>OZ010605.1:25932307-25957307 GCA_963932145.1 Acanthosepion lycidas
TCCCTCTCTCTCTCTTTTAATATATATATATATATATATATATATATATATATATATATATATATATATATATTATGCACAACTACGAGAGATAAACAGAGAGATATATGATTAATATATATATATATATATATATATATATATATATATGTGTGTGTGAAAATATTGTAGAAAATAGGAACGAAACTGGTTTGGTAAATAATCCAAAGTTCCTTAGTATTTTTGTAATTATTTTTAAAAAATAGTGCTCGATATGAAAGTAGAGCATAAATATAATTATTTATTTAAAAATATGATTCCAACACGCTACATAAGAGGTCTCATGTTTCAAAACAAGAGCCGAAAACTTCAAAATAATATTTGAATTAACTTGAGTTAAAGTAGGCTCTGTTCCATCTTCAACCGGAATTTTTTGGGAATGACTTATTTCTGAAATTTACGAGTTTTAATAGTATGGTCAGAATTGAAATCAAAAATTTCCATGGTAACATCAAGGGCGGATTGTTTAGAATCGGCAGAATCGAATTCCGCTTAAAGATGGAACAGAGCCTACTTTAACTCAAGTTAATTCAAATATTATTTTGAAGTTTTCGGCTCTTGTTTTGAAACATGAGACCTCTTATGTAGCGTGTTGGAATCATATTTTTAAATAAATAATTATATATATATATATATATATATATATATATATATATATATATATATAAATGTAGATAGATAGATATGCAATGTCTGAGATAAATGTATATTGTACAGACTGAAATAGATAGATAGATAGATAGATAGATAGATAGATAGATAGATAGATAGATATGAGTAGACTATGATAAATATAAAAAGATTGAGATAGATATATAGAAAAGAAAGAAAGACAGGAAGAGTGTAAAAAAGTACAGAGATTGTATTGCTCCTTACTTCAGGCGGGTGTCGCGTGGCTAACTAGAAAGAAATTACACCAGAAAAATGAACAGGCTGATAAACTTTATGGATAGATAAACCAATAGTAGTTTATAAATAAGTATCGATTGAGAGTGATAGACTGGTCCGTTTAGTAATTAGAAAATACTGTAATATTACTTAAACTTGTAAATAACATTAATAGTAAACAGGTGAGAGTGTTGCGCCACCATTGCAGATTAGTTGACCAGAAAACATTGAACACGATTATTCGAAATATTATCGTTCACCTCGGTGAAGTACCCGATTGACAGAGCTAGGAGAAAATACACGCAAATAAACGCACCCATAAATGCATCAATATATCACTTTCTTTTCTGCCCCCCACCTCTCTCTCTCTATATATATCTCTCTCACTCTCTCTCTCTCTCTATATATATATATATATATGTGTGTGTGTGTGTATGTGCGTGCCTGCCCGTGCGTATATACATATATAAATCTATCTATCTGTACTTAGCGATATATTTCAGTCTATCTATCTATCTATCTATCTATCTATCTATCTATCTATCTATCTATCTATCTAATCAAGATTCAAAGCGTTCTATAATTAATTAGCACGCCGAAGTCCAATGATTAGATATTTATCGCATTCCACAGGAGGGGTAGACTTAATTATAGGTTCCCATTTCCTATCTAAGTGATACACGATAACCTCTCTGGGCCTGCATACTATCAACAGTCGGTTCCGATCTAGTGGAAATGACTGATTCATGCCTGCAGCAAAAGTGCAAAAGAAACAAACAAAATAAGCAGGCATCTGATGGCTTCAGGAAGCATTCCACTTATTCGAGTTCTTCCTCTTTAATATACACAACTTGACATCTAATACATTATTCCATCTATCTATCTATCTATCTATCTATCTATCTATCTATGTAAATAGGTGAATAGGTATAAAAGAAATAATTTTAATGTGTAAATGTCGTGCCTTCTTCTATTAGTGTGTAAACGTGTATATATACACAAATAAAGTGAAATAAAAACACGACTCACATGCACAGGCACATATATACATAACACATGCTTTATTGCACGTATACGCACACACAAACACACGCACACATACATATATATATATATATATATATATATATATATATATATATGATATACATATATGAGATGTAGTTTCTTTTTTCTCTCTTTCTTTTTTCTATACAACTCACTCCCTGTTTTCTCTCTTGTTTCCCTTTTCTCCTTCTCTTTCTCTCTACACACACATACACAAGACGCGCGCACACACACACACACGCGCGCACACACGCGCGCGCACACACACACACACACACATATATATATATATATACAACATCACACACACACACACACACATATATATATATATACAACGTCACACACACACACACGCATATATATATATATATATATATATATATATATATATATATATATATATATATACCACGTCATCCACAGACAGAATGTTTCGCTGTTTCACAGCTCATCAGTGTGGCTAGACATCCGGTTGCCTCTAGCTAGGATCGAAACCCGACAGTTGGTGTCAGTCGGAGATTCTACCACTAAGCCGTCGGTGGATTTTTAGCGTATTTATTTTTAGAAACACGCCCAGTGACCGACAGTGACTCAATTCGCTTTGCGAAGAGTCTTGCTATATTAGCTATAATAGTCACTGTTTACAAACCCATACCTCCTCCATAGAGAGCTCAACTAGAATTCATTTTTATTTCAGGAGCCAATATATATATTATATCCGGGTGTAATAGAAAAATTATACAAATCGTGTAACAGCATAATTATCCAGTCAACAAAATGTTTAATATCTATAAAAAAATCTCTAAACTAACCGTGTTTCTTAGAACGTTTTCAGATAAGACGTTTAGCCATCTTAAGATTATTCGTAAGAATCACTGAAAAAGAAACTTTGTTTTATTCAGCTAAAAAGAGAACAGTATAAAAACGTTTCGTGTCAGACCCAGTCTTTCCCAAATGAGCAATGATGAGAGGAAAATAATAATTCTGTCATTCATTAATACGTCTAACATTCATACTGTGGCTTTCATCTTCAACGTCCATTTCAAAACAATCACGAGAACGGTGAATGTCTAAAAAAGAATGAAAAATATCGAGGAACAGTCACAAAAGGATAAGGAATTATCATTTCATCTTAGAACAGGTCCAACTCTATCCATAGGACGTTTGGTAGGTAAGAGAGGAGTTTCAGCTATGACAGTCCAAAGAGCCTAAAAAAGACTTGAACAAGATTTTTTTTTAAGCAATCAAACCCAAGCAAGGTGTGAAGTCACTAGCACGCAAAGTGTTTCAGAGTAGGAAGCAAGAGCTAAGAGGAGTGATAGAGGAAAGGATGAAGAGAAGGTTAGGGGATAGATCAGGGCATCTGGAGACGTCGATTGACGTTACATTTGAATAGTTGGAGATTATAGCTATCAAGAAAACAAGAAATGGGGAGGGAGTTTCACAGGTGAGAAGTGCGAGACGTGAAGCTATTTGAATAGAAGAGACGGCTTACATTTAACAGTTTCGACGGTGAAAGGGTGAGACGAGACGCCAGCCTAGCTGAGCGCTTAAATTCATGATGTCTGGAAACCAGCGAAAGGAGCTCATCGGAGCAGTTACCGTGAAAGTATTTGTAAAAAAGACAGTGGGGCGGCAACGGCATGTCTGTGAGAGAGCGATTTCAG
Source organism: Acanthosepion lycidas (assembly GCA_963932145.1). Classification (NCBI taxonomy): domain Eukaryota; kingdom Metazoa; phylum Mollusca; class Cephalopoda; order Sepiida; family Sepiidae; genus Acanthosepion; species Acanthosepion lycidas. The sequence goes on from OZ010605.1 coordinate 25,935,952, forward strand.
ACGAGATGCCAGATCAGGGCCAATTACATTGCATATCCGTCTTTTATCAAGGACCTTGAGACAATTAGAAGGGGCTCCAGACCATAAATGGCAGCAATACTGCATGCAAGAGTGAATGGTTGATTTGAAGAATCGACTCCGGAGAGAAAAAATTCCTGGCCCGGTATAAGGAGCCAAATTTCCTAGCAGTGGACGAAGCTATTGACTCAATGTATTCGTTCCATCTCAGGTGAGCGGACAATGTGAGACCGATCAGACGCAAAGAGGTGCTCTCATTTAAGGGGGGGCAGAGATCATTCTCTCTGGTCACTGATAGAGAGCAGTTTTGTTTTTGAGGCATTAAAGAAGCTTTAATCAATGCTGAAGTAGTTATGCACCTTACATCCCATAATCTGCTCTCCGACAAGCAATATAGTTTCCGCTTTGCCCGTTCTACAGCTGATGTCCTCCGGCCATAACTGAAATTGTTTACCAAACCCTTCATAATAACGGAGAAGCTCGTGCCGTGGTTCTAGATATCTCCAAAGCGTTTGATAGGGTTTGACATGCCGGCCTGCTTCGCAAGCTTCAGGGTTATGGAATTTCAGGTCGCTTGTTCCACTTAATGCAGTCATTCTTGTGGAACCGTACATTGAAGGTTGTTCTCAACAGATTCTCTCCCATCTCCTATCCCAAGAACGAAGGTGTGCCCAAGGCTCTATCTTAGGCTCTACTCTGTTCCTTATCTTCATTAACGATCTTCCTGATGTCATAGGTTCCCGAGTAGGCATATACGCGGAAGACACTACTATTTACTCCTGCCTCAAAATAAAAAAAAAAATTCTATTGTCGCCGACAAAACTAAGCTGCCCGTTTGTCTTGAAGAGGACCTCCAATCGGTTGTGGACTGGGCAAGGAATTGGCTGGTTAACTTTAATGCCTCAAAAACAAAACTGCTCTCTATCAGCTTCAGTTCCAAGGTGGAAATCGGGTATGGGTACCCTGTAAGAGTCGAGTGTTGAATTGAATGAGAATTTCCGAGCAAAGCATTCAGCTTTGCCCGCAGAAGAGGTCAGAACCTCAAACTGGTTGAACAAAGGAGGTATAGAGGGTTTGCAATTGTTAAGTACGCTCTTGCAGAGACGCCAATAAGCATTGGGGATGAATTTGCGAGATGCAATACGTTCTTAGATTCGAGCAGGAAATCGTGATAAACTTCATTGAGGACACGCTTACCGTCGTTACTAGCAGAGACAAAGAGACGTCTATTGCAGTCAAACATGTCGCTACGATAAGGTGGAAAAAGTGATTCCTATGGGGAATGGCAACTGAGCAAGCAGCGGAGAACCAGGAGGAGGAGCCCGATTTGACCTTATATTTCCTTGAGGGGATGAAAGCCTCGATTCCAGCTTTAACCCAGGAGGAAACCTCGGAAGCGCATTCTTGAACAGGGAGCCAAAAGACAACGTCGCGAAGGAAATCCCGGAACGAGTCCCAGTCTGCTCTTTGATAGCAGAACGATGCGCTAGGAGGTTATTTCACGGGGTAGAGTTGAAGGAGATGTTGGCAGACACTACAGGATGATCGGAGTTTCCAAGAGGGCAGAGCTGCGTGGCGCTACAGGACACGATGATCGAAGTTAAACATAGATCAAGAAGAGAAGCCTTACCATCCAGATTGTCGGAAAAACATGTGGGGAAGTCAACTATTTGCGCGAAGTATTGAGCAATTGAAAAATTAAGGGTTTGTATGTCTGCAAGGTCAGTAGTAGCATTATTAAATCACTTGGTATGATGGGCGTTAAAATCGCCCGACACGAATATGCGAGCAAACGGATTGACACAGAGAGAGAGAGAGCCTTGTCAATGCTGTCAGAAATGCATTTGAGTACACTACAGTCTTGGCAGGATGGAGAGCGCTAAGGGAAGAAGAGGTAGATTACAACATTGAGAAGGGATAACCGCAGACAAATATACAAATGGTCTGGATATTTAAGAAACTGCTCTATTGGCAGAGGGAGATGGTCCTTGACGTAAAAACTAAGGCCATGGGTTTGAGAGTCTTTTCTAAGGAGTGGAAGGATCGAGAGTTCAGAGGAGGGGATAGATGAGTAAAGGTTGATCTCACAGAGAGCCAGTATATCCGGGCAGTTCGCAACAAGGAAGGATTCAACCCTGCAGAATTTGGTTCCAATGTCACAGATGTTAGAAAATGAAATATTAAAGGGTTTAGATGATTTTTTAAGAGCTTGTTTAGGATTTCTTTTGGGATCATTGTTAGATTTCATGATGTGTAAATGAGGTAGCAAAAAAAAAAAAAAAGCCTGAAGTAGAAGCAGACGGTGTTCTACCGCGACGGGGACAGACGGAATTTGGTGCAGCCTGCAGCATAATGTGGCCTCAAGGTTGCCAACCGGAATGAATGCAGAGACACCTATCCATGTGCGACATGGCACTACAGACACCCCGGTATTATACAACTGTTGATCAGAACGACCGCTCAAGACGCTACGCAAGAGTTAGGGGTCCTAACTATCAATCGGAAAGAACAACCAGAAAACTCTCAACCGTGTACCCTCAGAATGAAGAGGCATTGCCAAAGACTGGACACGCCACGGGAGAAACACAGCAGCCTCCAGTACAGATATCAGAGAAATAGGAAGATAGAGATCCAGGAACCCCTTCTTAAACAAGAAACAAGGTGTGAGCCTCTACACTTGTCCAAGAGAAGGGGGAGGAATATTGACCGGACGGCAGGGAAGCCTATCTACTCCTACTACTACTACTACTACTACTACTACACACACACACACACACACACAAAATGGCTAGAGATGACATGTCCGAGTTGACAGCTGTAGACAAACTTACCAATGGATGGGAATGGGATGTTATGTTTGTCTTAGATTACATTAATTTTTAACTTAATATAAATCCCATTGTCCCATTCTAAAGAACAAATTTGGTTTTCCAATATAGAGGATGCAGCATATAGTTCTAATATACATGGTAGCTAGCTTTCACTATTGCTGATTTCCATTCTCATGGTCAGATAGTGGATTGTAGAGGCTGACTTTATATGTCACCAAACTTTTCAGTTTCAAGGAACTGAAAGTTGGGCAGGGGGTCCCCACGCACAAACAATGGGGATTTTCGCTTTCAAAAACATAGACAGCAGGAAGAGAGATATGGCAAGACATTTCCACGCTAGTATCAATTTTATCTAGCAGAATAAACGTTCCACTACTACAGAAGAATGCAGACGGCCTAGCTTAAAGTACAGTCTAAGAGGTTTTTTTTTCGGGAGGTCCGATTTTCAAGTAACTAAGTGGCTGCAGGGTTACAAATTAGTTCCAAAATTAGAAGACAAGAAGAAAAATGTAAGTAAAGTAATAAAACTTAAATAATAACAATAGAGAGGTAGAATAGCAAATACAGAGAGAGAGAGAGAGAGAGAGGGGGGAGGGAGACAAAAACATGGGCAAATTTGGGTAAGCGTATTCTACTTATATATATATTATGAAATGGACAAAGTCAGACAATTATTTTAAGATATTTTTAAGTTTATACATTCTTATAGATACAAATATTTAAGTAAATTCTATGTTTTATAATAAACAGTATTAATAGCATTTACCGGCCTGAATATCCGAGAAATTTTCATTGAAAATATTTGTCCTCCGACAGAAATCGAAACTATACAGTACCGTCATATAGCCTGACGTGCCATAACCGATCGAGCCACAGAGTATTGGGGTATTAAGGATTAGTAAGGTCGATTTTACTGCTTTTAAACTTCAATCTTCAATGAATTTCTCACTTATATTCATATCTTTGTTGATTTCTTAATGTGTGACGTCATTTGTTTACATTGGCATACCATTTCAGCATTTATATATATATATATATATATATATATATATGTGTGTGTGTGTGTGTGTGTGTGTGTGTGTGTGTGTGTGTGATGGTCCGGTTCCTTGTACCACGGTGATAGTCCAAGGTAGAAACACTAAAGAAGAACTCGAAGGCGGATATGGAATAATACAGATATATTACAAACAGGAATATATACACAGAGGTAGAAAAGTGTTAGTACGAACAATCAGGTTTAGTATTAATTGTCTGAACACGACTCTGTTTCGGACTGCCTCTGACTCGACTGACTGACTCGCTCTGACTGACTGACTTCTGACGGACCTCATTCCAGACTTCAGACTGAACTCAGATTTCAGACGGAACGGTATTTAGTCACCCCCCCCGCCACGAGAGCATCATGTGGCACAAGGCCGGTTTAACGTGAGATCTCCTAGCTCGTGGGCTCGGCTAAAAATATGCCCTTTCAACCCGTATAAACGGGTTCAGGGTCGGTTTACCTCTCTGAAAGAGACCCCGCCCTTCGGCGTAGCCTCGTTCGGGTTCCTCCCCACCGAAGGCAGAGAGTTCAAGCGAATACTAGTAGGAGAGTTTATTCCGGTCTTCGCTGTGGGAGAGGCTGTGTATATAAAACATCTCTCACTCCGTATATTCAACAACGGAAACGGTGCGTTGAAAGTTTTAACAAAAATAATAGATGGTCAGTTGAATTCAAACCGCGCTCAACACGTGAAGCTCGGAATAAACATTGCTACTAATATTCAAAACAACACTCACACGCATAAAATTATCTTAAACAAAAATGAAGAGAAAATAACAGCACCTAAAAACAAACCCTCTTGAAAAGAACAAAAGATGTGTCCGAAAGCGCTTCGGACAATGGACAATACGGACCATTTTTTGCTTTCTTTCTTATAGCAAACGAAAGAATGTTGGAAAAACTAAAGAAAAAGCTAATTCAACTAAATATGTTTAAAAGAAAGGCTGCTACCCAAATATACATTAATATATATATCCTCTGCAGTTAAAAAATTTGAGGCCACCGTTGGTAATGTTTTAAAATGGGACCAAACGTAGTTGTTTTGCACTTAAATAAGAGAAAACTACTGTACATGAGACATGTTTTTATTAGAATTTTTTTTATAAAAATGTAGAAAAAAATTTCATGATTAAATTTCGCTCTCCTCAAAATATCCTACTTTAGCCTTGATTACTGCAGCACAAATTTTTGGCATTCGTTGCAAAATCTTCTCAAATTTTAAGTCAGATAATTTATTCCATTGTTTTTTAATGACTTCAAGAGTTCTTTTATATTTTTTCACTCTTCTGTCAAGTCTTCTGGCGGTGGCTACAAACTATTGAACTGTAATATATATATATATATATATATATATATATATATATATATATATATATATATATATATATATATATATTATAAATTGATTGATTTAAATATGGGTTTTTTCAATACACAGTTCTAACCATGTTTCAAAAATTTTGTAATTAAATTAAAGACATTAGTTCCATTTCATCATCAAGCGAATTTTAGAGTAACTTTTCGCTTGGGGATGAAATGGAACTAATGTCTTTAATTTAATTACAAAATTAAATTCAAAGCTTTCAGCTTCCATTTTTGAAACATGGTTAGAACTGTGTAGCAAAAAAAAGCATATTTTAAATCAATTAATTTATAATATTAGTGCTCTGTAAATTTACATTGAGCACTATTATGTAAAAATAAAAATATCTATAAGAACACCGGGTTATATATCTTACTGTTCTTTCTTATATATATATATATATATATATATATATATATATATATATATATATATATATATATATATATATATTAATCGGTAAAGAGATTCTGATAGATAAATGTAATGAGACATATTGAAAAATATTGATATGTAGAGATAGAAAGAGCTACATATAAAGAGAACGTTTGTATGTGTTTGAGTAGATACGTACCTGTGTGTGTATGAGACAAAGAGATAGATAGATAAAGAGAGAGAGGGGGGGGAGAGATAACTTTTGCGTGATTTTGCACATTAAATCAGAGACATATAATTTATAAGATATTCAAGTGTATAAACCCGCCGCTCTTCTTTTTATTTTTGTCCCTAACCCTGCTCCATATTTTTCGCACACGGCTTCAATAAATGCTCGCTGTAAGTATTTTGAAAACATACAGGACATCGCGGATCCACATGAGAATCTGAACGTGTCGGGTTCTGGGAGAATTTATCTCTTCCCATCCCCCGCCTTAGGGCCACCACTGTCATAGGCGTTCTACCCGTATGAATAAGTTTTTTTTTTTTTTTTTTTTTTTTTACCTATTATTAATATACCTCCCGAGTTTTTAGAATCCACCGAAGCAGACTTTTATTTATGGCCGAACGAACCTTTATTTTCTTAGATCTGCTTTTAAGAAATATGGCTTGCGTGTCTGTAAACGTAAATGTCTAAGAAAACACGGATGCACGGGTGCTTAAGACAAAATGCAAATAAGACAGCATGGATGATCGGTGTTGCCCTGGTTGAAGCGTACACGAGCATCCCCAATGATTTTTATTCCGAGCCCACGGATTTTCGTCTGCGTTTTAAAATGTTATATCGATCAAGGATGTCATTAAATATCAAATGCTGCTTCGATCTTTGCAACTATGAGTCTTGTACTTTAACTGGATTGGCAGTTAGGCCATAGAATAACGCATTGACAGAGAGAGCGTGTTTTTACGATGGTGCATACATAGACGCCCACATCAATATATATATATATATATATATATATATATATATATATATATATATATATATATATATATATGTGCTCAAAAACGTGTAGCCACTACATATATATAGATAACACTTTTAGTGAATAAAACATTTAATGGAATAAAATTATGACGGATTAAAATAAAGCACCATTAATTCTTTATACATATATATATATATATATATATATATATATATATATATATATATATATATATATATAAAGAATTAATTGATCTTTATATTTATATATATATATATAAAGAATTAATTGATCTGTATATATATATATATATAAAGAATTAATTGATCTTTATATATATATATATATGTATATATATATAAAGAATTAATTGATCTTTATAAATATATATATGTATATATATATATAAAGAATTAATTGATCTTTATATAAATATATATATATATATAAACATATATATATATATATATATAAACATATATACATACATATATATATATATAAACATATATATATATATATATATATATATATATATATTATTTTAGGATACTACATTGAAAGATTTAAAAAATCGCTGCGCAAATGCAATAATATTTCGATGCGTATTAACACCAGACGGTAATAGATAACTGGTGAGTATACAATTTATAAATTCTCTACTCAGAATATATATATATATATATATATATATATATATATATATATATATATATATATATATACTCTTCAAGTACGAATTGAGTTCTCTTAGCTACTGGCGTATTTCGTGTAGAAAACGATAAAATTTCTCTTTCTCTATGTCGTGTGCCTACCGGTCAGGGGTAGGATATCTGACTGATGCTAAATCAGTCCAGTCTTGATTCCAGCTTGAAGGAATCAGAACTCTAGCTACACTGAAGAGCTGTGGTTTATCAAAATAGTCTGTCTGTTGATGACCATATATATATATATATATATATATATATATATATATATATATATAGATATAGATATAGATATGAAGAAATATAGTCTTAAGCTGTGCTATATTTATGGGATAAAGTGCTCAATATCAGAGATAGAGCGTGTGTAAATATAAAAGTGAACATAGAAGTCAACACTTAGAGCCGACATTCTGTTTCATGCTATATGCAATTGTCAGGCCTGACGATTGCATGTAGCATGAAACAGACTGTCGCCTCTAAGTGTTGACTTCTATGTTCTTCTTTTTATATATATATATATATATATATATATATATATATATATATATATATACGATAAAATAAAGAATAAATAGACGTTTATCAATCTAACATGTTTCACTTTTAATAAAAATTAATATAAATATAATTTTAATGAAAATTGATATTTTGTTACACACACACAAACATACACACTCAAACACACACACACACACACACACACACACACACACACATATATATATATATATATATATATATATATATATATATATATATATATATGGTGGCATTTAAGCTAGCCTCTGCGGTCGGTTTGTTTGAGAGTCCCTAAGTATTTAACTTTTTTCTCAGTATTGGAAGCTCTCTTGTTTGCCGTTTCATCTGGAATTTCCTTTTCATGGTATTTTCTTTCCCCTTCTGCAGCGTTGGCTCTTTTGATTGTAATCTGGTCCTCAGTTGGCGGAGATTTCTTTTTGTGTAGCATACTGCTGCCAGATGCGATAGGCAACAATAAACTACAGATGAACTCAAAATTGATCACTGCATTCAATTATGCCATTACTATTTAAGTTTACATTTAAAAAGTTCAACGATAATTCTTTTGCCGCCACTTAATTTAAAAAAAAATTGATGCAGGTAGGTCTTTACTTTCCACACAAATAATTATTTTTATTTCACCGGTGACTTTCGCTGGATTTCGATTATTCCCGAATTTATGTCCAATTTATAAAACAAATTATCGTACAAAAAATTCGTCGGGAAAAATCACATAAAAATCGCCGAAAACTATTTCAGAAATAAAAAATTTCAGAATCCAAAATTTCTGTAACATGAGCTATTGAAAGTGTTTTCTCCCTTTAATTATAAAGTGTGACACACTGACATTCGCAATTTTATATATATATATATATATATATAATTATTTATTTAAAAATATGATTCCAACACGCTACATAAGAGTTCTTATGTTTCAAAACAAAAGCCAAAAACTTCAATATAATTATTTGAATTAAATTGAATTAAAGTAAGCTCTGTTCCATCTTCAAGCGAAATTTTTTTTTGAATAACTTATTTCTGAAATTTACGTGTTTTAATAGCAGATTCATTATTGAAATCGAAATTTCCATGGTAACGGCCAGCAGGATTGTTCAAATAGAGTAAGGTTGAGGTGTCTAAATTTAAAATGGAAGATAGACAGCCCAACCTTACCCTGACTTGACACCTATGAATGTAACTCTATACTGATACAAATTATTAACACTCTGAAGTTTTCGGCTCTTGTTTTGAAACACGAGAACTCTTATGCAGCGTGTTGGAGTCATATTTTTAAAAAAATAATTATATTTATGCTCTACTTTGTATCGACCACTATTTTTTAAAAATAATAACAAAAATACTAAAGAACTTTGGATTATTTACCTAACCAGTTCTTTTCTTATTTTCTACACACACACACACACACACACACACACACACACACACACACACACACACATATATATATATATATATATATATATATATATATTTCTAATAATATATGTTCATTACTACAAACAATATTTTTAGTGAAAACCTGTATTCGAGTGGGAAGACCTGTTTTTTATACTGTGTTTATTTCGTAAAATGACACACTATCTAATGCAATACTCTTTGGGTCACTCGGCAACGGAGATCTCACAGCCAGACAGGGTTCGATTTGTCTTAAAGCACATCTCGTTCCGTATTTGGCGTTTTATTAAATGCCACACCTCCCCACAAAAAGAAATGGCGGCTTATTACAGCCCCCACCCCGCAAAAAATTCGCGATGTAAGTTTTGAAGAAAGAAATCGTAAAAAAAACGTTTTCTTTTTACTTCTTTACACTCTCCACTATCCCCCTTTTTATCCGCTAAATGGCATATTTCAATATGAATTCCTGACTAATGTTTCCAAGTTCATCACAGATCGAGAAGTAGTACCAAATTTATGGTAACTATTTAGAATGTAATAATTAGAAGAGAAGTTACCGACTTTCGATATTCAGGGCGCTTGTTAGTTTTGGAGATAGGGAAAAAACTTCTTATAAACCTTCAAAATAGTGTAAACAAAGCAGTTTCTAAGTAATTAGTGGATTTATTTTTAATCCGGTATTTTTATTACTTCAAACGTAATAATACTGGGGATATCTTATCTGAAATATTTAGAATATTGGTTAGCTTGCCAGTGGTCTGACACTCAAATAGGCAAGTGTAGCCAAAGCTAAAACAATATTTATTGCTGTGAATACAAAAAAATGTGGCACAAGGCCAAAAAAGGGGGCTGGGGAAAAGGACGGTCATCAATTGTCTTAATATAAAACTTAGCTCACCACAACCACTGACCCTATCATACTAGACAATATTCCTATCAACAAAACAACACATTTATCCATACCTTTCCTAATACATCCACCAAAATACCTCTTTGTCTCAATGAAAATCCTAAATTATCCCCTTATGTACAAATATTGTCTGTGGGGGGAGGGGCATAAAAACAACAATTTTTAAAAGATCCCCAATGAGTATATACAATTATGACATATAAAATATTTACAAGAAACTAAACAAAAAGGAGTTAGTAATAAAAAAACCCACAAACTTTACATGTGGCAGAAATATCAGTTAACCGGACGAAATCGATGCGGGACTATGTTAAATAAAAGAAACATTCATACCTCCAAGGCATTCACACAGGCACACACACATTCATACACAACAACAAATACGAAATACACACACGCGAAACGAAAGGCGCCCCGCATCCACCGGAGAACTCGCATCACTGACCACCTAAACGAGGGAGGGGATGGGGAGTTAAACTAAAGGAAAAAAAAGTGGGGACAAAAATAAAAGGGGCCAATGCGCAAACCCACTCTAGCTAAGTTTACCGAAAAAGGAAAGAAAAACTAAAACATCAAATACAAAAACCTAATCTAGCCTAATCTCGGGATGTGTTGCCCATGTTCAACCCAGGAAAACAATATCTTTATGCCTAACCGGCATCAAAATGCCACTCAATGTCAGCCCCTTTTACTCGGCACATACGCGAAAGATTCACCCACCTTTTGCCAAATTCTGATGAGGTGAGCCACCGCCTTTCCGTCCTAAACTTGACTTTAAGCTGATGCTTAAAGAACAAGATCAGTTGGGAAGAAGTGAACCTCTCGCCCTCATAGAATTCCTTCTGTCGCGTCGTCCAAATAACGACTCTCATAACCCCTAGTAAGCAACAGAACACATAGTGTTCAGCCTTCGTGATCTGCGGCACCACATTTCTACAAACACAACTGGCTTCAAGTACAAAAAACTTTCACTGCAGCATGCGAACCATGAGGCCTTCAACAAACTTGCACAACGGCACTACTACCCTGCACCGAAAAAAGGCGTGACCAATGGTCTCTACTTCCCCAGTACAGCGACGACAGTTTGGATATTTCTCCAAGCCTGCTGAACAAAGTCTCTTGCCGACCCAGAGGGCCCCACGAATCACCAGCCAAGTGAGTGATGCCTCATCATTATTGAGACATTTCAACCCAGGCGCCCAAGGCCATATCGAGCGAGCCTCCTGCTTCGTAAGACCGAGCTCGCCAATCAGATCATCTTAAACGGCCCCACTAATTAACAGTCGATACAATGCCTTACGAGACAACGCCTGGGCGTTGGAGAAGCCATCCGACGCCCGTAAGAGGAGTTTCAGAGCACGACGACATTCGCGGTAGAAGGAGCACTCGCCTCGGGGTATACGGCCGGCCTCCTCCTCACACGAGTGCACACTTCTCAGGGATGGGAAATGTTTACGGACGTCTTCTTTCCAGAAGGCGCCCACCTCATCCGATCCGCGACACATTCGGTCTAGAAAGGTAATGCGAAGCATATGTTGACGAATCTCAATGCTAGGCGTACCCAGACCGCCCTCAGAGGGATGAAGGCAACAAATCTCGCGAGATACGATAGGGGCCTTGTCTCTCCACAAGAAAGAGAACAAGGTCCGAACTAATAATATTAGTTTGGCATACGGGAGTGGAAGTACAGAGAGTCGGTACAGGAGGATCGGATATATGTGTGAATCACATACTTCCGCCCTTCCCTTCAGGGAAAGGCCCCTCCGAGACCACAGATTAACCACGATCTTGGCCTTCCCTTGCACCTCCGACCAATTCATTTCCAACTGAAGATCATGACCGAACCAGACGCTGAGTATCTTGATCTGCCCATCCGTCCAGAGGAAAGGTCCGGGAAGAGAAACTCCCTTCCACGCACCCAACCGCAAGCCAACAGACTTATCGCGGTTGATCTTGGCCCCTGTCACCATCTCATATCCACTGATCTCCTTAGGCTTATCTCAGTTTACACGGACCCGGACAAGCCTATGATCCGTATAAACTATATAGTGGAAGCTTGGGCACCCTAAGAGCCCTACGTCGACTCTCCTAATTAGGACTCGGTCGAGCTAGCTCGCAAGCGTCGCAGGAGCTGAGTTGCCACTATTTGTCCAAGTCCATGCTACCTCCCGAGGGTGTTCATTCCGGAACTTATCGACAAGATCAAACTCATCGATAAAGTCCCAAAATGGTTTCACATCCGGGTTGTTAGTGCCCTGTTTTTGCCCTGTACGATCTATATCGGGGTCAAGGACGGCATTTCAATCCCCCGCTAAAACTACCCGACGAGATGTCTTCAAGTCCGGCGCGATCTGCTGAAACAAAGCAGGCCGCTCAACATGGTTATTGGGCGCATAAACCCCAATGAGACGTAGAACTTTATACTTTATGGTAACATCCAGCATGCAAAGTCTGCCCACCGGATCCGCGAAGACAAGGGAACATGCATCCTTCAAAGACTTGTTCACTAGCCAAGAGACACCCCTCGAACGACCATCAAAACTTGCTGAATAAAGGGCGAACCCCTTAGACAGTATGTCCTCGCGGTCATGGGAAGAAAACCGGGTCTCTTGCACACAACATTACATTCACCCCGAGGCGCTGAAGGTCACGAGAGACCCTCGCCCTGCGAGACTCGGACCTCAGGCCCCGGACATTTAGACTAGCAAACCAGAGAGCCAGAGTGAAGACTGGTTAGGGTTGAAGTACTGGTTTGAACATGGACGGGGTAAGGATACCGACCGCCTCTCCCATAGACCCATGGCCCATCTCAGTCTTGATGGTACCGTCTTGGGAGATCCCGCCGATATCCCAGGGGAAGGTCAATTTAAGTGCTCTATATAGGGAGGGGTGAACTAAAACTGGGACCCTCCCTGCACAAAATTGATTTAAATTTTTTCAATACTCGTTCTGAGTGATTGCGATTGGCAAATTCATTTTATATGAATTGATGGCCTCCTCAAGCATTGCCCAAATCTCTTTTGCTCTGGGTCCAGTTCTGATCACTGTGAGAACCCTTTGGGCCAGAGAGAAATTTTGAGGCACCTCAATGTCTTGATCCGCAAACTGCCTTATTGATAGCAAATATTTAAGTTCCTTAATGCGGTTTCCATAATCCCTGGCTCTCTCGGCCTGGGCAGGGGAAATAGGGCAAATATCTTCGCCCATGTTTTAAATAGGTGTCTGTGCCTTCTTTTTCTTTTCTTTTTCCTCTTGTGAGGGGCTTCTCTGTCGCTTGGAAGCGTGAGGTGGCATATCCACCTTCTTAACAGGGGAATGACTGGGAGTATGCAGAGGTGCGCTGGAGGGTTTATGTTTAACAGGGGAAAGAGTGGGTGTCTTGAGTGGGGTATAAAATGATCTATGTTTGTGGGATCTCTACTGAGGGGAAGCGATTTGGAAGGAGTTATCTGGGGAGAAAGTCGTTTCTTAGGAAAGGGATGGACCGGGTAGAGGACGTGGGGTTGCGAATCTAATTTTTTCTTAAGCTCCTTATTTTTTTCCGTCTTTTCAAATCCGGGGTCGTACTTATTTTGCTTGTCCTTGAAAGATAGTTGAGAGGCTAGGGTATTGCCCTTACTGTTGACAGAGGGAGTGGGACTGTTAGTGCCTTTCGTCCTTGGGGCTTCAGGGGACTGAGGACCCGCTCTCCGACGCTTCCCTCTGGCCTTACCAGCAACTAGCCATCCCCCATCCCCCTTCTCCGCAACTGCACTAGCAGTGGGCGAAAGCTCTTTGGAGAATGTGGTCTTTTGACCAACCGGATGATTTTCCCTACCGGTCCCAGAAGCTGGCATGCCCATTACAGACGAGGCGGTAGGTAAAGACTCGGTCAGAAGGGGATTCTGATCAACGGGAGATTGAATTCCAGAGGCCTTCTTCTCTGGGCAGGAAGAGGAAAGGTGACCAGACTTTCCACACTTCCAGTATACCTGTTTACGGCCGGTCTTAATGAGGGGATGGAGAAGAAGGCTTCTTGATTTAAATATCGAAACTCCACCCCCCGCTCAGGCTATCGCAAGATGCGGCCAGAATTTCACCGAACTGGGACAGGAAGACCGTTAGATGTTCCCCGAGAACCTGAGGAGGACCCTCATATATTGAAACTATGGACCTTCTTCGGCCTAGGTACTCTGTTTTCAGGATCAGATCTTTGGTTATCAAGTCCCTGCTCGAAGCTGCCACGCAATCTTCCGGCGTGGATAACAATACGTCACACATGAAAAAGCCGGCTATTTTCACAACTCTGAGGCGCTTGAACCCCAAGGACTCCAGTGATTTTATCACTGTCTTTCGTCGAGCGACTAATTTTGCACGTACGCTTGTCCACGACGAAAACTGACACTATTCGTGTTTCAATTTTTCTTCTTCTAAGAGTCCACCTTCTACGACAAGGTGTGCGTAGCTATAAGCTCGCTCTAAGAAATCCGCTACATTGATAATACAATTCGGGGGGACTTCAAACAAGACGACAATTCCCCGACCTCAGTCTTCTCTTTAGAGTCATTCTTGGCTCTCGTGTCAAATAGGGTTTTATGGCCATTATTGGCCTCCGTACTTTTTTCAGTTTTCTTTTTGCCATTATTGGCCTCGTTACTTGAAATAGGTGAATTTTCATTTTTTTCGGTGATGTCATCCTCGCTAGGGGAACTTAGTTCTAGGGCTGGGTAATCTTTAAAATTGTCTTTATCCGGTGGGTCTTTTTTTGGGGGGGGTTGAATAAATGTTTTCTTACAGACTTTCTGTAGTCTGATAAGTTGGGCATTTTTTATAGCTAAAAAAGAAGGAGCCTTTTTTCCTTCTTTTCCATTTTTTTATATTTAAAGGTAAGGAGGGGGAAGGGGGGGAATAATAAAATGAAAATAACACACAAAAACACAAAGCTCACCTGAAAGCGAGACAACAAGCAAATAAAAACAAGGCAAGAAATAAAACTTACAATAAAAATTAGACAAAGATTAAAAAGTTCGCCTAACAGCAAAACAATAAATTAAAAAAAGGAAAAACTCAAAAAAAAAACGCTAGAAAAAAAAAGAAAAACAAAGAAAATACGAAAATATCAAAACTAGTCAAAGCTAGTTACAAATTACAAAATGGCCAACACCAAAATAAACAATAGAAAATTATACAATATAAAACGTTAGAACAAAATAAATCGGCAAATATATGGACAAATAGACAGCAAATAAAGGTTCAAAAAATTAAATAGACAAATATACAATACAAAAAAAAAAGAAAAAACACGGAAAACTTAAAGGATATTAAAAAGGAAAGAATAAAAGAATTATTAACGGTAAGTCAAAACAAAAACGAAACACAGACAGAGGTTACAAAAAAAAAACAAAAAAAAAAACGGAGATATAAATAAAACAGAAATTAGAGAAAAAAAGGTGTGGGAATCTAGAATAAAAGGAATAAAATTTAAAAAATTAAAATAGATAAAAATTTTAAAAAAGAAGGGGTAAAAAATAAAAATAAAAATGTTTTCAAAAAAAATCTTAAGAACACAAAAAGACAGCAATAAAAAACAAACTTATCAAAAACGACGTTCAATAACCAAAGGACAATATCAAAAGAGCAAACGGGCAGCAAAACAGCAGTCAGAAAAAGTCCAGGCAAGACAAGTAGCCAAAGCTAAAACTGACTTTAGTCATTTCATGGAGAAATATATGGTTGAATAAAGACCACTCATGCAAATGTATTGGGCAGGTCCATTCTAGCAAAATGGACCAACCTAACTGGTGTATTAAGCACTCTCTTATAAAATGAGGTAAAATCAGAAAACAGAAGAAGGCAGCCATGTTGGCAGGTAAGTCACTTCACTTCTACATAAAATCAAATCAACAATAAACAAAATAATTTAAACAAAGCAGTTTCTAAGTAATTAGTGGATTTATTTTTAATCCGGTATTTTTATTACTTCAAACGTAATAATACTGGGGACATCTTATCTGAAATAGACACCTCATTTTTTACAGTGTGTAAGAGTATTGCATGTCGGATCAAACGGCATTTCCCTCTACAAATGACGAACTAGGTTCAATTCCTGGACGAGGAAATATTTTTGTCACTTAAATTTCTTCAATACACCGTCCGACAGAGGTAAAACGCGCAGTTTAATAAATAAATAAAAATGATAAAGTTCACAGATTGCGACCACCGACAATAAATCCTGGTAGGGTCACAGTGGAGGTTGAACACATCTTGAGAATAGAGTCCCACTTATTTTAAGCCTCTTTCTGTTTTTGTGTTCCTACTCTATTCATTTTCTAACCATATGCAGCCGATTTACATGCAATATAAATTCTGAATTAATCTAACATCCTTTCCAAATAGATCGAGTTTTCCTAACCGTACGAATAGATCCTTGCATTGTACCTTTTTACAGAATGCCAAGGCTAGGACCAGAATGATCACTGCTTCATGGGCGTAGCATTCTGAGAGTGATAGATTGCCTTTGTCTGGGTTTTGGTCAAAAAATCCAAAACGCCGTGAATTCAAGAGACGGCATTAACAATTTTAAAGCATCGATACGCTTCCCACACCCATGATGTATAGCTGGCCACTCATATTTGAGGATACCTGTCTATTAGGGTGGCTAGCCAATCCCTATTGCAGACGCTTACTCAGGCGCATTTTGTTTATTCAAAACCCATGGAGCTCACCTGTAGTTTATACTGCAACTATGCTGAGCAGACCTTAGTTACAGATTCTGGGAAAGAGCGTGTTATTTAGCGTGATCAACAATTTGAACAAGGCCAGCAAGCTCAAGCCCTCGGCCACGATGACATGTGACTTCATGCTAGCACAGCTATCGACGGTCCAAGTGTTCTGTCTACCTAATTTCACTCACAAGGCTTGGGTCAAACCGTGGTATGGTTTTCAGGCACTTTCCAAAGGTGCCGCAAGGTGGGATCGACCCCGATAACATCAGGAAGTCTCATTCCCGACAAATCGACAGTGGACCACATGCGAAGTGTGGCTGAATCGAACCGCGTTCCCGTGATGTCATTTCTGCTGCCGCCTGTTAGAATCTAGGCTGCCACCTCTCTCTTCAAATATAAACGAATAAGCAAAAGAAATCGTAGTAGCGTGGTGGACCCAGAGACAACACAGAAGTCAGAAACCCTCTCAAATGTTTTGCGTGATCTTTAAAATATAACTGTACATCCTTCTGCGCTGAGGAAGAAAGAAACTATATAAACGACGCCCTTTATACCTTTTCCCTGTCATCTACTAACACAAACTCATTGGGTACGATGATTGGAGTTTACATCTACATCTATATTTCTATTTACGTCTTGTGAGATTTCAATTTTCCTTGCCGTCTTTCCTCGTAATATCTCTCAGAAATTTCAACAATGCTTCTATGAGTACCTTTCTAAATTTTTGTTGTTCATATTTTATGACTATGACAAACATAGAAACCATCTTTAAAACCCGACAACTGCGCTTAGATTTTGTTCATCAAATTACCAAATAGTCCTGGTATTAACAACATCAGAATGACGATGATTAATAAATTTACGAAAAAAAGAAAGAAATGATAATATTAAACTTTATACAGTGTCACTTATCCCCGAGAGAAAGTCAATGTTAGGTACGAGCGTAAAAAAATATTGAATGAGTTTTAAAAGAAATAATATCATAGGACAGAAAACCCAGTTAATGAACCTCAGATATTTTTTTCCAGTATTTCATATTGAGAGCATTAAAATCGGAAACAGATGGATGCGCATGGGAATGAGATTGCTTTATGTATTTAACACTCAATATCTGATCTGTACTTATTAGGCTGGTGCAAAAATAATGAAGTAATAATGTCGTTTTTTGACGTTAAAAAATACGTGAAAAAACGACATTATTATGCCATTATTTTTGCATCAACCTAATATAATAAACGGACGCGGTTGAAAATGAATTTGGATATAAATATTCCAGATTGATAAACTGCGTTTCGTCAATAGATTATGTTTAAACAGAAATAAGACTAACACACACACACACACACATATATATATATATATATATAATGTTAGATACTGATATATGTGTATATACTCTTGTAAGTGGTCAGGGATTTAAAATATAGTGATGTTTTCGGTTGTAAAATATATCATTTTATCTGCATACCACGTAAACAAAGTAATCAACTCCACCCCAATTTATGTGTATATATGTATGTCAGTGTATATATATATATATATATATATATATATATATATATATATATATATATATATATATATATATATATATGTAAGCAAATATATGGATATAGAATCCGACAGTATGAAGAAAATATACGGGAAAAAACAAACAAAAATCCTTACAAGCAATAATGCTGTTTGGATTTGTCTTGTTCTTGTGTCCATCGTTTTTGTCATGTTAAGTTTGATAATGTTATTTATATTTTATATTTTATATTGAATATGTCCTGAAGATGGTTTATTGACCGAAACGTCCGACGTCGACATATTAACATTAAAACACCATTATTGCTTGTAAGGATTTTTGTTTGTTTTTTCCCGTATATTTTCTTCATATATATATATATATATATGAAAATTTCTCCGAATTAATCAGTAGAGAGACAATATTTATGAATAAAAATGACAATAGGAAAACTGGTAATTGCTGACGCGTTTCGTCCAATGTGGACTTTATCAAAGCAAAATACGAAAATGAAATGAAATAAACAAAGTAACTAATAAAAACAAAAACAGAATCTACCTAGCAACTGGAATGTAGAGAAACGCTATTTTCATATTTTCACTGAAAAATAACGTCAATATTCTCCACACATGACAATTACTGACGTTATTTTTCAGTGAAAATATGAAAATAGCGTTTCTCTACATTCCAGTTGCTAGGTAGATTCTGTTTTTGTTTTTATTAGTTACTTTGTTCATTTAATTTCATTTTCGTATTTTGCTTTGATAAAGTCCACATTGGACGAAACGCGTCAGCAATTACCAGTTTTCCTATTGTCATTTTTATTCATAAATATATATATATATATATATATATATATATATGTGTGTGTGTGTGTGTATGTGTGTGTGTCTGAACACTATATATACCCACACAAATACACACACACACAAATATATATATATATATATATATATATATATATATATATATATATATATATATATATATATATATATCCTAATCATCATCAATGTTATACACGGATATATGTGCATATACAATTATAAAAGAGCTGGGATTTAAAATATATTTATGTCATCCTTGTATATCGTGTAAACACCGACCCGCATGCATACATACGCGCATAGAGAGACATATATATATATATATATATATATATATATATATATATATATATATATATATATATATATATATATATGTATGTATATGTGTGTGTGTATATGTACATATATTTGTGTGTACATATATACACATATATATTATCGCGCATAAATATTCATTATCACTCTCTCTGTCTCAATCGTTTTATATATATATATATATATATATATATATATATATATATATATATATGTATATATATATGTATGTATGTATGTATACAAAGCTATTACTTATCTGTTCAATATGCAGGCGGATATATATATATATATATATATATATATATATATATATAGTGAAACCCGGATATAAGAGAGTTGTCGGCACTGGTGAAGAGGTCTCTTATATCCGGGTTCCTCTTATATCCGGGTTTGGTCTATTTTGTTATCGTAAGTATGGCTCTAATTTGGGACCAGAGAAAATCTCTCTTATATCAGGGTCTCTTAGATCCGGGTTTCTCTTATATCCGGGTTACACTGTATATATGTGGGTGTGTTTGTGTCTGTTTACTTGTCAAAATGAATGGGCATTTTATCCTGTTTATTATTATTCATTCTAGATGTTTTGATATCGAACACTTTCATTAAACACACACGGCTTACTCTAAAACTGTATCTTAGAGGAATAACCCCGGCCGACAGTTTTTAGCAAAATATTAGCTTTGTCAAACGCGCATACACTCAAACACATAGACAGATACGCCTACACACATATATAACATTAAAAAAAAACTGTTGGAAAAGTTAAAATGACAATGCAGTTTGCATTTTCTTCACATCCATTTTCTTTCTATTACATGATATCTCCGACTTTTACACACTGTACGCCCTTGTCTAACCCATGTTGCCTCATAGTTTGTTGTTAACAGCACAAAGTCGTTCGTTTTATTACCAACCAATATATGAATACTAGGTTGGGCTGAAAAGTTCGTAGGCTGACTATGACGGACTTATGGCAGACCTCTGAAATACTGCATTTCTTTAATTTCAGCACTTCTTACTAATAACTGTATTGTTTTCTTTTGTCTGCCGGTTCAAACAATATTGTTTCTTTCTGTTGGTAAGAAAATATGTGTGTGTATGTGTGTATGTCCATGTATGTCTGTGTATATATATATACATATATATGTATATATATATATATTAGGTTGGTGCAAAAATAATTTCGTTTTCTAACATGTGTTACTATGTGAGAAAACGAAATTATTTTTGCACCAACCTAATATATATTGAATATAATTGATATGCTTATCGCGTATAAATATTCATTATCACTCTCTCTGTCTCAATCCATCTCTGGAGTTTAGTTTTTAAAATTGTTATTTATTCCTCCACAGATCTGAATTGTACATATGGGGACTAGATTGGATTTTCATAGAGACACTGAAATATTATGGTTGTTGTTCTAAAAATGGTAAGTAAGAATGCGTTGTTTTGGTGCAAGAAATATTGTGATATGTTTGTGTCAGTAATCGTGGCTAGCTAAGTCTAAATTTAATACCGAAGAAGACGTCCTTTTCCCTATTCGCCATTTTCTCCTGATGACACATTTTGTAATATTACGAATAAATAATGCTCTTCGCTATGAAAACTAGAGATTTTTTTTTTGATTTTTTAAAATTTAAGCGCAGTACTAAACTGACATCGAGATCTCACCAATTTACTGATGAGTTATCTCCATGTAGCCGTAAGTTTTATGCTAACTGTTTCTTTTCTCGGGCATCTCGGTCGTGGAACCCCTATCCGGCTCCATCCTTACCAGCTAACTTTAATCTGCAAAAATTTAAATGCTATGTTAATCGCTAT
>OZ010605.1:25959807-26049807 GCA_963932145.1 Acanthosepion lycidas
TATTGAAAGATTTTTAAAACTTACGATGTAAAAATGTAACCTAGGGATGGTTAATGAATAGAATAATCACACGAAGTTTGGTAATGCACGATAATACTTAGGAGAAGAACAACACATATAAGACTAACCAGCGGCACGTAGATGAAGTAGTCAACTGCTCGAAGTGAGTGAAGTCAATTCTACAATAAATCCCCAATTGCAGGATATCTACCAACCGCCCCACGCGGTCACATGTAGCACAATGTATTTAATGTGGCGTTTCCGAGCCCGTAGGCTCGGCCCATAATTCCTCGTAGTTCATAGATTGGATTTAAACATGTATCAATATGGTGATTTTCTTTCGTCTCTTTATGATAATGTTATTAAGCTTATCAGACAATATGAAAGGAGCTTACTTAAAATAAATAGAGAAAATTTGTCTATATTATTTAATGAAACATGAATCAATGAAAAATTGCTGCCTAAATATACACAATATATATATATATATATATATATATATATATATATATATATATATATATATGTGTAGATAGATAGATAAACCTATCGAGCTCTGTTTTAAATCAACTAATATGGAATGTGTAAACATGGGTTATTCACTCAAAAACATACCAATACCTGAGGTTTTTCGAAACGAGTATAGTTACCTATATATATATATATATATATATATATATATATATATATATATATATATATATATATATATATATATATATATGATATACTAGTAAGGTATGCTATATTTATGTGTAAGGCTGCTCAATGCAAGTTATAGAGAGTATGTAAATAAAAAAGATGACATTGCATGAAGCACCGAGTGACCTTCCACAGTTTTTTGTCCTTTGTCGCTCTTAATATATTTTGTCTTTTTGCTATCTCTCCTAAATCTTGTTCTACCATCCATTTACTCAGGCTGGCTAGGTAGGTTATGCATTGTTTTCCTCTGTTCCTCTTGACATCAATCCGTCTTGTGGGCATTAGATTTTCCAAGCTCTCTTTCCTCATTATACGCCCCATAAATTTCAACGTCCTCTTTTTTATATTAAGCATAAATGTTATTTCGGTTTTCATTTCATCTAAGACCTCGACGTTGATCAAGGGTTCAGTCCAAAGTATTCTAAGTATCCTTCTGTAGAACCATATTTCTGTTGCCTCAGAGAACATACCATTTAAAACTCACTAAAACGCAAAGATTATTTTCAATTGGATCTTTTCATATTCACGGACAAGCTTTTTTGTGTCATTATTAAAAGAATAGATAACATCGCCGTGTTGTTTTACGCTGTTGTATGCTAAGCGCAATCATCAGACGGCCTGACGATTGCGTTTAGTATGAAACAGCCTGTCGTGTCTGAGTGTTGACTTCAATGTTCACTTTTATATTTATATTTGCATACGCTCTATCTCTGATATTGAGTACTTTATCCCATATTTATTGCACACCTTAATTAATTATATATATATATATATATATATATATATATATATATATATATATATATATATATATATATATATACAAAGAAATAATCACACATAGAATCAATCAGAAATATTAATGCCATTAATGGTGACATCCGTCACTAGAAACATAATATATGCATTAAAATACTGTTAATCCATGGAGTGAAGTGATCCTCGTCGAAACCATTGATGTCTGTAGTTTTCAGTTTATTTGATGTTAAAATGCTAGTACTTACGAATAGTCCTCTATTCATCATCAGGCATGTGTTTTTTTCCCTTATAAAATCAAAAACTTGAAGACTTGAAGAATTTTATTTAAATATTTCTTGTGATGTGTTAAATCCACGAATTCTATTTTACAAGTGTATTCAGTTTATATGGCATGAACTAAGCATATAGTTCAATTATGTAGTGTAATGTCTTAGTAGTAGTTTTTTTTATAGGACTTTTTCTGTACTGCGGATCAATAGTTTTTTATAAACATAAAACATTAGGCAGCATATAATTTATATACAAAGAAATAATCACACATAGAATCAATCAGAAATATTTAAATAAAATTCTCACTTAAAATTTTGAAAAAATTGGCGTTGCGTTTTTGCACGTTCCGAAAATTGTTCCTAACCGTCATTAATAGCAGACATTCAAAAAACATCTTTCGGTCGACAAACAAGTATTTCGTCTTCAAGTTTTTGATTTTATAAGGAAAAAAAACACATGCCTGATGATGAATAGAGGACTATTCGTAAGTACTAGCATTTTAACATCAAATAAACTGAAAACTAATGACATCTATGGATTCGACGAGGATCACTTCACTCTATGGATTAACAGTATTTTAATGCATATATTATGTCTCTAGTGACGGATGTCACCATTAATGGCATTAATATTTCTGATTGATTCTATGTGTTATTATTTCTTTGTATGTAAATTATATGCTACCTAATGTTTTATGTTTTTATATATATATATATATATATATATATATATATATATATATATATATATATATATATATATATATATATATCAGATATATACTCACTGTAATAATATGTGTGATGACACATTGCCAACAGTGAACTGCTTCTAATTAAAATTTACTGCGGATAGCTTTATTGTTTCCTAAGATTCTTTGTTTACATCCCATGGCATTACCAGCTTCCTTCTTTAGAACCACATTTCTGTTGCTTCAAGTCTCTTCTTCATCTTTGAGGAGATTGTCCAGCAATCAGTGATGGAAGGACAAATATCATATAGTTCAGTAGTCTTTTCTTTGTTTCTAATGAAGTTTTTTCTGTTTCTTAATACTCTGCTTAATCAACTTAGTCAACATAAGTGAAGTTGTTCGTATTTCATATTATTCAGCTAATTCTATGTTGAATTACTATTTGATCCACATGTCAGCATTAGGGACATCTGCTTTTCAGATTAAGAATTTTGGGGGCTTGAGATTAAGTGAATGATAGAAACAGGACCAGAGAGAATTAACTGGTTTTACATAGTGGGATGGAGTAAATCCAATATAATTAAAATTCATTCAATCCCCCATCAAGCTTGTCTAGCCTGGGGATGACATAATTAATATTTTTTTAGATAAATTGCAACTTCTTTTTCTTTATGTGTTGTCTTCTCAATCATGGCTCTACGCAATTTCCTTTGTAGGGCTTAATAAAATTGGTGTTTTTTTTCTCTCTTCTAAATCCTGTTCTATCCATTTACTCAAGCTCACTAAATATGTCATGCGCTGTTTTTCTCTGTCCCTATTTCCTTCAATTAGCCTCGTGAGTATCAGATTTTCCAAGCCCTCTTTCCTCATTCTTTAACCGTCTCTTCCAGATGTTAAATACAGGTTTCTTTGTTGTTTCCATTTTCTCAAAAATGTTGTTGTTGCTCACATATTTGGTTCAGGGTATCAGCGTATTTTTTTAGACACCCAATTCTTTAGCTTCAAGTCTCTTCTTCATCTTTGAAAAAACTGTCTAGACTTTAGTGCCATATAAGGAAGACTGATATTACGCAAAATTTGAGTATTTTTTTAAAAACAGCGCCCCAATCCGTGCTTTCCTGGGTATGACGATAAACTACACACTACAGCAAAACCTCTGAGGTTTTGAGGAGAGTGGAATCACCTCTGAATTGCTGGTGTTCCCAGGTCCACCCTGGCCCAGGGTGGAAGCACCTGTTAGGGGGGGGGGTCTCAACTAAGGGCAAATAGTTCATCCCCAAACTGGGGTCAGAACACTATGGAAGTGTAAAAATAGGTTTTAATGCCAACAATAATCTTTTTGAGTAAAAGTTATTACCAGCAATTCATTTTTGAAAAAAAAATATTACCAGCAATAAAAACCTTGTAGGAATTAATTAACCCATTGACGTTGATATGCCGTAAACCAAACCAAGCCAAATCGAACCAAACCAAATCAAATTCGTGCAGTCGACGTACCAAAAAGGAAAAGCCATTGCAACAATTACCATGAAAGTACTTACAGAAAAATGCTCAGTGACGCCCCGATATGACGATGGGGAAGTGACTAAAAGCGGAGACGGGCATTACTAGAAAAAAGAATAGTACTTTGAGCTTCAGCCAGAACATTACATCTAGGCAATAATAACGGACCTTTTAGTCGCGTAGAAATCAATTTTACCTTGTCAGCGAACAACACGTTAAGAATAAAAAAAAGAAAAAAGTAAGTGAGTAAACAGAATGTACCAAAACTGAAATTAACGAAGATTAAAGTCATGCCAGTAGTTCTGGGTAGACTTAGAAAAGTGCCAGAATAATTTGAATCGAGATTGAATTGAGAAAAAAAACTTCGACGGAAAGATCTAGAATGCTCAAAGCCAAATAAGTGCTGGAATATGTGAGGATATTGATAAAAAAAGCTGGAAATTTGAAAAAAAAAAACAAACAATTGATACGAGTTGAACACTTTGAATTGAAAGGCAGATATATATGATACTGAGAGTAAAAGATATATATCTATCTAGGTAGTTAGCTGGATATATACTGGTTTACTAAACATTAATTATTAATCGAAAATTTACAACGCTTATTTATCAACGTTCTACATTTCTCTTTTGGAAACTCTCAATTGTGGTTGCCAGTACACGGAGCATTACGTAAAATTTAGGTAAGATTTGGAAATACTGAAAAGAAATCCCATCTGGCATTCATTTTCAGCTCGAGTTAATGGAGTATATATATATATATATATATATATATATATATATATATATATATATATATATATATATATATATATGTAGTATTAAGGTTTGCTATATTTATGGGATAAAGTGCTCAATATCAGAGATATAGCCTATTGAAATACAGATATAAAAGGGAACATTGAAGTCAACACTCAGACACGACAGATTGTTTCATAATAAACGCAATCGTCAGGCCGACTGATGATTGCGTTTAGCATAAAACAGCATAAAACAACACGGCGATTTCATCTATTCCTTTAATAATGACAGCAAAAAGCTTGTCCGTGAATATGAAGATCCAATTGAAAATAAGTTGAGAACATTATCCGATGATACACGTCTCATATATATATATATATATATATATATATATATATATATATATATATATATATATATTACCAAAACGTAACTAATAACTGATACATCAAAATAAAGCGATAATGAAGACGCAAACACCGCTTGTCTGGTTGAATGGATTTCGCTGTATCCTTGGAAACGTGAATTATGATTTTTGCTGTGGCTTTAAAAACTTTTAAAAGTTACTCCAAAATTTACTTGAGGATGAAATGGAACTAATGTCTTTAATTTAATTACAAAATTCAATTCGGAGCTTTCAGTGTCCATTTTTGAAACAAGGTTAGAACTGTGTAGCGAAAAAACATATTTTAAATCAATTAATTTATGATACACACACACACACACACACACACATATATATATATATATATATATATATATATATATATATATATATATACCTTTATATATATATAAAGCTTATCTATCTTTATATATAGGTATGTGTGTGTGTCGAAAGAGAGGGAGAAAGATAGAGACAATATATATAGAGAGATATCTCTGATAGATACTGAACGTGTTAAAATGAAATAAAGATAGACATAATCAGAAAGAAATACAGCGTACTAGTTACGCACACACACAAACAAACACACACACATATATATATATATATATATATATATATATATATATATATATATATATATATATATATATAGATAGATAGATAGATAGATAGATAGATGAATTTCGAGGTAAATGGATAGTAGACATGGATAGCCCGATACTAAAAAGATTATTTTCGAGATAAGTTAGTGGTAGATAGATAGATAGATAGATAGATAGATACTGAAAAACCTGTGTTATATATATATATATATATATATATATATATATATATATATATATATATAGATAGATAGATAGATAGATAGATAGATAGATGTGAACAAACTGAGAAAGATGATTTTATAGATAAAATGACTGGAAGAAATATAGACAGATACTGAAAATTCTGCGATAGCTGATGATTTTATAGCTACATATGACTGGAAGATAGATAACTGCGAAGAAAACTAAGATATCCATATAGATCGATGGTAATATATTGAAGAAGAAATCTTCATACAGACCACAATAGATGGGGTTATGGGCATTTCTGATTTGGCATTGATAGATAATGACAATGAAAAGATATTACCATGGATGGATAAATGGACATATCCATGAATAAATAATGTGACGGCTGTCTAAAAATAAAATAAAAAAATGAAACAAACCGCAGGAGCAAAATATTTTAACACAAAATATTCGAGCTCGGTTTCCAAATAATCTTCAAGTCTTTCTAGTACAGAGGCTCACAAAAACTACTGCATTAAAAATACAGCTTCAAAATGGTGTAATCTTTTCGGTTCAGAAACCAGCTTGAAATACCTTGGGATTTAAGGCATCACTCTCTCTCTCTTTCTGTCTCTGTCTCTGTCTCTCTCTCTCTCTATATATATATATATATATATATATGAAGAAAAATAAACGGAAAACCAAACAAAAATCCTAATATGCAATTCTGCTGTTTTAATGTTAATATAATGTCAACGTCGGACGTTTCGGTCTAGTAGACCATCTTCAGGACATATGCATAAAACATAATCATAAAACGTCCGACGTTGCCGTTATATTAACATTAAAACAGCATAATTGCATATTAGGATTTTTGTTTGTTTTTCCGTATATTTTTCTTCATACTGTCGGATCTATATCCATATATTTGCTTACATATATATTTATGTAAAAATATAAACATATATATATATATATATATATACAAACCTATAAACATATATCTATATAATATTTTTAGTTAAAAATGTTATATATATATATATATATATATATATATATATATATATATACATATATATATATATATATATATATATATATATATATATATATATATATATATAATATTTTAAATCGCGACACAGAAATTTCTATGTTTCGGAACATTAAATTGTTCCATTATCAAAAGATGTTAAGTAAGGTACTTAACATAGCTTGATAAACATAAAATCTGTGTCGCGATGTGAAATAATTTTAAATACAAATATTATTAAAATATTTTGCCGTCCGTTTTTTGGGGAAAAGGATAATGCTAAAGAACTGTTGATTCTTAATTTGACTGTTCTTTTTCTTTATATATATATATATATATATATATATAATTTTCTAATATTTCATCTTTAACGAAAAAACGATGACAAATCACGTAAGCTACTTACATTTAAAGACAGCATTTTCTCAATTTAGACAATTCCTGTTTTAAAGGCTTTTCAAATTTACATTTTCATTAAATTAGTCTATTTAAATATGAATTTGAAATGTACTTTTGCATTTTACTGGATATCTTAATACGTAGCAATAACAAATTAGATTTTAGAGTTTACCTCAGACCGACTAACAAAACGGAATTAATTTCTTTTCCCACCACAGTAAAAAGATTAAATCAGGACTAGTCATAGGATTCTACCCAAGTGTCCTTAGGACATATAACACAGGATACGTAGATGAAGAAGAAAATAAATTTAGAGATCATATAGATATCTTCAGTTCCCAGATCTTTTCATTGCCATTGCTAGAAAACCGGCATACTAATTCTACACATCCAAAAATTTAAACACCGTCGTTAGCTCTTCTAAGATCAGCAACATAATATTCATAATCCTCCTCTCTTACAATCTATAAAATTTAAAAATAAATTAGTTATCCCTAACACTAGGGTCTTCCCCATCGACCCAAATCAATTCGATGTATAATTAGGAAGAAATATAGATCAAATAATTTAATCCTGGGTAAGATGATAGACTACATCCAACAGCAAGACCTCTAATCAGGAGGTTTTGAGGAGCGCGTAACCACTTCTTAATCTCTGGTGTTCCCACTTTCATTCTGAGCCGGGATGGTAGCACCTGTTAGGGTACCAGCTATTGGAAAATAATTAACCACGAAACTGAGGTAAAAAAACATAATGAAAGTGTAAAAATAGGTTTTAATACAGGAAATACATTTTTATAAAAGAAATAGTAACAGTAATGAATTTTGAAGAAAAATTTATACCAAGCAATACATTAATACTAGCAAAACATTTCTTTGAAAAAGATTACCAGCAATAAAAATCTTGTTGATATTAAATAACCCATTGAAACAGACCAAACGAAAACAATCAAATAATTTCTTTCAATGCAGATACACTTATATTGGCGAAACGTCTTGAAATCCAAATGCCCACATTTGTAAACATAAAAGTAACATACGTTGGGACAACCATTTAAACTCACTTGTAATGCACAGAAACAAATCTGGGCTCAATTTTGTTTTAAACAAATGCCAGCTTAATTAAAAATGAGTAAAAGTCTTTACATCGAAAATACTTCGAGAGAACCTGATAAATATTTTACCAACTATAGACACACGTAAAAACACTACATTACCAAGCTTTATTAAAACCATTCTTAATTGATTTAACATATATTTAAATACCCTGACAGGTGTTGAGGTTAAAATACGGCAAGAGATCAACATGCGACAACTTCCAAATATAAATAATACCTATTCGACCTCCTAAGCATTTTCATCTAAATCCCGCCAAAACAAACTAGAATTATGATACACTTAACCACATAAATTATGTATACAAACGCTGCTTGACAACTCAAATACATGTGAAATCTGATAGTCAAACAATACAACGATAAAAATGTCAAAAATATATCCCTCTCTTGTGAAACTTTAATCTCCTGACCTCAACGCCATAGAAAACTTATGGAATATTATAAAGTACAGGCTCTCGAGAAAGCAGTTGAGCAACGAAGAGAATTTGAGTGAGAATTTCATATCCGAATAAAATTCAATGCTTGGAGATGAGATTTGCCAGAACCTAATCAAGTCAATGCCAAAAAGGGTTGAAAAAGTTATTCAAAATAAAGTAGGACCCATAGATTATTAAATATTTCGAACTATATTACCTATTATAAATAAATTATATCTCTATTATTCTTTATTTAAAGCTGTTCGGTTATGTTTCTATTGATTACTAGTTGCCGGAAATAAGTGAGTCACTTGGTTTTGCACATAATTTTTCCCTAAATCCAATTTATATCCAAAATTATAATTATCAATATAATAACTTAGGGTGAGTAAACTTTTTTTACTAAGGTGGTCGTTAAGGGGTCTTTATTTTAATAAGATTAAAAATTAGTTTGACCCCAAAACAATAGGCGAAAAAAATTTTAACTAAAAAATCAGGTGAGTCACTTTTATCGAACAGCACTGTGTGTGTGTGTGTGTGTGTGTGTGTGTATATATATATATATATATATATATATATATATATATATATATATATATATATATATAACATATTTTTTGAGTGTATGTGCTAACCCAGAGTTTGTGTTGTGCATCAAGGTATGCATACGAAAGTGGATCCGACAGTCTTTATCATATATCTAATAGTTTCCTGTCGGTATTTTCTGTATATGTAAATTAGTAACGGTGAAGTGGCTTTCTCATCTTGTCAGTTTTTCACTGAAATCATTTTAGCGAACGCCGTTTTTCAAAATATCAAGAGATATGACTATGCAGGGAAACTGGACACATGCCTTTCCAATATTTCTAAATTTGCGTCAGTACCGACGCAGAGTGCTCTGTTAAAACCCAGAAAACCGACTGAGAATTTCCGGGTGTATGCTTAAATTCATTTCTTATTACTGTTTGTGAGAAAGTCATGAACGCACTACTCCCTGAAACTCCTATAATCTCAAGATAACAAAAGAAAAGTGGCATGTCACGATCGCAGAAGAAACAGAGAATGGGTGAGAGGTGAACATGGGCAAGTCACTTACCCATAACTATGTTAACTTCCCAGTCAGGAAAAGCAAAAGGCTGTTCTTTATATTATAGGAGGCTCAAAAGCCACTCAATGTAGAGGGTTAGTGCGTTGTTGTATGAGCGAAAGAAAGGGCAAGAAGGAAATTTCTTAGGCCTTTCCAGGAAAGATAACGTCTAGACTTGAACATGTCAAGATATAAATAGTGCATAAAATTTGAGAGTTCCGTCGGAGACGTCAGGAGTATAGAGTTGAAGTAGACTTTAGGAGAAGGAACCGGAAATCCAGTCCTAAATATTAAACAAGTGATAAACCTCTACTCCTGTCAAAAAGATCGAGGAGGGGTGTGAACCGACCGATAGGAAGTGCTATTTACTCCTATTGAGAAAAATAGAAATATTGTATAAATTTTAGAGTTTAGGCTGAGAAGTGAGAAACATAGAGTTTAAGTAGACGAAGCAACCGGAAACCTAATCCTAAACAGGAAACAAACGATAATCCTTTACTCTTTCTCAAGTTACCATGGCGGAGAGCAAACTCCCATTATTAATTTTGACTTCTTTGTGGACTGTATAACGAAATCAAAATTGTAAAATCGATACCAATCAAGTTTGAATTTTAGTTGATAGAAAAACATTCTCGGAAAAGACATGGATGTAAATCTCCCCCCATTAGCTTTTACTGTCAGTCATCTTTACAACATGTTTCCTCACTTGCATACCAACATTCATCCTCTTTTTTTACGAATCATGTACCTTAAAGATGGGGGGGGGTCATCAATCTCCATAACGAAGTCTCTTTGTTGCCTGTAGTCTTGCTTAATTATTTACTACCCCTGTTCTGGTTTCCATTTAGACAAGTTAGTTGGATAGGTTATTTGCTCTTTCCTTCTTCTCCACTTGCCTTCAGCAAGCTCTGTGAGTGTCAAATTCTAGAAGTCTTCTTTCCTTATTGTGTGTCCCTAAAATTTCAACTATCACTTTTTTTTCTAATTACAAGCCGCCATACCCAGCTGGTCGATCAGAAAAACGTTCAATTAGAATGGTGCAAAAACAGCATCATGTTTGGATGTAACAGAGTCTATCTTATTCAATTACTTTAAAGTACATTCATTAAAAATACTTTGAATTAATTCAATTACTGATATAATTAAAGTAGTCTCTATCTATTCAATCGAAGTTAGCCGACGACATGAACAGGTAAAACAGGCAACAGAATATGAAGACCCACTTCAGACCATGATTATTTTGAAGTTTTTGAAATTCAATTTGTCAGTGTTCTACCAGAGGATAGATTTATAAAGCAGTTTGTTAAGTTTGATGATAATTAGTAGAAGATCAACGAAAAATAAGATAGAAACCAGTAAAAATGACTGTAAAACAATCAACTTATTTTTGCTTAAAATTGAGGGAAGTCTGTATTAGATTCCTTGAAAATTAAGGGAGTTTTTAGTTTAAAATTTGTGTTGAAACCGATTTTTCGTTTTTCGCGGTTTTTCGCTAAACTCAGTGGCGTAGAAATAAAGCTATCGTAGAGCTCGTCATGATGTAAGTAACCTACATACCGAGTTTGAACTAAATCGGTAGAAAAAAAAGTTGAATTTATCGATTTTTGATCATCTTCAACGATTATTTTTTTTAAGTATGGATTTTTTTTTATGCTAAGAACCTATCTTTAACATTGTACAATGAATGTGCCAAGTTTGGTCAAAATCTGTTGGATGAAAATGTATCACACAGACAGACACACAGAAATCCTCTGTTTTACACACACACACACACACACATACATATATATATATATATATATATATATATATATATATATATATATATATATATATATATATCTACTACTTGCACATATTGTGTGGTATTCTCAATTGACAAATAAAATAGACATATTGTCCAGACAGTTAGAGAAAACAATCTTTTACCGTCATTGTCAGCCTTGACAGTGGTGATATGTAATAATATTATGCTACAAATGAAGATGATGTCAGCGAATATGGATTGAGCCGGATTATATTTACTTCGAACTAACAACGATGGAAAAGGCATGGAACCAAATGTCCCTGTTTTATATAAAGACATATTTAGAAAATGTGTTATGCAAAAGATATTTATGAAGAAATGAGTATATGAAAGAACACTGAGTAAAGCACACTCTTGCAATTATTACCCACTAAAGAGCACTGAAATGCTGTTACAGTCGTTGTTAACCCTGACAGGGTGAAATTCATAGATACATATAGAAGCAAGGAAAAACAAATTTAAGTTGATAGATATATAAATAAAATAAGGCAAAATAGATTAAAAAAATATTCCTATGAATGAGTAGAAAAAAAAGAGGATCCAGTGACATTTTAACAATAATAGACATTCTAACCTGACAGGTGGAACTCCCTTATTTTTCGGTTTTAAACTTCAACCCTCCCAGTTCCGTTTCTCATAGGGATACCGTTATCATTCCTTACTTAGCGTTCTAGGGTTTTATGTCATTTTTTTTTTTTTTTAGTTTTCCATTACGATAGAAATGTCCACATCTTTCTATCATCTCTTTCTCATTCTTTTTATTTTCTTATTCTTTTGTCTTGTTTTGTATCTTGTCAATAAAGGAAGGGTGTACGTAACATTAACGATATAAAAAATGTAGTGACTGGAATAATCTCGCATGATCTGAGACGTCAAATAAACTTAATGGAATTTTTGTCTTTCTAATAAGTGACCTTTGCCATACATCCGTAAAACGATGATTGATGTGAGCCAAACAACACCCAAACAACAAGCAAACAAAGCAACAAAAACAACAACAAAAAAACCCATTAATCTTAAAACGATGGGAGATCCATTCCTACAAATTACCTAATCATTTTAATGGTCCCTCCCTTCAGGAGGTAGGCGATCATGGCTCTCCGCAAATTTCATTTCTTTATTATCAATGACTTCAAGTAGAGTTGAACCTGGGTATTACCTAGATGGGTGACTTACAAGTTGATATAAGCTTTGATGTGCGGGTGGTGTAATGGATAAAGGCTTATAATGAGAAATCGGAGAGCCGAGTTCGAATACAAGTTAAAATGGTTATATTCACTTACGCGCAAATGGCATATGGAGATATATATGAATCTATCCCTACTCATTCCAGTTATAGGTTAAATGGTAAAACTTGTATCAGAAAAAAATCCTTAACATCCCCGAAGAATTCTTACAATCTAAAATATGTTTAGTCTTCAAATAACCGCCAAAACGTTGATAAGCCGTAAAAGACAATCACTATCTATAAATTACCATGTTTTTTTGGCGTGATTTTCAAAGTTTTTTTTTTTTTATCTACTGCTTTGAATTACGAATTGCTGTTCGTCTCGTCTACCTACCATTCAACGCTTGGGAGATCTGTTTTCACTTAAAGACTTTTTTGATGATGTGGACATTGTTCGAAAACAATTTTTCCAAAAAAAACAAAAACATTCGAAAACAATTATTCGACAAACATTTATTCGAATTGTCAATTAAATGAAAATTAATCGAAGGGACATTTATACTAAATAATAGATATTAGGATGGCAATATTCTTTATTGCAATAAAAATGTAAAAAGTAAAATATGAAATGCACAAATAATACTTATTCGAAAGACAAACATCGTTAATAAAACAATTTAGTGAGAAAAAAATCTTATAAACTATACTTATAATACTAGATGCAAATAGTCAACGACTGAAAAGTACTCGTTAAATGACGTTACTAATTTTTTTTAAGTTTTCCATTTACGTCGCGGCACTATTGAAATTTACTTTACTCTTTGGTAGTGAAGAAAGTTATATGATTATATCCTTAATTTCCCTGCTAGTTATATTTGCTACCCATTTTTATTGTTGCTGCTGTTGAAAGTCTTCGAAAAGTATAATTTTTATTATTGGGAAAAAGGTTTTATGCAATTTTGTTGAGTTTTCAGATGTGTAATAAGAGCTATTTATCTTTAAAACCTAAAGGCTTCATTAATCCATCGATCTAAAAAAAAAAAGTGTTGCATGGAGATAATACTTCAAACATTTACGAAATGACGTGACACCCTTATGAGAGCCTGACGAAGCTATGTTAGAACATTTTTGAACAGGAAGATATGGAGATCAATATCGCCTACGTCTTGAGTAGACAAAGCACGTAAAGTAGCACAGCTTTCAAACATATCAAACTGTAAGGTGTGATAGAGGAAAGGATGAAGAGAAGGATAGGGGATAGATCAAGGCATCTGGAGACGTCGATCGAAATTACATTTGAATAGTTGGAGATTATAGATAACAGGTAAACAGAAAAAGGGGAAGAAGTTACACAGGCGAGAAGTGCGAGACATGAAATTATTGGGGTAGAAGAGACGGCGACATTTAACAGTTTCGACAGTGAAAAAGTGATAGCGAGATGCCAGCCTAGTAGAACGCTTAAATTCACGAAGTCTTGAAACCAGCTAAAGCAGCTCATCGGAGGAGTTACCATGAGATTATTTGTAAAAAGACAGAGGGAGGCGACGGCACGTTTGTGTGAGAGCGACTGCAGACGAGATGACAGATCAGGGTCAGTTACATTGCATATCTGTCTCTGGATTTTATCAAGAACCTTGAGACAAACAGAAGTGGCTCCGGACCATATATGGCAGAAATACTCCATGCAAGGGCGAATAACTGATTTGTAGATTTGAAGGATCGACTCAAGCGAGGAAAATTTCCTCGCGCGGTACAGGGAGCTGATTTTTTTTGCGGTGGACGAAGCTATTGACTCAATGTATTCGTTCCATCTCAGGTTAGCGGACAATGTGAGACCGAGCAGTCGCAAAGAGGTACTCTCGTGGAGTTGAGCGTCAGACATTCTAATGGGGTGGGGAATGGTTCTCTGTGGTGAGTAATAGAGAGCAGTTTTGTTTCTGAGGCATTAAAGTTAACCAGCCAATTCCTGCTTCAGTTCACAACCGATTGGAAGCCCCTTTCAAGAAAAAACGACCAAGTTAGTTTTGTCAACGACACTAGATTTGTTTTAGAGACAGGAGTAAATTGTAGTGACGTCCGCGTGGATGCCTACTTGGGGATTTATGACGTCAGGAAGGTTGTTGATGAAGATAAGGGACAGAATAGGGCCTAGGATGGAGCCTTGACGAACACCGGCATTCGTGGGATAGGAACTGGAGGAGAATCCGTTGAGAACGATCTTCAATACACGGTTTGACAGGAATGATTTTATTAAGTCAAACAATCGACCTGAAATTCCATAACCCTGAAGCTTGCGAAGAAGGCCGGCATGCCAAACCCTATCAAACGCTTTGGAGATATCAAGAGCCAAGGCATGAACTTCTTTATTATGAAGAGCTTGGTAAACAATGATTTATCATTATTTACACTAT
Organism: Acanthosepion lycidas; assembly: GCA_963932145.1. Taxonomy (NCBI): domain Eukaryota; kingdom Metazoa; phylum Mollusca; class Cephalopoda; order Sepiida; family Sepiidae; genus Acanthosepion; species Acanthosepion lycidas. The sequence continues at coordinate 25,975,078 of OZ010605.1, forward strand.
TTATATTCCAACTCTTGTCCTCATCTTTGTTGTTACTATCACCGGATTGTATTCTGTCTGGATATCTGGGATAAGGATTTATCATTTTTTACACCATTTATATTCAGACTGTTGTCGTCATCTTTGTTCTTATCATAACGTTTCTATCGTTATGCCGTCCAGGCTTCCTGGGGAGTATTTCGATCTGGGTAACCTATAGGGAATTGGACAGTGTATTCAAATGGAGCTAGACTGTTCTCTTTCTACTGTTCGTGTCCGGGCATAGTGTAAATTTATTTTTTATACACGGTATCTACACAGTTATTTACTAGTTGAGGTGCTGGTCTATCGCTAGGCTTGCTTTGATTTATATCAAGAACAAGACTAAAGAAGAACAAGACCTGTATGTTTTTTTGTACTGAATAAAAATATTTTATCGCTTATACTAAAGATGTTATAGTATAAATGTTTACTCTTATATTTATTGATATCAAACATTAATGATAAGATGCATTTCCGTTAAACAGATCGACTGGTTCAACCAGAAATATATTTATGAACTTTTTTTTACACAATTTCAAACAGCAATCGATAAAATGTTTATATATATATATATATATATATATATATATATATATATATATATATATATATATATATATTAGGTTGGTGCAAAAATAATGTCGTTTTCTCACATATGTGAGAAAACGACATTATTTTTGCACCAACCTAATATATATATACCCAAGTATATGATTGGTGTATACGGAATAGATTCCAATAACTAACAATTACTATTCTCAAAAGAGTGCTCAATGCAGAGTAGAGCAGACGTAATTATTTATTTAAAAATTATAACATAAATATGCAAATGCAAATGAATGCAAATGAACTATAATGACAATTTTATTGCAAATAGCATATTTTCATTTCTTCACATGGATCTGTATCTATAAAAGGCAGGATGTGTGTGTGTGTGTGTGTGTGTGTGTGTGTGTTTGTGTGTGTGTGTGTAACGAATGCACGGCCGCCATTTTCAACGGATTTGCACCAAATTTACATGCACATGTTCCAAGTTAGCCGGAAAGCTAAGACCGACTTTGCATTTCCCAACTCCCATCGATAGTGGAAATAATCGATTTTTTCATGCTTCTACGGCAGTTTTCATGTAGTTTGCGGCCATTTTCTACTGGCCAGAGTGAGAGCCTATAGCTAGCTGCCACGAATAGGCATGAAGATTCTATTGGCCAGCGTGAGAGCCAGCAACTGACTGACACAAATGTTAACTAGCATGCTAGCATGCAAAAAAAAATCTGCATGTCACTTTACTCCAATTGGCTCATTCGCTTGCTTAAACTCAACGTTGAATCTGATTCCGCAGAACTGGGTTTGGTGTGAAGAAGGATTTGTTGTTATCATTCTTTTTTCATTCGGTTTTTCCAGTTACGAGTCCTTTTTTTGAAGCTGATCGTTTTGTGTTCATTTTGTTTATTTCTTTTTTTCGTAACACATTTGATGTTTAGTATAGAGCTTAGAAAAAATTCAGTGTGAGATAGGCAAGAAGTAAGGCATGTAGCAACATCAGCACGGCAAAGGAAGGGCAAAAATATTTTAAGTCAAGTTATAGCGATTGCCGTATGAGTCGTACGATTTTTGAATCAAGCACGGGCAACGCCGTGCCATGCTGCTAGTGACAAATAAATTTAAACAGGTCTTACCAAAATCACTCATATCTGTCATATCTGTAAGCATAATATGCCTGAGAAAAAAAGAACTTCCTGGAAGCTATATCTCAGGGTAAACTTAAACGTTACATATTATTGGTAATTAATGTTGTCTGTCAACTTCTAAGTTAAAAACCAATGAAAGGGACCATGACACCAGCATTCACCTTATTAAAAAGTAGAAAACAAAAAGTGACACAAGTCCAAATATATTTATAACTGATTTTGATCAACACAAAACAAATTTAATTCAATAAAATCTTTAGAATTATTCACCTCAGATGACCAAGGCAAATAACTTGCCTGCAGTGATATGAATGGTGATACTTAGATCTGAATTGCAGTATATAGGCCAGGACTGGTTCAAATGCAGTGATCTTAGAAATTGGTTGGAAAACGCCAAGGTCAGGGTCACATCGCCAAACAGCGGCCAAATAGTGCGTCTGTAAAATGGTTTCAGAACATTTACTTTCGACCGATGGTTATCAGTAAGGGAAATAAACTTTAAAGTATAGAGCAAGAGGCTCGGACTGAGAGAAAGTCACAAATGAAGATAAATTACTTATTTAGACTAAGATAACAAGACGAATAAAATTGTTATCTATAAAACTGACCATCCCGCGAAAAGGTAGACAGAGAGACGAAGTGGACCTGGTAGAACGACGGACAGGGAAGAACCCCGTATCACTGGGTCCACAAAGATACATGACCCAGTGTATAAAAGCCGTGGTTTGGATACCTTGACGTGGCCCAAAGAGGTGTGTATTCAATACCTGGCTACAGCTGAGGTGAATAAAAACTTTGAGAGTTGAGTTAAAGGGAAATAACTGATACGGAGTCATTTGAAAGAGGCATGGCACATAGAACTAGAACAATCTACCCCAGTGGATGAAATAGAGGGATCAGATCGAAATACCAAACACATGGAGAAGGCCAGAGCGTACATCGACCGAAACGTCGTGAATATGACAACGAAGATCAGGACAACAGTTCGAACAATGTAACTAGCGTAAATTATTGAAGGATCTATCTATATTTCTGAGATGAGAGGTTTTGTAACTATTTACGACTGTTATCCTCGTTTTTATTGTCATATTCCCGACGTTTCGACCGTTGTACATTCCGGCCTTCTTCAGGTGATATTTGTTGGAATTTCGGACCGAACCTTCTACTTAGTCCACGGTGGCAGATTGTGACATGCGTTTTTTGGATAACAGAATTTCAATTATTTTCCTTTAGTAACTCAACGCACTAAGATTTTGTTTACATCTGCTGAGGCCGGGACATTGAACTATGGATCAAGTGATTGCATTATATCGAACAACGCTTTTATCCAATGTGCCCTTTGGGACTGTAGAAAACGGAGGATCACAACCGTATTGATGAAACCTTACAGATGTTACAAAATTACCTCTGTCCTAAGCAGCCTTATGGATGTCACTGGATAACCCACTTAACGTGTTTAACACGTCGGGGACTCCAAGGTGATTCATGTATTTATTTTTATTCAGGCAAACGAAGAAGTAAGGGGTTATTCAGCTCTTGTCTAATTATTGGCGACGTCATTCAAGATTGTTACTAAGGTTATCTTCGTCCGACATAAGGTTACTAATGAAGAGCGCAAACGAATGGTTGGTTGGTTATGTTATTTTAAGGCATATCAACATCAGTTGGTCATTTAATGCCAAGAATCTTTTTGAAATATATTCATAGCAATAGTTTGGTAAAAAAAAAAAGAAGGTCTGTATATATACATATATATTTGAACCATTTTTCAATTACTCATATTTTTTAGTACAATCCTTTACAATCTTGGCTGGTTTTATTTTCGTAAAAGGTTTGTTTTTAAATTACTCACTTGGTAATATTTTGTTCTCACTAGATCAAAATCTACACACTCTAACAGTATGTTTCACTGTAAATTTTAATTATTGCTGAAAAAAATGTTTCCTTCAAAAATTATTCCTGGTAATAATTTTTTTTATTACAAAGTATTTCTGGTATTAAAACCTATTTATACACAAGTTTAGGGGTTAACTATTTGCCCATAGCTGGGACCTTAGCAGGTACTACGAACCCGGACTAGGGTGTACCTGGGAACACCAGCAATTAAAAGGTGGTTCTAGGCTCCTCACACCCTCCTGATCCGAGGCCTTGCTGTTGAAAGTAGTTTATCATCATACCCTGGACGCGGATGTTGTTTATCTTCATACCTAGGACGCGGATGTAGTTTATCTTCATACCTAGGACGCAGATGCAGTTTATCGTCATACCTAGGACGCGGATGTAGTTTATCGTCATACCTAGGACGCAGATGCAGTTTATCGTCATACCTAGGACGCAGATGCAGTTTATCGTCATACCTAGGACGCGGATGTTGTTTATCTTCATACCTAGGACGCGGATGTTGTTTATCTTCATACCTAGGACGCGGATGTAGTTTATCTTCATACCTAGGACGCAGATGCAGTTTATCGTCATACCTAGGACGCGGATGTAGTTTATCTTCATACCTAGGACGCAGATGTTGTTTATCTTCATACCTAGGACGCGGATGTAGTTTATCTTCATACCTAGGACGCAGATGCAGTTTATCGTCATACCTAGGACGCGGATGTAGTTTATCGTCATACCCAAGACGCGGATGTAGCTTATCGACATACCCAGGACGGGCGGAAACGGATAATCAAAATCACATTTATTCTTTATATCTTTTTTGGTCTTCTTGATTTTTTCTTTCTTTTTCCCCCCTAAATTTGTTTTTTTTTCTTCATCCATCTGTTTTTTTTTTTTATTTCTTTCGTTATCCAGATTTTATTTGTTTTTCCACTTTTACTTCGCGGTTATAATTTTCCCAGTTTTATAAATCTTCATTTTTCTCTTCTTCTTTACCTTCGTCTCTGTGAATCCTTTCTTTGTCTTTTCATAATTTCTTCTCTTTTTTTTTATTTTTCTCAATATATTTCTCTTTCTTTCTTTTATACGTTCTCTCATTTTTATAAATCTTAGATTGTTCTCAATTTATTTCTTTTCTCATTTACTTTTCTTTCTTTCTTTCTTTCTATATTTCTTTCTTTCTTTCTTTCTTTCTTTCTTTCTTTTCTCTTTTACTTTTCTTTCTTTCTTTCTTTCTTTCTTTCTTTGTTTTGTTTAAGCAATGTTTCCCATTTTATTCTTTCTTCTCCCTTTTTATATTTTTTCGTTTTTCTCTATTTTTATTTGGTCATTATTTCAATATTTTTCTTTTCTTTTGTTCTTTCTTTCTTTATTTTTCTTTCTTTCTTTTTTTCTTTTCATTCTGGCTGATGAATTTTATCTTTCTTTGCCTAATTTCTTTCTTTCTTCCTTTTTTTTTCTTTCGTTCTTTCGTTTATGTGCTTTTTTTCTTTTGGTTTGTTTGGTTCTTTCTTTTCATTCCGGCTGATGAGGTTTTGTCATTCTTTTTCAATTTTTTTCTTTCTCATTTCATACTTTTCATTCTTTCTCATTTCATACTTTTTCCTGTCTTTTAATATTTCTTCGTTTTTTCTTTCTTCTTATTTGGTCATTATTTCAATATTTTTCATTTCATTTCTTCTTTTTTTTAATTTATTGTTTTTTTTTCTTGTCCATGTATGTATGTAATTGTTTCTCGTTTGGAAGATTCTTTCGTTTCCTTCTTTGTGAATTATACCTTTTTTTCCAACTTTTCAAAAGTCTCCCCTCATTCTCTTTCCTCGCCGCTTATCTCACACCCTATTTTTGTCTATTCAAACCGAGTTAATCACCCTACCTTAACACACTCATCGTTGAGACGACGTGCTTAAATATGGCTGATTTTGATGTTGCTGGAACGAAGCCAATTCCAGCACAGAGACAGGCACGCATCACACGTTGATAGATGATCCAAGGTAAGTTATTTCAAGTTAATAATAATTTGATTATTTTTATAAATCTGTATTTTCTCTCTTAAATATAAATTAGTTCAAAATGGAGTTTCGCTTCGCAAACGAAGATTTGAAAATTGTTTCTGTCTGCTGGATGTTCTTAAGTGGTTAGTAAAATCTACACGAGAGAAATGCTTTGCCAAAAAGACTACAGGAGAATGTATTAACAGCCGGTAAATGTTCTACAGTACCCTTCGCGTGGGCAGAGATTTATAAACCGTCTCATTTTCTTTATTCACCGGCCGTTGTTTTCCCACTAATGATGGTTTAAATAGAAGACTATGTTCATTTTCAAGGGGTCCTTGTGTCCTTGTTATTTTGTGTCATATTTATCCGTTAGCCAAAGTCACTCTATAGATGAGGATAATGTTGTCATACTGATTAAAATATGTATTTTTCCGTTGAAACCCCAAAGTCTATCGTCTTCTCTAAGTATAAAACCTCGGTATTAGTGTTAAAATCGTTTGGTTTGGAATGATTTGGATGTAACACTGATGGACGTGACCTGGGTTAGCGTCGGTTCCGTCTGTATACGACCCAAGATTCGAGACCATATAGGTGGGTAAACAACATTCTATGGTCGTTACTGAGGTTTCTGTTGCCTTAGATACGTTTGTACATTTTATGCAAACCTTCATTAACCTATTGCCTAGTTCTCTGGCAAATCTGATTTGAGATGACATAAACCTCACTCAGTAGGCAAATTAGTGGTTGGACCGATTTCACTTACGTCTTGTCGATGAAGATGGAAAGAAGTAGATGTATATTAGATGCCCTTATTTTATTTGAATTTTCACAATTTTAACGAAATCTATATGTCCCTGCTATAAAACCAAATGTATTTGTAAATTCTGCTGTGTGTAATATTTTGTTGTATATAAGAAAGCAAGTAATTCCAATCTTCATGTCCCAAGTACGTGCTAAGACAGCGTACGGGATTCCAAGTGGTCGGAATTGACCAGTCGGGCTGAATTATGGTTGGAAGGGGAAATTTACCAGAAACCTACTTATTCAGATGTGAAAAGTCATTATGCCAGTTGTTGGTAAAGAGACCAGGAAGCGTCACCTGCCATTTGGAGCGAGTCAGGAGTCAGTCGACGGAAGAGTTGTTAGGAACATTCGCTATGAAGACTTGTCAAAGAACAATCGCTTAAAGAAATCGTTAGAACCGAATTTTAGCGGTCTCCAGTAATAATTACTTTGCTCGACAGAATCACAGACAAGTTAGGACGGTAAATGTGACAGTGAGATCCGAAGACGCATTGGAATGGCCATAGACGCATTCCAAAAGCTAGGCAGAGTATTACGAGACAGCAGGAATTTTGTTAGTAACAAAGAAAAGAGTACTGAAATGCTACGTGATATCTGTCCTCCTGGACTGTCTTCACAAAGATGAAGAAGAAACTCGAGGCAACTGAGGTATGGCTCTAGAGAAGGATGCTAAGGATACCATGAACCGAGCGCGTGAGAAACAGTTAGGTTTTGGAGAGGATGCAAACAAGGAGAAAGCGTATACTTAACACCAGCAAGAGACAGTTGGAATTTACGAGTCACATAATGAAAAAGGAGGGCTTGGAGAAACTGATATTCACAGGTCGAATAGAGAGAAAGAGAGTCAATGAAAAGCAACATACCTGTCGAGCTAAAGCAAGTCGATGAGAGAACATGGCCTGGGGGAATTAGCAAAGGGACAAAACTTATTGAAATCTACATGGGATACTGGGAAGTGGAGAATCTTGATCACCTATGTCCTGGAGGGACCTGTCATATAAAAAGAAAAGGCCACCGTCTTCTATTTAGATTGGCAGCACCAACTTGGTGGGGATATTTCTATTAAATCAAAATGTGTTCGGTTTTATATGTATCTTTACTTATGCATTTGTGTACAGGTAATTATGTGGTAAATATGTTTACTGATTAGCTGGAAATACAATAAATTAATTTTTTTATGTGTTTGAATAAATGGTTCCCTCCTTTGTATTAATTAATAAAAGTAAAAATTAATTTGCTGTTCGGTAAAAAAGCGTTGGTTTATACCTTCATTATTAAACTAATCTTTCATGGCGCCTACAGGGATGTTCTTTCTATCCTTTCTAGTTATCCGTTGACACATGAAAAAGGAGGTTGATTTTCCTTTCAAGATCATTCTTATCCCAGCGATCGGCGACGCATAGCTCCAGTAAGTACCGATATCATTGTTGATCCGTCTTTGATTTCTTTTGAAGGAACTCTAAACGCATAACTAAACGCAAGGCCAGATGTGGAAGTACATTTCAATGCAAGGTTGTATAGCAGATATGTAAATGTGTAAAATAGACTTTGGTAAGGATAATTGTCTGTCACAACACAGTGAAGAAACTCTCCTGGCAGCAGAAGGAATAACTCCCCATCTCTTCGCATCTGTGGTTGTACAGGGTGTTTCAAAAAGAATACTCCAAAATCATTACCCTGTTTTTTCTGGTCTATAGCATTGTAGTGGACTCAATCAGTGGTTATTTGACAGAGTAGTTATCAAAGTTTGATTGGGTGTGAGTTTCACCGCTGTCGTTAGTATAACTTCCGGTGCAGCTGAATTGTGGGAAGATCAATCAAAATCGCGACTCCTCAGCAGAAGGCGTTTTCCGTGCTTGATTTCGCGAAAACAAACGCCATTGTCACGGTGCAGGCAGATTCGAATGATTTCATTTTTCAGCAAGATGGAGCACCACCCCATTGGCATCTTGGGTTTAGAGCTTATCTGAATGAAAACGTGCCTCAGCGATTGATTTAGAGGAGAGGTGCTAAAGACCTTGCTCTCTGTGTTTGGCCTACCAGATCCCCGGACCTCACTGTGTGTGACTTTTTCTTGTGGGGTATGTTAAAGACCAAGTTTATGTTCCAGCACTTCCAGCAAGTATTGATGACTTGTAAGATTAAATAAGAGCTGTAATCAACACGGTGGACCGTGACATGCTGAGGCGCGTTTGGGAGGAATTCTCATATCGGTTTGATGTTGTCCGCGCTGCCGGCGGTGGCGACATTGACCACTTATAAAACATGAAATGAAATTTGAATGTATATACAACACATGTGTTCATGCTAGAGGTTTGTAATTTTTTTCGTTATTGACACATCACTTGATGATTTTGGCGTATTCTTTTTGAAACACCCTGTATATTGCGTAGAACATACTCTGATCGAAGTCATTAAATAGACTAAGTCTCTCATTTCCTACTTGGGATACTTCTGATCAGGTTTGAAATGTTGCAGTAATGGGAACCTCGTCAAACATGTAAACATTTTTGGACTAATATAATTCCTCTATAGGATCTAGACATTCAGCGGAGACGTTAAGTGCAGCCTTGAAATTACTTTCTGTTGCATGAGAAAATCTCTGTTGGTGTTGTCATCTGCTGCAGTGATACCTCCATAGCCTGTATACTATTTGCGCATGAGAAAATACTACAATTACACCTAATCATGATAATGATGATGGTGGTAATGATTAATGATATTGTTGCGCAATTATTTCGCAGTGGAGGCTTGTATTTGAACTAAATAGGTCCTAAATAGTTCGACGTACAAAACTTTAGGAACTTGATATGATAGGTATTACGCAGAGTAATCTTGTTGTGGTCGCTGACTACTTTCGTATTCGACTAACTGTCGACTACTGTCGTCCGACATCGACTAGTATTTAGTCACCCCCCACGAGGGCATCATGTGGCACAAGGCCGGTTTAACGTGGGATCTCCGAGCCCGTGGGATCTCCGAGCCCGTGGGCTCGGCCAAAAATATACCCTTTGATCCCGTATAAACGGGCTCTGGGTCGGTTTACCTCCCCAACGAGATTCCGCCCTTCGGCGTAGCCTCGTTCGGGTTCCTCCCCGCCCGAAGGTAGAGAGTTCAACTGTTCAGCCGGTCGTCCGACATCGACTGACGTTCGTTTCTCTTACTACTCATATTATATTAGGTGGGAGAATCTATTAACTACAGAATAGGTGTGTTTCTCCATAACACCCCCTCTTAAAACTTTACTCCGTAGGAGTAAACAGTTTATTTATTTATTTTTTACAGGAAAATATGAAGAAAAAAAAATCATTATTTTAGCTACATCGTTGCGTATCTCGTACATTTTGAATCCACTTTTAAATGATCAGTTGCCTTTCTTTTTCTCCTGGATCGGCGTACCTCAGGTAAAATCGTCGCAGGCGTTGTTAGATCAAACGTATCGAAAATCACCTCCATCGGCGTTTCTTCCGCGGGACTGCTGTCAAGTACATCTGAAGAGCGTCGTTTGATCTGGTTATTGTGCCTTCTGCACGTGAATTTTTCGCCTTTCACCCAAGTACATCATATTACCAATCCGCTTTTCTATTTTTTTGGTACCTCCATAGTGTTACCAGAAACAACCTTCCGCTTTGAGCTTCATAAGGATGGAGTCACAGTTTCTGTAGGTTCTTCTTGTGGTCCTATTTGTTCAGCCTCTAGCTTCCCTTTTGTTGATCTTGTGCTTCTTAACGTTTTCTGTGGTGATTTCAGTTGACTTAAATCATTTAATAATACTGCATATCCGTGGCTGCGGGTAACTCGCTCCCCAGTTTTTCTCGGTGTCGGCTTCCTCTTTACTTTATGGGGATTTTTTTTTCACGTATATCGTCGGTGTTACCCATTCACTATACTCAACTTTTTTAAGTACACCGGTTTTCTTTAATCTGTCCAATTCTTTATCTATCTTTTCAATTGAAGCAAACAGCACATTTCGTATTCTTTTTGCTGGAATTTTGCCTCCATCTTGGTACACATTCCCAACCATGGAGAAAAAACAGTAGGAAATGTTTCCTTAAGTTTTTCTATTAATTTTTGGTCTTCGGTGTTTAAACATTCTACATTGTAACAAGGAATTTATCTATAGATCTCATAATTGGAATTCTGCTATCCAACTCGTACCAAGTAAGTTGGTGGTATTTTCTATGACAAATAGTTTAGCTTTTCGCGTTTTTTTATTTAACGTGATGTTTGTAACAAATTCCCCAATAAATTGTATTTTTTCTCCCGGCACTGACCTCACGATTTTCTTTGTCTTCATTAAAGTTGGTTTCCCCAACTTCTTCCACGTATGCAAATTTATGATAGATAGATCTGAGCCAGTGTCAAATTGCATTTTTATATTTTTATTATTTATTCCGACGGTAACAAATTTTCTGGTTATTCCATCTTTTACCTCGTTGGCCTTTAATTTTCTTATTTTATTGTCTTTATTTTTTGACCTGCAGTGCGAGCCTTTATGACCCACTCTTTTACAGTTGAAACATTTTTATTCCTAAAATCGCAATATCTGTACCAGTGTAGTTCACCGCAAGCAAAACATGGCTTTGGGAGTTTTTGTTTATTTTTCTCTGGTATTTCACTTTTTGCTTGATAATCCGCAATTGTAGAATTCTTTTTGGTAGACTGACTTTCATTTTTGTAGCGTATTTTCCTTACATGCGAAACGCCAGACTGTTCTATCTTTTCTGAATCTTTCTTTACGCTAACATATCTTGTGCAGTCTTCTGCCAATTTCTGTACCGTAATACTTGGATCGCTTTCCAATTTTGACAGTACTAATTTTCTCAACTCTGCGTCTCTTTTCGATACCAGCCCCTGAACAAACTCTAAGCACTTAATATTTTCTGCGCTTAACTCTGCCAGCTTGAATTCTTCACAATGCTTATTCACATTGGCTACGTACGTTATATACTATTGTTGTTCGTCATCTTTCATCAGATTCAAACATCTCCACCTCTTGTAAAACAGAGATCTCTTTTTACTAAATAATTCGCTTAATATATTTACCGCCTCGGTAAATGTCAACTCGCTAGTTTTTTTCGGTAAAATGTAGTTTACCAATTTGTTATGCTCAGCAATTTCTAATTTGTTTAAAAGAAGCCGAACCTTCTTTCCTTCACACCACGAGTGGCAGTTCTCGTTATACACGTCCGTATATTTTTATAATATTCCTCAAAAGTTATCACATCATCTGGTCTGTACGTGAATATTTCAATTGAATTCCATATTGTATTCTCTGGGAAAGAATCATTTTGTAGATTTTTTTCTTTCCTCTTCTCAGTTATTTCGAGAATTTTGTTTTGAAACTCCCTATCCATGTGTTCCATTTTTTGTTGGAATTGCATTTGTATAATGAATGTTTCTTCTTGTAGCTGCATCTGGAATGTTTTTTGTTGCTCTAAAATTGTCATCTGTTGTTCTGACTGGAACTAAAAGAAATCCCAGAATATATTTTTGCATTCCTTCATCTTCGCAAAAAGTTTACACAATGCCTAAATACTGTAGAGGCGGGGGGGTCTACGAATTTGCAATTCGTGACCTAATTGAGCAAACTGTATTATCGATAAAAAATAATTATTTCTTTTCTCAGTTGAGAATACGAGAGATTTTTTCGTCACTAAGTTGAGGTCTTGGCTTGCGAAAAAAATTGCCCAGTTTTTTTGGGTTTTTTTTAAGTGTGAATCCGAGACTTTGTCGCCGAAGTTATTATGGCAAGCGAATTTCTTCTTCCACCGTATGAGTTCGAATCCGTCGTCGCCAAAGTTGTTGTGGCGAGCAAATTTCTTCTTCTATCGTATCAGTTCGAATCCGTCGTCGCCAAAGTTGTTGTGGCAAGCGAATTTTTTCTTCCACCGTATGAGTCCGAATCTCGTCGCCAAAGTTGTTGTGGAGTTATTTCGCAATGGAGGCTTGTATTTGAACTAAATCGGTCCTTAATAGTTCGACGTACAAAACATTAGGAACTTGATATAATAGGTATTACGCAGAGTAATCTTGTTGTGACCGCTGACTACTTTCGTATTCGACTAACTGTTGACTATTTACCTTCGTTTCTCTTACTACTCCTACTTATATTAGGTGGGAGAGTCTATTAACTATAGAATAGGTGTGTTTCAACATAACAGATATGGCGCCATTTTTTACGACATAAAATATTAATATAATTTCATACTGGAACCACCACTCTTATGTTATTAAGGATTTAATAGTAGAATTTCACCAAAGAAACCAAACATTAGAAATTAGATCCTACAGAATCATCCAGGGCATCGCCTACCTAGACCGCATAAAAAATGACACATTACCAAATGCCATCGATCAAGTGTTGTATCGTAAATAGGAAAAGTTCACATATTTATAGAAAGTAAGTAGTTTATTCACGAGAATAATGTACACGGTTGAGAACATAGACTAACCTGATAAACAGTTAACCATTAACTCCTTGGTATATACTCGAGACCTCCCCATAAGGCAGAATGTGGCAAAAGGCCGGTTTTTAACGTGATGCTTTCCGAGCGCGTACGTTCGGACAAAATTTACCCGTACACCGCGTATACACGGGGCCGGGCAGATGTCTACCGCTTCAAACGAGGCACTGCTCTCCGGCAGAGCCTCGTTTCATATACTCTCTGCCTGGATGCAGAGATGTCGACAAGCAGAGGAACGATTAATCGTTAACTATTCGGTATTTACATGAGACCTCCCAACAACGCCGTATGTGGTACAAGACGGAATTGGGTAAAAAGGTCAGTTTTAAACGTGGGAAGTTCCCGGCGCGTACGCACGGGGGAAGATTTCCCCGTAGAACACACATAGATAGCCTCGTGTAGGTTCCTCTCCACCCAAAGGAAGAGAGTCGACAAGCAGAGTCAACCGTAATGAATAACGCCTCTGTATTTACGTGAGACCTACCCACAAGGTTGGATGTGGCACAAGGCCGGGTTTAACGTGAGGTTTTCCCAGCGCGTACGTTCAGACAAAAATTTCCTCGTACATCCCGTATGCACGTGGCCGGGCAGATGTCTACCTCTCCAAATAAAACACTAGGCGGTATGAGAATGAGTAAAAAAAAAAGAAAGAAAGAAGGATAGACAAAAAGGAGGAAAGAAAAAATAAAGATAAGAAGATAGAAAGAATAAAGAAGGAAAGACAAGAAGAAAAAAGAAAGAAATTAAAAAAATAAAGAAAAGAAGAGAAATGAAGGAATAGTATTAAATTGATTTTCCCTTAATACTACATATACAATAATGGGAAAAAAAATTTTTTTTAAATATTTAAAATAACTACATGTATGAACTCGTTATAGCTGTTTATATATTTTAGAAACGATACAATTTTGCTGAAATAAAGCTAATACGTTTTTAGAAGGTGTAAACGGATTGGAAAACTGCGTTATTCAATTTTATTTATTCAAAATATCATGGATTTTATAAGTGGCAATTTGATCGATATAAGGAGTCGTATCATGTTCTGAAATGAAATTCTAATTGAGTAAGTGATAACGAGCCACTTCAGTCTTGTTCCGAAAAGTGCAAGTTGCTCGAACACCAACTTTGAGTTTTATTTCTAAGTTTAGAATATCTCAAGTCCGAGAAATGGCATTCGGTAAGACGGTGCCTAAAACTACAAGTGTCTTTCGAAGTGGCCCGACTGGCTAAAAACACACCAAGCTAAAAACTAGACAATCGCTGTGTATAATGGTGTTTTATTGAACCGTCTGTGAGATTTCGTTTGCCTCAGGCCATTCTATTCGCTGGAGATCCGAGATAATTTGAATCACGCGTGCGCAGTGCCTTTAAAATACATAGCCTTTGGTGGTCTGCCATTTTGTGATTTTCGAAAATAATGTTTGTGAATGAAATATTTTGAGACTAATCTCAACCAGCGTTAATGGGGTCCGCGTAAAAGAAAGAGAATAAAGTACAGCCGAGTAAAGAATCGGAATATGGAAATGTAAGTGGAAGGGGTTGAGAAGAAGAAAAGAAAAAAACATTAAAAAAATAATGTAAGAGAAAGCGGTAAAAAAATGGTGAAAAAGAAGAGATAATTGCTGAGAAAGGATGAAAAATGAAATAGGCTGTAAAAGTGCAGCGAAAAATAGGGAAGAAAGGAAAGAAAGATGTCAAAAGAAAAAAAGAGAAAGAAAGATAAATGAAAGAAAGAAGGCAAAAGAAAAAAGAGAAAGAAAGATAAATGAAAGAAAGAAAGATAAACAGAAAGAAGTATAAGGAAAGAAATAATGAAAGGAAAAACAAAAATGTAAAACAAAGAAGGAAAAGAAAATGTAAATACAGAGAAGAGGAAAAACAAAAAAATGAAAAAAAAAATGGAATTGGTAAAAAAAAGAAAGAAAAAAAGAACATTTAACTATTGAAGAAAAAGAGAGAAATGAAAAATAGCGAAAAAATATGAGAAAAAGAAAGAAATCGAGAAAGAATTGAATAAAAAAAGTTGCTAAACTAAAGTAAATTTACGAAAGGAAAAAAAAATAATAGAAAGAGATAATGAAAAAAAAAATAGTGAAAATTAAAAAAATAAAACAATAAATAAAAAAATCAGAAAATCAAAGAAGAGAAAAGAAGAAAAAAAAACAAGAAAGAAAGAAGAATGTCAAACTGCTAATAAAAGAAATTTGAAAAAATCGGCGAAAAAAAAAGTAAAAAAGAAACGCCAAAAGAAGAAAGACTAAAAAGTAAAAAAGAAAGAAGGAGAAAGAGAAAGAGAAGAAAATAAAATATATAGTCTAGAAGGAAGGCAGTTAATAAAGAATGAAAGGAATGTTTCTAAAAAGAAAGGGTATGACAGCTGAAGCAAAGGTAAGAAAACAACAAAGAACAGGATAAGAAAGAAAGGGAAAAATCTAAAAAAATAAAAATAAATAAATCTGAATGAAAATAGAAAGAAGAAGAAAAAACAAGTAAAAATAAACGAACAAAATATATAAACAAATCGAAAAATGAAAAAAAAAGAGGGAATGAAAGAGAAAAAATTATAAAACATTTATAAAACATTTATAAGATAAGGAAGTGAAAGAAGATTAACAGAGGAAAAGAAAAAGAAAAAGAAAGACTTTTTAAAAAATGAATAAAACGCTGAACGAAGGTGGATAATGTAAAACAAAATTAAACAACAGCGAAAAAGAGATTTATAAAACAGAAATTTTGAAAGTGAATGAGTAAAAGAAAGAAAGAAAAAATAAAGAAGGAAAGAAAGACAAGAAGAAGAAAAGAAAGAAAAAAGAAAGAAAGACACGTAGAAAGAAAAAAGAAAGTAGAAAAAATAAAGACAAGAAGAAAGAAAGAAAGACAAGAAGAAAAAAGAAAGAAATTATAACATTTAAAGAAAAGAAGAGAAATGAAGGAAAAGTAGACAGAAGGAAAACACTGAATGAAATGTTGAAATAGGATAGCATACACACTAAAAAATTCTAATGTAAGAATGAAGTATGCAAAATAAACTGACAGAGAGAATACCGCTGAAGGTTGTTGCGATAATGTAATAGGCAGCAATATAGTTTTTCTCCTCTCACAACGACTGAAATACGTTCGGTCCTCCTAAAAACCACGCATAGACGTGAAGAGACTGTCACTGATTATTTTTATACTAATATTCGCACAATACAATGCCCAAGAGCCTCTCAATTTAAAAGGTCACTGCGTGACGTTGTGTGTAGATGAGAAAAGACTACAAGTTCAGTTCAAGAGGTTATGTTAAAATTATATTAGCGTTTTGGAAAATATCATGCCGGGAGTTTGATCGACAAAACAGCAGTTCTTAGAAAGAAGCAGACCAAATGAAACTTACTTTTTGTTAATGAAATACTAAAGGAATGCAAATGATTCATCCTTGCCTGTTTGGCATAGCGGGTGTCAGATGCAAAGATCAGCGCTGATGGAAGAATGTAGCCCGCCAGAACTCTTACCGTAGAAATAGCGACAGATTTACGAAAGGCCATCAAGTTTTCTCCTTTGTGGGAAAGTGTTCTGTAGGATTGAAAATAATTACAGTATTTTCCGGCTTACAAGACGCTACGACTTGAAAGACACACCTTAATACTGGAAAGAAATTTCTAAGCAAAAAAAAAGTCATTCTCATACAAGACATTCACCAAGCGTCCATCATATACTGGCGCCAGGTATTGTTTACATTAGTCACTCGTCCGATTTTGTTTGTATGGCAATGACATACTAGTCAATAGAAGAAAGGCCCGCGCCGCTGCTAGTAAACAGAGATGATTTAAGCTTGTGGCTCGGCTTCAGGAAGGTTTATAGGCTTCGAAATATTTGCAACAGCTAAGTACTGAGGTTACATCACATAAAAAGCTGAATTAGATAGATAGCAAATATTATAGTGTAATACAAATACACGTCCCTATCAGTCGAGCAAATTAGGTTTCCGTCCAAGTTTACTTGAGCCTGAGCGTTGCCTTACATTCGTCTTGAATGACACACACGTATATTTCAGGGATTTTTAAGGAAAAAAGTGAGTCTTGTCAGACGGAATATACGGTAAATACCCCCTATACGCTTTTGAACTCTATCAAGACAGGCGAGTGAGGAGTGAACAGCACAGATATGGCCGAATACTCCATATTTGAACGGATTTGGCTCTTGAAAAAATAAAGAGGGAATAGTCAGATACTTATGGTACCAACATTCATAACCTGGCCTCCGCTTTCAAAGTCTATTCAAGAACAATCGTCAGAACGGTGAAGAGTTTATAGATTAAAATAACAATATATATATATATATGTATATATATATATATATATATATATATATATATATATATATATATATATATATAATAATAATAATAATAATAATAATAATAATAATAATAATAATAATAAAATACACTATTACTATTTTAAGTATTCCTTGTATTACTAAGTTGTAAATTATTATTAGATTGAGTTATAATTAATTTCTGTTTTTGCTGCTCAACTTTCTTTTTATAGATTCGATTTTTTCTATGTACCTTGACTCTTCAGGATCATGGCGATCATGTATCTCTAGAATTTCTTGTCCTTTGTAGCTTTTAATCAATTTTGTCTTTTATTCATCTCTCCTAAACCTTTCTCCACTATCCATTCGTCGGGTAGAGTTTTCCATGCCTTCTTTCCTAATTATATGCCACAGAAATTTCAACTAGCTTCCTTCTCTCATTTATAAAAGTGTCCTTTTTCTTGTCATTCCGTCGTGTCTTCACATAGTTGTTCCACTCTATTCTCAGCATGCTTCTGTAGAACCAAATTTAAGAACATTTCTTATCCAACGACTTATTTTGCTAAATGAACACCTTGTGCATAACATACTTCCAATCTCATCTGATACACGTCATCATTTTCTTCGGATGAAGAACTACTTTAGGAATTATAATTGATTGATCATTTGTTTTTGTTTTTTATTCTATGATTTTTTTTACCTTCAACATTGTTGTAAACAATCCACTTTTCATCGCCTGTGACTGTTCTTTAAAAACTGTGATGTTTTGTTGGGTTTGAGAAGCGAATCGCCCGAGGAAATGAATTTCCTCCATTTTTGTGACGCATCGGGACATCACACGTATTCAAGAGTTTTAAAATGCCTTCCATTGCTCATATATAGAATATATCTGGCAGCTCAGCGTTTAGACTTTTCGTAATCCGGATCAACCTTTCCGCTTTTGGACCTAGCGAACTTCTTAGGAACAATGCACCTAGCTACGGCACCATCACGATAAACTGCACATATCTTTTTTTTCTGTTTGTACAGCAGTTTTATATAAATCAAAGAGTATCGAATGACCAAAATGTATTTTCCCTCATTTTGAATTTTATCGCAAAAATATTTAAAGTTTACAACTCACACGGGAATCTTATCGAAACACTCGATGAAATGTCACCTTTCAGAATCTGTATATATGTCAGAAATTTCTGTCACGTGCAAGAAAATCAGAAGCATAAAATGTCACCTATTGAGAATAAAACTTTCCTTACAAGGACAAATTAAGCATTCACTGATCAAAGGGGTATCGTTAATAAAGTTTTAAATTCTTACAATTATTATTTTAAAATAACGATGTTTCCGCTGTTGTACGTTGCGGTCTTTTTCAGGTGATATACGTTGTAATTTCAAATCCAACCCTTTGTTTCGCCCACCGGGGTAGATTGTTCTAGTTCCTTTGGATATTTCAATTTCAGTTATCTCCCTTTAGTAACAAAACTCTCTCTTTTGTTCCCGTCTGCTGTGGCTACGTATTGAACTTACAACTGTTTGGATCAAGTCACTTTTGGATTAATTCAATCAAAGTTTTTACCCCACTGGGCCAAGTATCGTTGGGCAACTAGAACAATCTATCACAGTGGACTAAATAAAGGGTTCAGTTCGAAATTCCATCGTATATCACCTTAAGATGGACGGGCCGTAAAATAGACGAAACGTCGTGAATATGATCGTAAAGATGAGAACAACAGTCCAAACAATGTAAATATTTCAAAGAAAATATCGATACTCAATATAAGCTTATTAGCTTATTGTTTTCGTCGATCTGTTTTAATTTTTAATTCTTTAAATTGTTCTTCTAAAACAACTTCTTAGTTAAATAGGTTTTTCAACGCAACTTTAGTGTATTGACGGCAGTTTCCTTCCTAACCTTTTGTTTAAGGTTGTGCGGAATGTCAACATCCTCATTTGCTCATCAAGTTTCATGTGATATCTATTTTAGTCGTTGCAGCTATTGGGTGTCTTTCAGTGATGTGTTTCTTTTACGCTAGTCAATGTGATCTGATGGAACATCGTCATTTTAAAGACCAACCGGTTTCATTCACTTGATTTTTGATCCGAGGAAACGGGTGTATATAGTTGATAGTTTAGGCCATAGGCTTAAGAGTCACGAACGCAAAAGAGCCATGTGGTGGTGTAGTGTAGCTGGTCAGAAACAAATTTATTGCCACTGTATTACCAATGCATAGGTTAGCAACTTCATAGGGCACATCAACACCAAAGAGGCCCTCTTGTAGAAATGCATTTTCACGGATAAAATTTGCTTCACATATAGGAGGTGGGGAGTTTGGTGGGACCAGCTTTACCAATTATGTGTTTTGAAATGTATTTCTTTAAATCTAAAAAATGAAACAAAGGGATTGTCGCAAAGTAGTTGATGAATAGATAGTTGTGGTGAGGTCAAAGTTTATTCTCTTCCCTGAAGATGATCTTGAACAGGCCTAGAGGGCCTTAAAATTAAATGTCTGTCTGTTGAAAATTGTTGGGCAGTTGAAGCTCAGTACTTGTTCTGCAAAAGTATGGAAAGAGTGTGGAGCAAATTGATGAAACTTATTAAAATTTTTACGAAAATGATTGTCACGAAAACAGGCCTCCATTGGTCGCATAAAATCAAGTCGTCCCGTGTGTCTCAGACCTTTGGCTAAAAACATTTGTGAACAATGAGTATGACAGCCATATGTGAGACATGGAAGGTTATTTAAATACATAAGTCGAGGTCTTATGTTAATATTTTGGATCTATAGAGCTTTGAGGTTTGGAAAAAATCTCCCCCTTCGTATTCTATGTTCAATTTCCTTAAATCGATGCTAGAGGAACATATGTTGCTCCAAACGACTTGAGAACACTGTGCGGCAATAAGGAAAGTGTGTAAAATTTCGGATCCTCCAGTGGAATATTAGGAATTTGATTCAAATGTGGTTAATATCAAACAGAAAAACAGAAAAAGAGTAACAGAAAAAGAGTAACAGAAAAAAGGCAAGAGGTCAATGTTGATCAAAACGCCGTGGAAAATTTGGGAAGTCAATAATAACTTTGCATGCATAATGCATAATAGAGAAATCTCTCAATACTTCTGAAAAATATGCCGACTACATCGGCTCACTAGATTACGTCCTACTCAAAAATCTCATTGTCGAAATGGATACTTGCAGAGACGGATTTAAGCATGAACAGTTACCTTTCTAATTTTGAAACGGGTCTTTGTGGTTTTTTTAATGGTGTATGAACCGAAACTATGTATTTTTTAATTGGACCTGTGCCAACCATTTTAATATTAACAGGCATCAACTTAAATAGAAATTAATTTAGACCGACCTAAATCTATTTCTCTATCCTAGTGCAAGCCGAAAAAGTTTTCTACCATTTTGTCTCTAGTTCAACTGAACATGTTTCTACCTTTTAGTCTCTAGTTCAAACAGAACATGTTTCTAAATTTTGACTCCCGTTCAAACAGAACAAGTTTCTACCTTTTTGTGTCTAATTCAAACGGAAGATGTTTATACATTTTGTCTCTATTTCAAACGGAAAATGTTTCTCCCTTTTTGTCTCGAGTTAAATCGGAAAATATTTCTACCTTTTTGTCTCTAGTTCAAACGGAACATTATTCTACCTTTTGTCTCGAGTTCAAACGGAACATGTTTCTACATATTTGTCTCGAGTTCAAACGGAAATGATTCTACCATTTTGTCTCTAGTGCAAACGGATGTTTGTAACATTTTGTCTCTATTTCGAACGGAACATGTTTCTAATAGGTTGGTGGAAAATTAATGATGTAATAATGTCGTTTTCTGACCTTAAAATACACGGAAAAAAACGACATTATTAAGTCATTATTTTTCCACGAACTTAATACCTTTGGTCTCTAGTTCAAACAGAACATGTTTCTACCTTTTTGTCTCTAGTTCAAACGGAACATGTTTCTGGCTTTTTGTCTCTGGTTCAAACGGAAAATGTTTCTACATTATTGTCTCTAGTTGAAACAGAACACGTTTCTACCTTTTTGTCTCTAGTTCAAACAGAACATGTTTCTACATTTGTCTCTCTAGTTCAAACGGAAAATGTGACTAAATTTATGTCTAGATTTCACACGGATGTGACCTTTTTGTCACTATTTCAAAGGGAACATGTTTCTACCTTATTGTCTCTAGTTCAAGCAGAAGATATTTCTACCTTTTTGTCTCCAGTTCAAACGGAACATGTTTCTACCTTTTTCTCTCTATTTCAAACAGAACATGTTTCTACCTTTTTGTCTCGAGTTCAAAAGGAACATGTTTCTACATATTTGTCTCAATTTAAAACGGAACATGTTTCTACCTTTTTCTCTCTAGTTCAAACAGAATATGTTTCTACATATTTGACTCTAGTTCAAACAGTACATGTTTCTACATTTATGTCTCGAGTTCAAAGGGATGTTTGTACCTTTTTGTTTCTATTTCAAACGGAACATGTATCTACATTTTTGTCTCTAGTTCAAACAGAATATGTTTCTACATTTTTGTCTCTAGTTCAAGCGGAACATGTTTCCCACCTTTTTGTCTCTAGTTCAAACGGAACTTTTTTCTGCCTTTTTGTCTCTATATGAAACAGAACATGTTTCTACATTTTTCTCTGGTTCAAACGGAAGATGTTTCTACCATTTTGTCTCTAATTCAAACAGAACATGTTTCTACCTTTTTGTCTTTAGTTCAAACGGAACATGTTTCTACCTTTTTGTCTCGAGTTCAATCGCAAAATGTTTCTACCTATTTTTCTCGAGTTCAAACAGATCATGTTTCTACCTTTTTGGCTATAGTTCAAATACAACATTTTTCTACCTTTTTGTCTCTATTTCAAACGGAACATATTTCTACCATTTTGTCTCCAGTTCAAACGGAACATGCTTCTACCTTTTTCTCTCTATTTCAAACAGAACATGTTTCTACCTTTTTGTCTCTAGTTCAAACAGAATATGTTTCTACTATTTTGTGTCTAGTTCAAGCGGTACATGTTTCTACATTTATGTCTCGAGTTCAAAGGGATGTTTGTACCGTTTTGTCTCTATTTCAAACGGAACATGTTTCTACATTTTTGTCTCAAGTTCAAGCGGAACATGTTTCCCACCTTTTTGTCTCTTGTTCAAACGGAACTTTTTTCTGCCTTTTTGTTTCTATATGAAACAGAACATGTTTCTACATTTTGCTCTGGTTCAAACGGAACATGTTTCTACCATTTTGTCTCTAATTCAAACAGAACATGTTTCTACCTTTTTGTCTTTAGTTCAAACGGGACATGTTTCTACCTTTTTGTCTCGAGTTCAATCGCAAAATGTTTCTACCTTTTTTTCTCGATTTCGAACAGATCATGTTTCTACCTTTTTGGCTATAGTTCAAATACAACATTTTTCTACCTTTTTGTCTCTATTTCAAACGTAACATATTTCTACCTTTTTGTCTCTAGTTCAAATAATAAATGTTTCTACCTTTTTGTGTCGAATTCAAACGGAACATGTTTCAACCTTTTTTCTCTATTTCAAACGGAACATGTTTCTACCTTTTTGTCTCGAGTTCAATCGGAATATGTTACCTCCTTTTTTTCTGTAATTCAAACGGAAAATGTTTCTACTTTTTTGTCTCTAGTTCTAACAGAACATGTTTCTCCATTTTTGTCTCTAGGTCAAAAAGAACATTCCTAATTTTTTGTCTCTAGTTCAAACGGAACATGTTTCTACCTTTATCTTTCGAGTTGAAACGGAATATGTTTCTACCTTTTTTTCTCGATTTCAAACTCAATATATTTCTACATTTGTCTCTTTTTTCAAACGGAATATGTCTCTACCTTTTTGTTTCGAGTTCAAACACAACATGTTTCTACCTTTTAATCTCTAGTTCAAACCAAATTTTTTCTACCTTTTTGTCTTGAGTTCAAACTGAACATGTTTCTACATTTTTGTCTCGGGTTCAAAGGGAACATATTTCTACCTTTTTGTCTCTAGTTCAAACGGAACATGTTTCCCATCTTTTTGTCTCTAGGTCAAACGGAAAATGTTTGTACCTTTTTGGCTCTAGTTGAAACGGAACATGTTTCTACATTTTTTTCTCTATTTCAAACGGAGAATGTTTTCTAACTTCTTGTCTTTAGTTCAAACAATACATGTTTCTACCTTTTTGACACTTGTTCAAACGGAACATGTTTTTACCTTTATGTCTCGAGTTCAAAATGATCATGTTTCTACCTTTTTGTCTCTACTTCAAACAGAACATTTTTCTACCTTTTTGTCTCGGGTTGAAACGGAATATGATCCTACCTTTTTGTATCTAGTTCAAACAGAACATGTTTCTACCTTTTTGTGTCTAGTTCAAACAGAACATGTTTCTACATTTTTGTCTCTAGTTCAAACAGAACATGTTTCTACCTTTTTGTCTATGGTTCAAACGGAACAGGTTTCTACCTTTTTGTCTCTTGTTTATACGAATCATGTTTGTACATTTTTGTCTCTAGTTCAAATGGAATATGTTACCCACCCTTTTTCTCTAGTTCAAAGTGAACATGTTTTTAACTATACGTCTCTAGTTCAAACGGAACTTGTTTCTACCTTTTTGTCTCTAGTTCAAACGGAACATATTTCTGCATTTTTTGTCAGGTTCAAACTCTAAATGTTTTTACTTTATGTCTCGAATTCAAACAGAGATATTTCTACCTTTTTTTCTCTAGTTCAAAGAGAACATGTTTCTACCTTTTTGTCTCGAGTTCAAACGGCACATGTGTCTACCTTTTTGTCTCAAGTTCAAACAGAAACTGTTTCTACATTTTTGTCTCGGGTTCAAAGGGAACATTTTTCTACCTTTTTGTCTCTAGTTCAAACGGAACATGTTTCCCATCTTTTTGTCTCTAGGTCAAACGGAAAATGTTTATACCTTTTTGGCTCTAGTTGACACGGAACATGTTTCTACATTTTTTTCTCTATTTCAAACTGAATATGTTTCTACATTTTTGTCTCGAGTTCAAACGGAACATGTTTCTACCTTTTTGTCTCTAGTTGAAACGGAACATATTTCTACGTTTTTGTCTCTAGTTCAAACGAAAAATATTTCTACTTTCTTGTCTTGAGTTGAAACAGAACATATTTCTACTTTTTTGTCTCTATTTCAAACTGAACATGTTTCTACCTTTTTTGTCTCTAGTTCAAACAGTACATATTTCTACCTTTTTGTCTCTAGTTCAAACGGAAAATATTTCTACCTTTTTGTCTTGAGTTGAAACTGAACAATTTTCTACTTTTTTGTCTCTATTTCAAACGGAACTTGTTTCTACCATTTTGTCTCTAGTTCAAACAGAAGATGTTTCTATATTTTGTCTCTGGTTTAAACGGAACATGTTTCTACCTTTTTTCTTTAGTTCAAACAGAAAATGTTTCTACCTTTTTGTCTTTATTTCAAACGGAACATGTTTCTACCTTTACGTATCGAGGTCAAACGGAACATTTTTCAACTTTTTTGTCTCGAGTTCAAACGGTACATTTTTCTAACTTATTGTCTCTATTTCTAACGGAACATGTTTCTACCTTTTTATATTTAGTTCAAACGTAACATGTTTCTACAATTATGTCTCGAGTTCAAACGGAACATGTTTCTACCTTTTTGTCTCTACTTCAAACAGAACATTTTTCTACCTTTTTGTCTCGGTTTCAAACGGAATATGATCCTACCTTTTTGTATCTAGTTCAAACAGAACATGTTTCTACCTTTTTGTGTCTAGTTCAAACAGAACATGTCTCTACCTTTTTGTCTATGGTTCAAACGGAACAGGTTTCTACCTTTTTGACTCTTGTTTAAACGAATCATGTTTGTACATTTTTGTCTTTAGTTCAAGTGGAACATGTTTCCCACCTTTTTTCTCTAGTTCAAAGTGAACATGTTTTTAACTATACGTCTCTAGTTCAAACGGAACTTGTTTCTACCTTTTTGTCTCTAGTTTAAACGGAACATGTTTCTACCCTTATGTAACTTGTTTAAACGGATCATGTTACTACCTTTTTGTCTCTAGTTCAAACGGAACATATTTCTGCATTTTGTGTCTAGTTCAAACTCTAAATGTTTTTACTTTATGTCTCGAATTCAAACAGAGATATTTCTACCTTTTTTTCTCTAGTTCAAAGAGAACATGTTTCTACCTTTTTGTCTCGAGTTCAAACGGCACATGTGTCTACCTTTTTGTCTCTAGTTCAAACAGAAACTGTTTCTACATTTTTGTCTCGGGTTCAAAGGGAACATATTTCTACCTTTTTGTCTCTAGTTCAAACGGAACATGTTTCCCATCTTTTTGTCTCTAGGTCAAACGGAAAATGTTTGTACCTTTTTGGCTCTAGTTGAAACGGAACATGTTTCTACATTTTTTTCTCTATTTCAAACGGAGAATGTTTCTACTTTTTTGTCTCGAGTTCAAACGGAACATGTTTCTACCTTTTTGTCTCTAGTTGAAACGGAACATATTTCTACGTTTTTGTCTCTAGTTCAAACGGAAAATATTTCTACTTTTTTGTCTTGAGTTGAAACTGAACAATTTTCTACTTTTTTGTCTCTATTTCAAACGGAACTTGTTTCTACCTTTTTGTCTCTAGTTCAAACAGAAGATGTTTCTATATTTTGACTCTGGTTTAAACGGAACATGTTTCTAGCTTTTTTCTTTATTTCAAACAGAAAATGTTTCTACCTTTTTGTCTTTATTTCAAACGGAACATGTTTCTACCTTTACGTATAGAGGTCAAACGGAACATTTTTCAACTTTTTTGTCTCGAGTTCAAACGGTATATTTTTCTACCTTATTGTCTCTATTTCTAACGGAACATGTTTCTACCTTTTTATATTTAGTTCAAACGTAACATGTTTCTACAATTATATCTCGAGTTCAAACGGAATATGTTTCTACCTTTTTCTCTCTTGTTCAGACAGAACATGTTTCTACCTATTTCTCTCGAGTTCTAACTGAACATTTTTCTGCCTTTATGTCTTGAATTCAAAAGGAACATTTTTCTACCTTTTTTTCTCCTGTTGAAACCGTACAGGTTTCTACCATTATGTCTCTCGTTTAAACGCATCATGCTTGTGCATATTTGTCTCTACCTTTTTGCCTCTAGTTGACACAGATGATGTTTCTACATTTTGTCTCTGGTTTCAACGGAACATGTTTCTACCTTTTTTCTCGAGTTCAAATGGAACATGTGTCTACCTTTTTGTCTCTAGTTCAAACAGAAACTGTTTCTACATTTTTGTCTCGGGTTCAAAGGGAACATATTTCTACCTTTTTGTCTCTAGTTCAAACAGAATCTGTTTTTAACTTCTTGTCTTTAGTTCAAACGGAACATGTTTCCCATCTTTTTGTCTCTAGGTCAAACGGCATATGTTTCTACCTTTTTGTCTCTAGTTCAAACAGAACATTTTTCTACCTTTTTGTGTCAGATTCAAACGGAACATGTTTCTACCATTTTGTCTCTACTTCAAACGGAACAGGTTTCTACCTTTATGTCTCGAGTTCAAACGGAAAATGTTTATACCTTTTTGACTCTAGTTGAAATGGAACATGTTTCTACATTTTTTTCTCTATTTCAAACTGAATATGTTTCTACTTTTTTGTCTCGAGTTCAAACGGAACATGTTTCTACCTTTTTGTCTCTAGTTCAAACAGTACATATTTCTACCTTTTTGTCTCTAGTTCAAACGGAAAATATTTCTACCTTTTTGTCTTGAGTTGAAACTGAACAATTTTCTACTTTTTTGTCTCTATTTCAAACGGAACTTGTTTCTACCTTTTTGTCTCTAGTTCAAACAGAAGATGTTTCTATATTTTGACTCTGGTTTAAACGGAACATGTTTCTAGCTTTTTTCTTTATTTCAAACAGAAAATGTTTCTACCTTTTTGTCTTTATTTCAAACGGAACATGTTTCTACCTTTACGTATCGAGGTCAAACGGAACATTTTTCAACTTTTTTGTCTCGAGTTCAAACGGTATATTTTTCTACCTTATTGTCTCTATTTCTAACGGAACAAGTTTCTACCTTTTTATATTTAGTTCAAACGTAACATTTTTCTACAATTATGTCTCGAGTTCAAACGGAACATGTTTCTACCTTTTTCTCTCTTGTTCAGACAGAACATCTTTCTACCTATTTCTCTCGAGTTCAAACTGAACATTTTTCTGCCTTTATGTCTTGAATTCAAAAGAAACATTTTTCTACCTTTTTGTCTCCTATTGAAACCATACAGGTTTCTACCATTATGTCTCTCGTTTAAACGCATCATGCTTGTGCATATTTGTATCTACCTTTTTGCCTCTAGTTGACACAGATGATGTTTCTACATTTTGTCTTTGGTTTCAACGGAACATGTTTCTACCTTTTTTCTCGAGTTCAAATGGAACATGTTTCCCACCTTTATTCTCTAGTTCAAACTGAACAAGTCTCCACCTTTTTGTCTCTAGTTCAAACGGAACATGTTTCTACCTTTTTGTCTCTAGTTCAAACAGAACATATTTCTACCTTTTTGTCTCGGGTTCAAACGTAATATGTTTTTACCTTTTTGTCTCTAGTTCAAACAGAACATGTTTCTTTCTTTTTGTGTTTTGTTCAAACGGGACATATTTCCCACCTTTTCGTCTCTATTTCAAACGGAACATGTTTCTACCTATTTGTCTCTAGTTCAAACAGAACATGTTTCTACCTTTTTGTCTCGAGTTCATACGTGGCATATTTCTACATTTATGTCTCTAGTTCAAACGGAACATGCTTGTACGTTTTTTTTTCTCTATTTCAAACGGAACATATTTCTACCTGTTTGTCCCAGGTTCAAACGGAACATGTTTGTACCTTTTTGTCTCTAGTTCAAACGGAACATGTTTCTGCCTTTTTGTCTCGAGTTCAAAAGGAAACATGTGTCTACCTTTTTGTTATTTATTTCAAACGGAACTTGTTTCTACCATTTTGTCTCTAGTTCAAACAGAAGATGTTTCTACATTTTGTCTCTGGTTTAAACGGAACATGTTTCTATCTTTTTTCTCTAGTTCAAACAGAAAATGTTTCTACCTTTTTGTCTATTTCAAACGGAACATATATCTACCTTTACGTATCGAGGTTAAACGGAACATTTTACAACATTTTTGTCTCGAGTTCAAACAGAACATGTTTCTACCTTTTTGTCTCGAGTTCAAATTAAACATGTTTCTACCTTTTTTCTCTAGGTCAAACAGAACATATTTCTACCTTTTTGTCTGTAGTTCAAACAGAACATGTTTCTTCCTTTTTGTCTCGCGTTCGAACGGGACATGTTTCTACCTTTTTTCCTCTTGTTCAAACTGAACATGTTTCTACCTTTTTTCTCTAGGTCAAACAGAACATGTTTCTA
Organism: Acanthosepion lycidas; assembly: GCA_963932145.1. Lineage (NCBI taxonomy): Eukaryota > Metazoa > Mollusca > Cephalopoda > Sepiida > Sepiidae > Acanthosepion > Acanthosepion lycidas. The sequence continues at coordinate 26,003,656 of OZ010605.1, forward strand.
CCTTTTTGTCTCGTGTTCAAACGGAACATGTTTCTACCTTTTTGTCTCTATTTCAAATGGAACATGTTTCTACCTTTTTTTCTCTAGTTCAAACGGAACATATTTCTACCTTTATGTCTCGAGTTCAAACGGAACATGTTTCTACCTTTTTGTCTTGAGTTCAAACTGAACATTTTTCTACCTTTTTGTCTCTAGTTCAAACCGCACCTATATCCGGTTTGAAAAAAAAAAAACCATATATTTGCCTATCAACCCATATATTTGCCCAAATCTTTGAGTCAAATGCAAACAGACCTATATCAATATTTTCACTATAGTGCGATGGACTCTCCCGTCTTTTTTGACGTGTGAGTGTCTTTCAGTTCAGTCATTTATGTTTATGTTTCATGTGAGACAACAATCGTACATGGGATTTGCATATCAATCCAAACGAAGGACATGTTGATGGGTTGACCGTCATATCGACTGATGTATTGGACTGAGATTTAATGTTGGTTCTTAATTCTCTCAGATCTGTATTACGATTTTTTAAAAAATTATTTATACCTCAGTGAAAGTTATTCCTCCAGTTTGCTCGATTTTTAACAGCAAATTCAAACTCCTCTATCGGGATATTTGCATTATTTAAATTGTATTTAAGTGTGTGGCCTACATTTCGCTTTCCATGAAAAAAAGTTGGCTATACATGAGAATTTTCGGCATCTGATCATCACTAATTCTGATGACATGACCAGCCCATCTGAACTGTGATTGCATCATAAAGGATTCAATACTACCAATGGCACATTTGATGAAAAGATCAAGGTTAGAGAGTTTATCTTGCCATAAATAATAACATATTGAACGAAGAGAGTGTTTATGAAAAGCATCAAGTTAATTTGTAATTTCTCTTCTGCCAGGGGATAAATAATACATGGTTGTGGTGAGGTCAAAATTCCTTCACTTCCCTGAAGAGGAACTAGAACAAAACTAGCTGACCATAAATTTGAATGTCTGCCTGTTGACATTGTTGGGTAGGCTTCGTTTAGTTTGGTTTGCTTTATTTTACGACATATCAAGCTTACAGTATTATTTAATGCCGGTGAAATTCCAGCGTACCTGAAGAAGGCCGGAGCGTACAACTGCTGAAACGTGGTGAATATGACAATAAAGATAAGGACAACAGTCCGGAAAATGTAAATATTTCAAAGAAAACATCGATACTCGCTAGTTTTTCACTGTCAACTTATTCTATTCAGTAATCTTTTTTTTTTTTTAATTCTTTAAATTGTTCAATTAAAAGAACTTATTAGAAAAATAGTTTTCCCAATGCCACTTTCTAGTGTTGATGGCAGTTTCCTTCCTAGCCTTTTCATTGATCTGTTTTTTTACGGTTTATCACCATTTGTAAGAATAATTGATTCTTTTATTTAATATTTTAGTTTTTAGAGAATAACACTTATATTTAAAAGTACAAATCCTACTATTTAATCTATAGTTAGGGGACGAGATGAATTCATAATTTGCGCGAAAGTGGGTGTATAAAAATCGACTAGAATTCGACCTCGTCTCTTCGAGTTTTCCCTGCGATATGCTATTTTTTGTGACATCAACGAATAACCGTTGTCATTTTCGTATTGCTCGTTGTAGTAGAGTCTCTGTAATCGCAGATACAACTATAATAACGCCGTTTAACAACACTGGTGTCAGACGCTTTCGAATAACACTCGCACTAATAGTACTTGCTCGATAATACTCGCTCGAATAGTAACCACCGAATAGTGATCGGAATAGAGAAATAGTATAGTGAATAGTATAGAGTATAGCACTCCGTATAGAGAAGAAGTTATCTGTATACTAATAGAGGATAGACTAGAAATAGCGATCCATTAGACTTGACGCTACTATCTACGTATGCGTTAACCCCATGGTCATGTGATCCCCTTGATTCTACAATGGGATCGCCTGATTTTGTTCACTGGCGATTTATGCTCAAACTCAAGTGTCGGTAGCGACACGTTATTCGTATATAACATTTTTAAGTGGACAAACCCTACTATTTAACCAATAGTTGGCGAAAGTGAATGCAACAAACCCGACTAGAATTCGAACTCGTCTCTTCGAGTTTTCCTTCCGAGATGATATCCATTACCTTCTGTCCGCTTCCTCCCATTAACTTACGGACTTATTGACATAATTTAATAAAGAAACGAAATCAATAATTGGAGAAGAAATGACGTAGTTAGAAAGAAAGCAAAACAAAGTAAAATATCGAAATCACGTCCGCCATTGACCAAAATAAAGCAAGGAATAGGAATGAAACGAAATAAGAAGACAAGAAAGCACAAAGCAAGGAAAAATATCAGACAGACAGCAAAATAAAATAAAAAATGATTTAAAAAAAAACAAAAAAATTACAAATATCAGTAAGTCATTAGTATCTTCTGCATTTTTTTATCATTATTATAAAGACACGAGTGTATTACATTCATATCTGGATGTCTTTAGTTTGTAACAATTTTAGCCATTACACCAGTTCAGTCGGAAGTAAGTAAACAGACGACAAACAAAGCTGGATGGTTAAATAGTAAAAAAGAATATATATATGTATATGTAAAAAAAAAAAAAAAATTCCAAAAAAACAAGATAATATGAAAGAAATCGCAACATTGTTGACTACGACGACAACAATGGCTAAAAATCGGTGAGGCAAAAAGTAGAAAAAAAAAGTACATTAGAGAAAATAGTTCCCCTGAAGTATTGTTTTTAGCTTTCGGCGTATTGATATCTACAATCTAATGAATATCAGGTAAAATTACCACGCCAGGTAACCAGGCTAGATTTGAGTTTCTGTTTTATTCTTTTTTTCGATTGTTACTTATGAAGATTAATAAATAATATGGAGCTAGATTTGTATTACAGTGATGTTCACCTTGTACAAGGCCCAAGAGACAGTTAAAGTAGACGTTCACAGAATAAGAGACAAAGTATCTGGGAGACATGTGTGGAAGAAAACGGTTGACTATAGATTGTACAAGTTAAGATAGTAGTGATTGGGGATTCTCGTCTAACCTATATCTCATACGCAAGGAATGAGGTTGGTTTCTGCAATATACGTGGCATGGCGGGTCTTAGCCGTGATGTTTAGGACAGGTAAAACTAAGGAACATTTTCCATGAAAATAGCGATACAGCAGCGTGAGGCTTCCGACATTTCGCCTGTGAGAAATCGATTGGAATGTGGATAATAATTCATCACACCCGAGGAAGCATAGATATTATTTGAGTCTATTAAAACTGGAAAGGGAAGATTGTGCAGCTCATGACTATATCTGGCAGCAGGATTCCATTTCAAGCTTGATCTGGCTCTTGTAAAGGAAGAAAATAGCTGGAGGAGGCAGGTACTTACTGGAACGATCATTTTTCCAGCATTTTTGTGAATGATCGAATAAACGGGTTCCGTTTGAGGTCTGGATCGACAACAAAACTGGAAGCTTCGTTTGTTCTGGTCTGGAAATTTACAGATGTTGAACATGAAAAATGCTGTTCAATGTCAGATTCAAGATGATTTCAAGACGCATCGAACTACAGTGTTTGAAGGCATACATTCTAAAATTTAGATATACTATTAGGCTTTCATGATGTTGGGCTACCCATAATACTATCTTCATAACATCTAAGTTTAAAATCATCTTAAGCATGTCATCATCATCATCATCATCAGTTACATGACTCGATGAAATCGTAGGGTTGGTGGGCTCTGCCGTTATATGAGTATCTCTGATTGACTTTCCAGTGTCTCATTCTCTTTCTCTTTCTCTCTCTCTCTCTCTCTCTATATATATATATATATATATATATATATATATATATATGAAGAAAAATATACGGAAAAAACAAACAAAAATCCTAATCTGCAATTATGCTGTTTTAATATTAATATAATATCAACGTCGGATGTTTCGGTCTAGTAGACCATATTCAGGACATATTCATCAAACATAATTAATATTAGACTATATTTAATTCAACATGAAAAGACGATTGACATAAGAGTACGTCTAATCAAAACAGATAAGTGAAATTTTTCAAGATCAGCGTTCCGTTTCAATCTGATCACGCTGATCTTGAACAATTTCAGTTATCTGTTTTGATTATGTATGATTTGTATATATATATATATATATATATATATATATATATATATATATATATATATACATAGAAAGAGAGAGAGAGAGAGAGAGGGGGGTAAAATGAGAACAAACGTGCGTAACATTTGATTTTTCCAGGGTTCAATACAGTGTAGGAGTTAAGTATTATATATTTTAGAATATTAAACATGTTACAAATCGTTACAGGATGGGAATTATTTTTCAATTAATTAATATTTCACTCGCAAGTAGTTTAACATCGCCCGAGGAGACACATGTATGGTGTTGAAACATAACGGCCATTATGTACCGATTTTTAACATGTATTAATATCCTAAAATAAATAATCTTACACACGCACAAACACACATGCACACGCACACACACACACACACACACATATATATATACATATATATATATATATATATATATATATATATATATATATATATATATATATATTAGAATAATTAGATAAATACTTGAAGATCCATATACTTATGGGAAAATAAATAAATTTTCTATAAAAATCTGAAAAATCAATAGGACTATGGATTTTTAATGTTTTCAAGATTATTCTTATAATTTGCTCTGTATTATAAATTGAGCTCTCATATGGACTAAAAAACCCTCTTTGGAATAATCCCTACCCCTTACATTATGATATTACATATATGAGAGAACTGGTGTTAAAAAATATAACTAGAGTGCATAATAATTCCTTCTAAGCAGACAACTTCTGAAGCTGTACACTTTATCCAGCTTTATTTCCACTGACGGGAGCCTTCCTGAAACTCCTTTTTTTTATATCGAGCATCTTCCTCGTCACATTCTCTTCGATTTTCTTGACATCTTCAAATCTTGTTCAAGTCGAATTTGATTTTTGAATAGGAAAAAAGTCGAAAGGGACGAGATATATGGTGTTTGTTGAACGTAGAAAATGTTTTCCTTGGCAAAAAGCTTTAGTACACGGATGGAACCTCTCTGGCATGGTGAGACGACCACACTCTACACACTTTCCTCCCAAATACTTCTATAAATAAGGGAAGTAAACGAAAACATTATAAATTAGTGTGTATGTACAATCTGTGACAAGCGCCGTTATCATAGTAAAAGTAGCGATACATTTTTATTCAAACTATACAGAGAGTTATGGATAAGTTGTCTAAATTACGCAAAAAAAAAAAAAATAAAATAAAATAAAATAAAAATAAGGCTGCCATGTCTTTTCAAAAGACATATTTGACAAAATCACGCAAAAGTATCTTGAAATACTAAAGAGTAAACTTATTCAATAAAATCACCATTAGCTTAAAACGCACCCTACAGACGTCTTCGTAAGCTCCTGCAACTTTTCTGAGCGGTCTCCTTGTATAAGGTAGTGAATGCAGACATAATCCTTAGCTTCAGTTCATTTTTAGCGTTACAAAGAATTTTGTTGTTCTGTCGTTCAACTACGCCTCACACATAATGATCAAAGGGTTGCAATCTGTAGACGTAAGTGGCCAGATTTAAGGCGCAAGGTGGTCACAGAAATTGTCTGATAGCCATGATTTGGTTCTCCACCTTGCGTGGCGGATTACCGTTGCCAAACATATGGTCTTCTAGTATACATCTTCTTGAGCCGAGTCAGCACTACCTCCTCAAGGCACTTGATGTAGGCTTTCTTGTTGAGTTTCAGGCGCTTACCAAAAAATACGAGAACTATCAAGACGATTAAATTGAGTTTTCTGTGCTGCCGTATCTTCGTAATAACCATTAGACTTATCCACCACATTCCGAATCCTATGCACTGTCCTCAGATTGACATCCAAAACATTTGACATATTCGTATAGGAACTTTCGGCGCGACCGCAAAGTAACACAGCATACCTTTTCACCATTTCTGTTGTTGAATATTAAGTCATGATGGTCTTTTACTCACAGGCGGATTCTAACTGACCATATTATACTATGGAATCGAGAGAATTGAAAAACGAACAACGCGCATGCGTGAAATTAAAAATATTAAATTGTGACAATTTACACATCGCACTCTACAAGCCCAAACAGATAGTGATCTTCCACAGTGGGTTAGATGTGGGACAAGAACAAAAGTATGTGGCACCCAGTGAAGATTGAACTCGCTACTCAGTCGTAGTTTTTCTAGAGACACAAGCTGGCTAACCTTTACACCGACTCGAGGTGACCAAAAATGATTTTCTAAGCGTATCTTAGATGTGTCACAAGGCCGGAAGTATGGGGCACCTAGTGAGAATCGAACTCACTATTCAGCTGCAATTGATCGAGCGAGGCAAGCTAGCTGACCAACGCACCACGGTGAAGTACCCCCCTCCCCGCCACACACACACACACACGTTGCGTGACATCTGTTACGTAGCGCTGCTATAACCGGCTATGACCGGCTATGACTAGCTTAGACAAGCTTTGACCAACTTAGACAATCTATGACCAGCTAAGACCAGGGTAGACAAGCTTTGACTAGCTTAGGCAAGCTAAGATCAGCCTAGACCACGCTAAAAACCGACATTGTGTCACAACTTGTCACAGTTGGGACAAATTAAATCTCGGGTCCGTTCTGGGTGTTTTTTTCTCGTCCAGCTAAGATTTGCCTGACGAGGACTTTTTTTTTAAGGACAGTCAACTGACGTTCAGTTATTTTTTTGTTTTATTTTTCGTTTCCTTTTAATTATCTGTGAAGTTTTTTTAACTTGATTTTCAATTTATTTCTTTGACTTTTCTTTTTTGTTTTAATACCTTTCGTGTTTATGTTAGTTTTGTGTCTCCTTTTTTGTTTACCAAACTTTTAATTTTCTTTTGTGTATTTCTTTCTATTTGTAATTCAGTTTTATTTTATTGTTTACGTTTATTTCGTTTTGTTTTAACGTGTTTACGATGTTTGAGTTTTCTTTTCAATTGTTTTTTTTCCTGTGACAACTAAGTTGCAAGATTTTATTCTGTTTGTGAAGAAAACGCTGGAAATTATGAGACGAGCTTTTACAATCTTTTCAGCCTGGTCCTACCATAATTTCGGTGAAATTGGAGATACTGAACATGGTGAAAACGTCACCGCAAAAAGACATCGACCTGGGGTAAGGGTAGACCCCAAAATGATATCACATACTATGAAGCCCTGAAGGAAAAATATGAGCCCTACATAAAAGGGAATGAGTTCCTTACTATCCCAAGGGCAGTTGATGTCCTGAAGACAAAGACACTCTCCCTGCTGATGACCGACGTAGGAACACGAAGATTGATTGAATTCAGCAAAAAAGGAAAAAAAACAAAAAAAAAACGATGGAGGAAGCATTGAAAAGCCTCAAATTCTAGACAAAAGATTAAACGTTCTATGGGATATCTCGTTGGCAACAGAGTAAGAAGAGAAGTTGACAACGAAGTCTGTCCCCCTAAAAACAGGGTACTTGGGGACGAGAAGGACAAAAATGACCGTTCACTGACTCCCGGTTGATATCAGCGGAGATCCCCAACGTGTTAATGTGTAGGGAGAGGATGATGACCGTGAACGTAGAAGGATGTCGTCCTTACTGCTGGTCATGTGGTTCATTGAGACACATGGCAGAGGCGGGTCCCGGCAAGAATGCGGCGGCACGTCTCAGCCAAGCAGCAGCGGATGCAGCGGTAGATTCCGGCGAATGGAAAGCGGTGGGAAGAAAAAGCGACAGATGCCAACGCCTTCCCTACCTCCAATAGGGGTCTCCACAAAAAACACAACCCAAGGAGCGGCTGGAGCCTTAAAAGTAGCACCAACCGCTGCCTCAACCCCCTAAATGGCAGCAACAAGAAAAAAGGAGCGTCAGGAGAAGATGTAAGAACAGCAGCCTAAGGGAAAAAACAGCAAGACCAACAACAAATGGAGCAACAAAATAAACTACAAAAAAAACCCAACTCAGAAAACTAACAATAGAAACAGCCGAAAGATAGGCTTTAACAAAGGTGTGTGGACTCAGATATGGAGTTGGAGGATTTGCACGCACCACGGTGCACCTCTCTGAAGAGGAAGGGTAAGGAGGAAGAGGAGGATAAACGAACAAAGAAAGAAAAGTGGGCTACTCGGATAGCTATGTACCTGGAGAGAATGTTATTCAGAAGGGCCAACATAGATCTACTAGATTGTCTCATGTTCCACTGGCTAGGCTATTCGGACAAAAGACTTGTTTGTGCCTATGTGGCGTTAGACTGCAGGCTTAGGATGGCTAGCTACTGGAAGTTCAATCTGTCTTTACTGGAAAGTTGGGACGTCCAGGAACAGCTAACTAACTTAGTGAAGCGGGAACTAGTGGGGGCGTTATTTGTAATAGGTGGTGAGAGAGGATCAAGGATAGGATTATGTACTCACGACCGAATTTAGCCAGCGTCTCGCACTAGATAAGACTATCAAGGTGAAGGCTTTTAAGGATAGTCTTTCACGGAAGAAGTCTGGGGATCCCATAGATATAGGCCTATCTAGGGAGGCTCTGCAGCGTTTGGCTAGCAAGCGCTACCGGGGTCAGTTAATTTAGCATGTTAAGCATGATGTTTCCTGAAGCTCTGAACATTTGTGCAGAATTGTACAAAGGAAAGATCCGTCGAGGCTCCGGTCGCTAAATTCGAAAGGTCAAGATCCCCATAAGGGCGTAAAGTGTTATATTGTTGTAAAGTGTTTTATAGGAATAAAGTGTTGCTATCGACACTTTGGACATAGATCGGCAGTGAGCAAACACAAGCGATCCCATTATTGAATTATGTAAGCCACGTGAGCAGAGAAGAAAGCCATTATATGCAGGAAGTATCTGACGGCTAACGATCTACATTCTACTCTATCCTCTATTACGATAAGAACCGCTATTCTCTACACTATAGATTTCACTATACACTATAACGACTACTGTTCGGTGGCTACTATTCGAGCCAGTATTATCGAGTAAGTACTCTTAGTGCAAGTGTTATTCGAAGGCGTCTGACACCTGCATTGTTCAACGGCGTACTATAGTTGTATCAGCGATTACAAAGTCTCTACTAAAACGAGCATTACAAAAGAGACAACAAGTATTCGTTGGTATTACAAAAGTACCAACGGGTGTTCGTTGATATCATAAAATATAGTTTGTAATATATTTTTTAATAATATATAAAGGTTGACAAATATATTTAACTGAATATAATGTTTCTTAACATTCAATAGTATTGTCGAGTTAATACAAGAAGACTGAAAATTAACAACGAAACTCAAATTCTGGCTGTCTACGAATCAGATGGATATTGAGGTCAAAAGCCTGACAAATTGGCGTCCCTCGGGCAACTAATTACAGGTGTGTACCCCAAGGCGAAAAAGAAGACACAAGAGGCGGACAAAGGTTAAATATTTCCAAGCGAGTACAAAGTTATTATGTGGAAGAAAATTGAAGAAAAACCCAGAATAATGCTTAATGAGCTACTTAACGTCATTTACGATATACTCAATTTAGAATATGGCATCGCTACCAGGACATGCATTTATAGACTCTGAAAATCATCAGATTCGAGCCAGAAACAGCCTTCCCGTTAGAAAATAAAGAAAAGAGAGACATATCTTGTGGAGGAACCTATTGCATTTCAAGGCGAAAACTTGCCAATCTTCTTCCTGGACAAAATAAACTTCAATATCCATATTTCAAGGAGTGACGGGTGGTCTTGAAATGGCATAATTTCAACAGCATCAAAAGGTAACAACATATATGTAATAGGCTGTATCAGCAACTTGGGCCTAATTTACAGTGAAACTAGGCGGGGATCGTGCACTTGGCGTGGGATTTCGTTAAAAAAGCCCTGAGTGAAACAAAGAAAAAATAGAGTCGATATGTCGCTCTTGTCGTTGACAATTCATCTTTCCACTCAAAAATCGAATCAAGAGTAGGAATTTTCTGATGATAAATTTTTAAGGCTAGGATATTATAACCCCATGCTCAATCCGATTGTGAATGTTTGATTAATTTTCCAGGTTGAAGTAAAGAGGAAATTGACTGAAAATACCCAAGGCATTCTAATGAGAGCATCAATGAGCATAGAGAAAAATGATATAAATGCTCCCCTTGGAACCGTGACAGCGGCAATGTGCTCAAATTTCCTTGCAGGAATTCAAGGCAAAATCAAGAAAGCCTTAAATCTCGAATACATGACATTTTAATTAACACGCTTTATTTATAATGAAGATCCAATGATTTTCTTCTATAAAATTATTTTTTATATATTCTATTCGTTTGCTTCAAACGTTACAGTTTTCAAATTTAAAGCCAGTGTTTGATATTGAAAGATACTATTATCAAACTTAATGTGATCATTCCATATTGGAAGTTGCTATTATCAAATTAAAAGTAACTATTCTCAAATTTAAAATGACTATTCCATATTAAAAGTTACTATTCTGAAATTTCAAGACACTATTCTCAAATTCAATGTGACTATTATATCGATATATATGTATATATCAGACTAAAAATCATGGCCTGAAGATTGCGTTCAAAAAGAAGCCGTTCGAGTGGAACTTACTTCTCAGCGAAGGTATGCAGTAATTTGGTATTTCATTTGAGATGAGTAATTGGTAAAACTCTGGTATTATTTCGAAAAATTGTTCTCATCTTCGTTGATATAGATGTTATTATAGCCACAAAGTTTCGACCAAGTATCCCTTGGTCATGATCAGGTATGCATTGACTGCTTCATACGGTATCTATCTTGATTATTGTAGTATTTCCTCCCTGTGATATTAGTCATTGATTGCTCTTACAAAATCACTCCTTTACCAACTGGTCCGGTATAAACATCCACTACACCACCGTCTCGAAGAACATTAGTGGTATGTTCTGCGACCAATTTAAATTTAACGCCAGATAATGTGCTTGCATTATTTACAATATTCGGACTATATCATATTAACAAAGTTTCGGCCGCTGTACGCATTGGCCTTCTTCAGCTGACTGGAATTTCGAACCGAAACGTTGGGAATATGGCACTGGAGATGATGATAACAGTCCGAATAATTTAAATAATGCAAGTAATCATAATACCTCATCTGAGAGATATAGACAAAGATGTCAGATAAAGTGTTTTGGCTTTTGGTTATTATATTAACGCGCTTCGTAACGTTTATAATATAAGTAATGCTTCGGCTACTTGCCCTGACGCCTGTATTATTTAGTGTGAAGACTGACTCCAAAGGGCGTCTGGTTTTTACCTCCCCACAAAGCAGGGTGTGGCATGAGGCCTGTTTTTATGTGGAGCGATTCCGAGCCCACAGGCTCAGGCAAAAATTCCTTGTAGATCCTGCATACACGGGGTCGGTTTTATTTTAACTCTCCAGACAAGACTCTACCCGTAGGCATAGTCTGATCTTTCTTCTCTGTCTGAAGGCAGAGAGTTCGACAAGTCAGTTGCGAGCCTGGCTGCGAACTGCCTGTTACCAAACGGCTTATTTTCCCTACATCCGACCTGGAGATGTTTATTGATAGTCATGGAATAGCACATATAGTCACTAGAGGGGTACTATTTACTCCACAACGATCAGGATCACAAGTGTGTACCATTTTTCAGAATCTGGTATTTCAATTCTGAGATGTGTAATTCTCAATACACATGTATTTTTTTTCAATCACTGGCCACTCGATGATAATTAGAGTGGGCTTGGTTATTACATATCGAAATAATACAGTAATATTCGCTGAATGCTGTTTTTCTAACCGAATGTGTCGTTTTGCCATGTTTCCACACGTGAAATCTACAACAATATTTTTTTCAAATTTCTTCTCTAAATAAGTTTAAGAATGATGTTGAAAATTCTAATATTTAACTCCAGAAATATGCTTAGTATAAACCAAGCAGCATGGCCTACTAACGAATATAAAAATCTCTAATGTGTTCTACATTCAGCATAAACTTAGCTTTGTTTTGATATAATGGAGTTAGGTAGATATATTATTTAAAAAAAAATAATTCTAAAACTGGAATTGCCTTTAGCGAAAGCATCCTGTCCCGGCGTGACATTCAATAATGAAAAGAAAAACGGAAGTTTTTACTTTATTTTATTTTAAATTAAAAGTTGTCTCCCTTGTATTTGTAAAAGTTATGTGCAAGTTTGATTTTGTTTTTTTTTAAATTATTAATGCTAAAAGGTTGATGGAGGCTCGTTAAATTGATTTCTTCTAGAAAGGGTATTTTAAAAAAGTATTGCTGGATTATCCATTGCTATAACAAACAATTTTTGATCGTTAAAAAGTAATTGTCAGTAGCAGACGATAGTTAAATATACCGGCCGGCTAAGACTTTGTCCAGCAAAGTATATATATTGATTACGATTGTGTGTGTGTGTGTGTGTGGTTTTAAGATTGGAAAAGAAAATGGTAGATTTTTTTCTTTGCACGTAGAAAGAAAAATATGTGCTTGTAAATTTTAACAGGTCCAAAATAAAACTACTGTCATTTAACCCTTTGCCCGTCCAGGACATTTTTGTGTATACTATTTGAAAGTTCTTAATTGTTTTCAGATTTATAACTACTGCAAGGCAACTCAGTTTATTTGGTAAATAGAATGTTCTGATATATAGTGTTTCACATAATACAAAAACGTACGAATCATATGTTATTTACACTAAGCTCTGTGCATCACATGTGATGTACAGGTTTTTATTATGTGAAACATTATATACCATCAGCTTTCATTTGCCAAATTAGTTGAATTGCTTTCTAATAGTTATAAATCTGAAAAGAAGCAAGCGATCTGTGGTGATATATGATGTACCAAATATTAGATTAGGCTTTTCCTTAGACATTATTTTCAATAGTAGACTCTTTTCTGAAGTGTCATTAGTTTTACCGCTCTAAATTGAATCTGTTACTCTGTAAGCCTCTATCACGAGGGACTCGAATTACAACCAGCTCAGAATCATTCCGTTTCAACCTTGGCAATGTGTAACCCTTTGCCTGACCTGCGCATTTTTGTGTTCTATCCAAACGTCCATGCTTGTTTTCAGATTTATAACTACTGCAAGGCAACTCAGCTTATTTGGAAAATAGTATGTGCTGATATATTGTGTTTCACATAATAAAAAATGTACGAATCATAAGTTATTTACACTACACTCCGTGCATCACATCTGATACACACGATTTTAATATGTGAAACTGAATGAATTGTACAATCAGTAATGGCTGATCATATATGAAAAGAAAAGGAGATTACCGCCCCCAGTTGGATGAAGTTCAAATGATAGAATGAGAAAACCACTGGAAATGACTTAATCCTAAAGAATCAGCGGTTTATGCTAGGCCACTTCTAAGCCAGCCAAGCATAGACAAATACGATATGGGGACCAGTGGACCAGTAATACGGAGTACGAGAGAAATACAGTAATAACAACACATTTTAATATGAGCTCTGGTAAAAAAAATATTGTAAATGAGACATTGATTATGTCCCTAAAAATCATTCACTGATGTCCCCAAGGTTACGTGGCCCAGTGAATAAAAGTGATGGTCGAAGTAATAAAGTGACTTGACACAAAGAGTTGTGAGTTCAAGTAAAGGTGAACAAAAACCAGGAGAATTGCGTTACAGAGAGCAAGCACGGGCGATCCATTGAAGTAGATCACGTGATCGCAAAGACATGTATATATGGGAATTAGCGTGGCGTTTAATTAATTGATCACTATTTCTCCTTTATCGCTATTTCTACAATATCCTGTATTAATATACGGATCGCTATTCTCTATACTATCCTCTATACTATTTCTCTATACTGATCACTATACAGATTAGTATAGGGATCACTATTCGATGGTTACTATTCGAGCGAGTATTATCGATTTGGTTTGTTTTTTTGTTTTTTTTTACAGCATATCAACACCTCAATGGGTTATTTAATGCCGACAATTTTTTTTATTGTTGGTAATATGTTTTTCTTCAAAAATCTATTTCTGGCAATATATTTCCTTGAAGAAATCTATATCTGGTCCTAGTTTTTTCAAAGAATGTATAGCTGTTTGCATTGCTGATATTTTAAAAAAAATATTTCTGATGATATTTTTTCCTTCAAAAATTATTGCTGGTAATATTTTTTTTTATTACAAAGTATTTCTGGTATTAAACCTATTTTTACACAAGTTTAAGTGTTAACTATTTTCCCATAATTGGGACCCTAACAGGTGCTACCACCTCGGTTCAGGGAGGACCTGGGAACATCAGCAATTAAGAGGTGGTTCCACGCTCCTCAAAACCTCCTGATCAGGGACTTGCTGCCGGGTGTAGTTTATCGTCATACCCAGCACGGGAGTATTATCGAGCAAGTTTTATTAGCATTATTCAACGGTGTTAATATAGTTTATCTGCGATTACAAAGTCTCTACTACAACGAGCATTACGAAATAAAGGCTGTTAGAATAATGCAGTACATATGCTGTGGTCTAACCACCTGCATGCTGATAGAAAATAATAAGCGAAATAACTGAAACTTAAATATCAGGAAGAGGCATGGCACGTGGAACTAGAACAATTCTAATCACCACAGGTATACCGCTGCGTACAATATAACGACAAAGATGGGGACAACAGTGTGAACAATGTAAATAGTTACAATAGCTCATTTCAGAAATATAGACTGTTATTTAATTACACTGCCGAAATCCCTCGTTTTTTTTTTACACCCTGGCCCTGGCCATGACTTTATGTTCTTTATAATCATATCTCTGTTGCCTCAAGTCAATACATCTTCCGTGAGAAAATTTATCGGCATTCACTACTGTGTAGGGGGCGCTTAAAACCAAATGAATCTCTGACCCTGGGTAACTATGTTTACGAACCGACAGGTCTCATATAGATTTCTGCTTTTTTTCTCTATCGCACCGTACCATATTTTTATTGTTTTAACGGACATAAATGCCATTACAGGAAGAAATATTATGATTTTTTTTTTGTTTTTTGTTTTTTGTTTGGATGGAAACGTTGTCTATTATTATTATTATTATTATTATTATTATTATTATTAATAATAATAATAATAATAATAATAATAATAATTTCGGACAAGTGCCTACTTCATCTTAATTTTGGTTGCTTTTTATTGCATCATTTGAGACCGTTTGTCTACAACCATGAGTAAAACGTGTCGATCATAGTCTCGTTGAGCGCTTATTCTTTATTTACGATTGGCTTTGTTGACTAATGGCGGTAGACATTAGTCTTCTCGATGAGTCACAGTAGTTGCGAAGAAAAGAAACTAAAATTAAACTAAATAAATACTAGCGAAAAAGGTGAGTCATGGTTGAGACTAGGCTAATTAGTAATAAA
This sequence comes from Acanthosepion lycidas, assembly GCA_963932145.1. Lineage (NCBI taxonomy): Eukaryota > Metazoa > Mollusca > Cephalopoda > Sepiida > Sepiidae > Acanthosepion > Acanthosepion lycidas. Next base: position 26,019,103 of record OZ010605.1, read on the forward strand.
ATAAAATAATGGATGTTAGAATAATGCAGTACTTATACGGAGAGCTAACCGCTTGCATACGGATAGAAAATAATTCGAGTAACTATAGAAAAATGCGTCTTCTCCCCAGATTTATTCCGCCTCTACAGCTATCTAAGGAACCTTGAGACCCTACCAGGCTTTATTATCGGTAGGAGTAAACTTAACAATATAGGATATGCAGATGAGTGTGTTGATAGCAACCACGGAAAGGAAACTGCAGAACTACCAGGACAGGGTGGTAGAAGAAAACGAGAAAAAAAGGACTAACAGATTATTTGTCGACCGTAGTCGATATAATCGAGCCAATCCCAACGTTCCTTTTCTTAATATACAGTTTTGAATTCAGAGTTACCTTCTACTAGACGGGTTCTTATCCAAGGTTATAGAACCTGGTCTGTGCCGCTATTTACCCGTAGCAGTGGGGTGAAGACGAGGGTACATAATTTTCCTTAGGATATCAGCACGTAAGTGAATGTAATGGAATCGACTGGAATTCGAAATCGGCTCTCCGATTCCTCAAGCCGAGCCGCTATTCACTACACCTCAACTACAGAAGACAGAAAAAGTCATTAGCACGAGAAAAATATATGAGTTACAAATTAAAGATGTAAAAAACAAGCAAATGCATAAGTTCAAATAACCGGGAAGCGTTTTTAGCAGAGAATGGAAAATGTGGCACTGAGATCCGAAGACGCATTGGGCCAGCGAATGGGGTATTCCAAAAGATAAGGAAAGTGCTGAGAAGTTGAAGTTTCGTGAGAAACAAAGAAAAGAGTGTTGGATTGCTATGTGTTATCCATCCTTTTTTATATGGCAGTGAATGTTGGATAACATCACTAACGATGTGGAAAAAATAGAGCCAGCAGATATATGTGGTTCTACAGGAGGATCATTCAGGGAGCGAGTAAGCAACGAAGGAGTCTTACAGAATTAAAACTTCTACTCAAGATCTGGAAATCGGGGTAAATTCATTGGGCCCATAATGAAAAAGGAAGACTTGAAACCTTAACGCACATGTTCAGAGTAAGAGAGATCTTGGGAAGGCAGCGAGACACTTACCTAAAGAGCTTGTATTAATGACCTTAGCAAAGAGAGAAAAACTGCTAAGAGTCACACAAAATAGAAAGCTATGGAGAGCTATGATCATCTATTTCCTGAAGGGACACGTCACATAGAAGAAGATGGCTATAAACTAAGGATCTGAGTATTTGCAATGAAACGCTAAAAAACATTTGGGAAAAGATAGCAGCTAAAATCTATGACGTTTGAATAACGCTTCAGCTAATAAAAATTAGCGTTTGTGGTCTTTAACCAAAAAAAAAATACAAAACATTTCATTCCTTAAATAGGTCATTCAAAGTTTGCAATATCAATGCGGCTATCGTGGTCAAATTGCTAATGGTACGTTTCGCTATAGATTTTCCCTGATGGATAAAATGAGTAACAGATTCGATTCCTGTCTGAGGTGCAAACTTTCTTTAGTAGGGCTTGTAAATCTAGGCTTTTTCTAAAAATTAATTCCATTGTTGAACAAAATGAAAAAAATAACTCAAGGATAGCAACTCAAACTAAAACTAATAAGAAATTATGTTGAAAAAAAACTCCCTTGAAAATGACCGTTGTTTGCGTTTCGTGTACGAAATAGAATCTCACAGTTTCGTAGAAGCCCCAACGAGAAATGTCCTTTCTTTAAATAGCTTTTGATTGTTTAACGGCATATTAACTACGGTCATTTCATACCGAAATTTAATTTTCGTGGGAACTTTGAATTAAAATTTTGATATATGTTATTCTGCTTTCGCAACTGAACACATGGTAAATAGTACTGAGTTTTTCATCATATATATGTTTCTGTGACTAGAGCAAGTTCATAATGCCGCTAATGCGCAAAGGGTTATTGAAAGTGAAAAGAAAGAGAAGACAAACGAAAAGAAGGGATAAAAATCTGTTCAAATAACCAGGAAAATGTTTGAACCGGACAATAGGCGAACATTTCTTGTTCTATTGAGAAACAAAAATAAATAATAAACAAATAATTATTAAATAAAATTTCAGTGTATAGGCGGAGACCTTAGAAATATAGAGATGAAACAGACTTTAGAAGAGACCAGAAATCTATTCTTCAACAAACACCGGGAGGAGTTCGAACCGGATAACAAGTCATCCAATCTACATTTTTAAACAAAAAACTCAGAGTTTAGGCCGGAATACACAAAAAACCGTGGCGTGTTGAAGAACCAATATTATTGTTTGATCCTAGTCCGAATGTAGAAGTAAGTGTATTCTGATGGTATTTGCCGATACCCTCCTACTTATGAGCGAAGGGTGTGACACAAGTTTTTTTGGAATGTGGGCTGCACATCGGCCAATTAAAAAAAAAAGAAGCTTATTCCCCGGGCAGTTGACTGTATTCCATCAATCATCTCCCTTTAGTGCAGTGAGAGAGGTGCTCCGGTAGAATTGGAGTTTCCGGGTCTCTCAAAGCTTTTTTGTGGATTGCCCGAATATAGAAGCACGCTAACGAAATGAAGAAGCAATATTACATTCTGATTGCAAACCGACAGCCGGGAAGCGTGTCTATTTATTCATCTCCTTTGGGGAAGATGCAATACAAGGTCCGTTTAATATGGGGCTGCCATCCACCAATCGAAAAATTGCACGGCTTTCGTTACTACTTTTACAGCGGCGTTGGTATCAATCAATACCCCGTCTGTAGCAGTTCTGCCTCAGTGTTAAAATCCCGGGGACTAAGCATTCGTGTAAGCTATGGATTTCCCGACGACAGAATCACGAGAAAGAGGTGACCATCGGATATTACATGTTGATCCCAATCCGAAGGCCGAGAAGTATGCGTCCTGATCCTGCATCTACTTGCCCAGCTCCATCGCCACGATGGCGGGTTGTGACACAGAGACATTTAGGCTAAGACCAAGACCAAAAAATTTCCGAGTCTCCACCACTACTATCACGCTGTCATCGGTATCCACCACCCTCCCTCTTTAGTGCAATAAGGGGGGTGCTGACTGTAAGGTTGAAATTCCCGGGGGCTAGCTATCTCTCAACGCTGCAGAGTGACCAAAGACCAAAACACGGTAGAGATTTGAATAAAACATACTACAGTTTGATTCGAACCCGAATGTCGGTAAATTGTAAACTGAATTGCGGATCTGTATTTTAAAATTGCATTTATTTTTGACGGGCACTACGCTGGTTTCTTTAATAAATCATATCCATGATATCACGAGCAACGTAAGATGAGTATTCAGATTTGTTTTATTCATTAAGCTTTCATCGATTTATTAATTAACTTTCTTTTTGTGAGCTTTAACTGATTAAATTCAGAAAGGAAATGACGATGAAGAAATGGAGGAGGGAGACTTATTATTATCGCCAATGTTGACATTTATTTTAATAGGACGGGTTCAAAACTTCCGAAAAAAAAAGAATTAAATGGATAACATTTTGCGTGCTGTTTCTGTCCAAAGTACTTCTTCATCGACTGATATATACCAAAACATTACGCTCCAATGTCATCCATTTTCCCAGAGAGCCGAACGGCATTAAAAAAAAAAACAACAAACAAAAAATAAAAAATAAAAACAAACAAATAAAATTCATGAAAACAGGAATAAACAAGCTACATAGCCATTAATGGAATCTTCCATGATAGTATGTATTTTTTGTTTCTTGTTTGTTTCCTTTAGTAACTAAAGAGTTCTCGTATTTTTAAAAGAAAACGTAAAAAAAAAAAGAAACATTTAATTTTGTTAACCTCCTTTCGTTTGGCCCTCATGAATGATAGATTTTTATTTGCATGCAAACGCAGGAAACTCAATTCAAAAACAAACAAAAAAATAAAAACCCGAGCGTGGGTTCAGGGTGAGAAGGGTACGTTGAAGACGGAAATGATGGCCGAGCCAAATGTTATATGTGCGCATGCGTACAGGTCTTTTGGGAAATGTGAAGGAATTCTGTAAGAAAGGAAATGCGAATATCACTCTCACTAACGATATTTAACGAGAACATTTCTTGGTTGTGTCAGGAACAGGCATTTCCTGCTGTACATAGTCGTGCAGAAGGTCTCCAAGAAATATCAATTCTCCCTAAACCGGGAATTGTGTTTAAATACTTGATAGTAAAAAAGAACGTTTTATTTCCGTTTCATTAAAAGCTTTTCAAGAATAAAATAACGACGGAAAAATACACACAGGCATATTTTTTGGCTGATTAACAGATGCCCAGATTAGAGGTTTTATCTGCGCTAGTTTGGTTTGTTATCCACAAGAAAAAAAAACATCTACTTTAGATTGTTATCCAGAAATAAAAAAACTATTTACTTTTTTCATCATACAAATTTTATTTTTCATTGATATATTCATAGTAAACCATCGTTCTTCTTTGGCTTCTTACCTTTTCCTTGTAAATAACAAACCAAAATAGCAAGATGTTTTACTATGTAAATATCATTACAAAATGAAATTAATACAGTGTTGTCATTTTAGCTGATGTACATACAGTTTCTCGCTAGATTTTCTATGTTCTCTCTCTCTGTCTGTCTGTCTCTCTCTGTCTCTCTCTCTGTCTCTCTCTCTGTCTGTCTCTCTCTCTCTCTCTCTCTCTCTCTCTCTATATATATATATATATATATATATATATATATATATATATATATATATGAATTCACAAATAATATATATATATATTTGTTTTTTGTATGAAGGATTCATGAATTTATAAATTGTAATTACACCTTTTAATTGAAATTAAAATAACTGATCCAACGTGCAACTTTCGGATAATAAGTGTGACATTACTGTAATTATTGAACAATATAGTTCATGCCATATTGACGGAAAATCTACCAGTAAAAAATAATTCTCTTATTGCTATATTTGTACAAAAACGCACAACCTTAAAATTTAAATTCAAACTCAGCGTTGCGACCGCACGTTCCAAAACAATAACACATTTCTCATAGCATTTTTTCGGATTACATTTATATTTTCGTTGTCCGCTTATTACTGAGATGTAAAAACAAGAACAAAATCTATTTCCATACCTGATGATGTCTGTAGGAACAGACGAAAGCTTGTAAAAAATTAAAAAATTAAAATTATCATTGCTGTTTTTTAAGCTGGTTTCTTTAGTTTGGGACTGGAGAACTAATTATTCCTTTGCATAAACTAATTTAAAATTTCGTATAGAGTGGGGCTTTTAAGCTATTATTTAATATTACAGTATTATGAAGAATGATGCAATAAAAGTACCGGTCTTCGATATGACGTCGCTTTTGTAGCACACCATGATTGTTAAGTACATAAAAATATATATGTAATGTAGGGATGTGTGTTTATGGTAGCACTTATCGGCACGTAAAGCGGGATTGTGTGTTCTAATCCAGCTGAGTCCGTTGCTATACTTTTAAACAAGTGCCCTTGCAAAGGGACAGATTCATGTCTTTTTTTTTTGGTTCTAGTTGAAGACCAGAGTAGGCAAAGAGAAATTCTGAATCAAATTTCACTCCATAATAACCAACTTGACCATAGCGGCTGCAACAATCTTGGTAAGGACGCAATCCTGTATTCCAAGAGAAATGAAAAAAATCTTTGTCAACAAGAGTCAGTAGCGGAAATCACTTGACTTGCGTTTTACAGACCTGCATATCCCCATAAAATGTTTTTAGTCATCCGCTTATCTAGACAGAAGGTGGAGTAATAGATAGCAGTTCGTATTGAAGAATCAGAGAGCCTTATTGGAATTCCAGCCCGATCCATTACATCCACTTAAGTGCTATACCCTTAAGAATGGTATGAATCTTCTCCCACCAGCTATAGGTAAATAGCTGGATTCTATAGCCTTAGCAACTGGCTTAGGAGAAGGTAACTCTAATTCAAAACCGGGTAGGAGGCGGTTGGGCTCCGAAATTGTCCACAAGTCACCATTTCTACTGCGGTTGCAGGACGTGATAGTCACGGGATTCGTGATTGATCGATCGATATCTTGACTGATTATCGACCAAAACTGAAGACGTTTCACCTGAACGCTAGCATAAAACATCGATAACTTCCGAACAGTTTCGACTACCCAATTTTACTCACATACCTTTCAACGACTGCTGATTTACTTGCACTTCCCGCTGGCATAGGTTTCCCAGGAAGATGCTATCAACTTCTGAACTGATTGAACACGGTCAGATCCGAAACGCAAGTATCATGGGTTGGACAACTAAAAGCTCTATCTTGGGGATGTTAAACCAAAGGATACAAAGAGGTCACTATCTTCTCAGGTAGCGGTGTAGCCGTCCAGAATCAGGCCCGTCAGAGGGTATTAACAATCGGAGCGCATCAACTCCAGTGGAGGTGCATCAATTCCGGAGGATATACTTACTTGCATGATATTCGAAGATGAAGGGACACATTTCTTGGGTGGCGGGCAGCATTTTCCATTTCCTGCTTTATTTAATAGTAAAGCCTCATGCAAGAAATTCAGACAGTAAGTACGGGTCAACACCCAAAATTAAAACAAAAATAAATTTCAATTACTTAGTCAACACAAATGACTACTTCTTTCCATAATAATGTACAAATAGGAAAAGGGTTAAATCAGTGGTCTCATGCTCAATGACACGTATTCCCATTATATGTTGAGGGGATAGTGTTGAAAATGGGTGAGAATCGGCCCGTCAATAGGGCAATACCAAAGGAGAGGAGATCCTACTCAAGTGTGACTGAGGCCCCAGTACAGTGGACAGCCACTGCTAGGAGTTTATATTTGGGCATTAAAATCAATCACCTCATTTTCACAAATGAAGGATCAAAGATCTTTCGGGAAAGGCAAATTATTCAACGGCCAGAACTAAATTGTACTATTGTAAAGTTATCGTGATGTTTTGAATTAAAATCAGTGTGCATATGATAGTAAGTTGCACATATGAGTATAAAGTGGAAATACATTATTTACATTATTAGGGCTATTGTCCTCATCATTTTCACCATATTTATCACAACGTTTCGGCCGTTGTACGCTCCGGCCTTCTTCAGGTGGTTGGAATGTCGAACTGAACTATTTATTTCGCTCACTGTTCTAGCTACACGTGCCATATTTGATTCATGTCAGTTATCAGTTATCTCCTGTTAATTTTCCCTCTGAAAGTTCTCCACTGCCTTAGCCGGGTATTGAACTCACACTCTTTGGGTCCTGTCACTGGATCTAACCAACGCCTTTAAAGGCGTTGTGGGCGTTGGTTAGATCCAACCAGTTCAATCAGTTCGATATTCCAACCACCTGAAGAAGGCCGGAGCGTACAACGGCCGAAACGTTGTGATAAATATGGCGACAAAGATGAGGACAATAGTCCGAATAATGTAAATAATATACATCATCTCAGAAATATAGACAGACTCCAAAGTGGAAATAATTTCCTCCTTTGATCCTAAACATGGCAAAAGTTATCTTCTGTCCTCTGTTAAATCACCGGCATTTTTTAAGTCGATTGTGTTCCGCCATTTAAACATTGGGTGAGTGAGTGTGTTGGTTTGGAAGCCACAAGGTGTACATCTTTAAAACGTTAACATTTTAGGAAAACATGAGACACGATGGCCGCGTTTTTGAGACCATTGTTTTAATCATTCAGTCATTCTAAGTGTGGAGCTGGTAAATCCACCTTATAAACCCAAGACGCTATGGCAACCTACGAGAATCTGAACTGTAATAACAAACATGGTGTACCTCTGGCCTTATACTCATCTGTAATATAAGATTACTTGGTTGACATAAAATTTTCTCACACTGAGATAGAATTGTACTAAGATTCAGATGATCAGACAGTAATATAGATGTGATCACACTCAGATAGATAAAGAGAATGGTGTTAGAGGAAGGAAATCATATAATATGACTCAGTAATGTGTGAAATAAATCACTTGAAGTTTCAGCCGTCGCCACTGGAGATTACCCATTAGTTGGCTCAAATCGAGGCCTTGTGTTCAATTCGAATCAAGTCCGCTTGATTGCTTTGTAGCTGGGTTGAACCACCTGGCTGTCGTCTCACGCTAGACTTGATCTTTCGAATTTCCGTTCAACTGTCCAACTGATACCCACAATGCACGTATTTCTCTCTTAGAAGATTTACTTGCATGAAATATAAGTTAACGAGGAGTTAGTGCACTCATGAAATATTGTACATCAAGCGTCGGTGATGGTGGCACTCCCCAACATCCTGACGTTATTCCAAGTAATTTTTGCTCTTTTAAAATCCATCTTTTTCTTTGGGATGCTCATTCAGCTATATATGTCTTATTAGGTACATTACTCACAGTTTTTCCCGGCTTCTTGTCTCTCTTTCCTTCGAGCATCATTCTGTAGAACCGCATTTTAGTCCTGGGTATGACGATAAACTACATCCAGCAGCAAGACATCTGCTCGGAAGAGTGAAAGTTTTTTGAAGAACGTGGAATCACATCTTAATTTCTGTTGTTCCCAGGTTTAACCTGACCCAGGTTGGTAGCTTCTGTTAGGGTACCACCTATGGGCAAATAGTGAATATTCAATAAAACTCAACAGTTTTGTAATAAAAGGAACAAGAATACTTAATTTCATAACAAAATGACAAGAAATGCAAAACTCAAAAAAATACATTCTTATATTAAAATTATCAACAATATATTTGTTGTACAATATATATATATATATATATATATATATATATATATATATATATATATATATGCATATTTCATTGAATACGACAGACAAGGTGTTTTTATTTAGTGTTTTATACAATATCTCATGCGATATAATAATTCTGTTCTTTTCGTATGATAAATTATATAAAAAAAAACTGTCCGAATGTTCTTGTTATCCGAGCGCTTTCGGCTATACATTTAGCCATTTTCGAGAATTAAATATTTTAACTGTTAAATAAGAAATAGTTTGTTGCATGTATGTTTTATAAAATGTTTTCATTTTTCAAAACACGGTCAAGATATTGTGTCTCATCTCCTCTAGAAGAAACGTACATTTTTTTTAAACATCATTAATTAGACTTACCTTAAAGAACGCATTCAGTAAACAATGAAGGAGATAACTCATGAAATATTTCAAAGGATATTTTGCAGTACCATGGATAGATTTTGAAATTTGCAGAAATACAGACGGAGCACATGTTGAAAATTTATAATAATGTTTTGACATAAGATTTGTTAATCTATTTATTTTGTATGATAATTAATAATATGCATAAAATTATATATATATATATATATATATATATATATATATATATATATATATATATATATATCCTCACCGCTAGCACCATTCGTATTTTCAAGCAAAACGCAATCTTCAGGTGCTTAGTATAGAGTGACAGTCACTCAATTTAATTCTGGTTTTCACAATATTGACGTAATTATGTATTATTTTGGGATGACAGTTTTTTTAAAGCAACCAACCTCTTCTTGTTCTCAATTAATGATTTACAAATTTTAGTTGGAATTTTGTTCCATTCTTCTTCGAATAGGATCTTCAGATGCGGGATGTTTGTTGGAGCTCTCGATTGGATTGGATTTTTCAAATAACGCCACCGATTCTCGATTGGGTTCAAATCTAAGGGACTGACTTGGCCATTTCAGTATATTTACAGGTTTTTTAGCGAGCCATTTCTTCGTAGATTATACAGTGTGATTAGGATCATTATCTTGTTGGAAGATCCAATCAGGATAAAGTTCAAGTTTTTCAACTAAAATCATTATTCATTCTACCATTCTACGATTGATATGTTTCCATTACCTTTTGCAGAAAATAACATCCTGGAACCATCACGCTGCCACCACCAAATTTCCCTGTTGGAACTGTGTTTCTTTGAAGGAATCGCCATCTTTCCTCCATACATGATTTCTAGAATTACGTCCAAACAAATCAATTTTGGTTTCGGCTCTCCATAATTCTCTTTCTCAATACGATATTTGCTTATCTGTATTTTCACGAACAAATTTCAATCTGACATCTCTGTGTCTTTTCAATAGCATTGGAGTTTTCCAAGGGGATCGTGACTTTAGATTTTTCCTATGGAATTCATTGCTTATTGATTGTTTAGTGACACAGATTCCTAATGAAAGCAAATCATCCTGCTCTCCTGACGAGTAACAATTAGATTTTGTTTAATTTGACGAATTAATTCTATCGAAGGTCTTGAAGAAATCTTCCGTGGCGCACCTGTTCTTCTTTGGTTTTCAGCAGTTTTGAGGGTTTTTGTTTATATTTTGCAATGAATGAACTAATTGTAGTAAATGGATTATTCGGCTTTTCTGAGATTTTCCTGTAACTTTTACCATCTTTCCAGAGCTTAACAATATTTTCTTTTTGCGAATTTATCAGTTCTTTACCTCTTGCCATGATGAAAACCTTCTTGCACGAAAAGCAATTACAGAATGTTCTGCTCGTATTTTTTACATTAAAAATAACTACTGATAAAATTACTAGAATATTCCGCTTGAATAATCTACAGTATTAAAGCAATTTGAAAGTCTTAAAATCAGAAATGTGCATTGTATGAATACTTTTTTCACTCATTTAAAATGGATGAATGGGATTTAATTCTATTAAATCAATCTTTTTTCTCTTTTCTATGCATATTTAGATAGTATGCATCAATGTACAGTTAATTATATGAAAAGTATATTTATTCATTAGTTGGAGACACAATAAATATAAAATTTTATATGTATGACTTTTTCCCCCACTGTGTGTGTGTGTGTGTGTGTGTGTATATATATATATATATATATATATATATGATCGACTCTCCTGTCGAGATTCGACGTATGAGGTTCAAGCAGATCAGTTTCCAGGAAACCGACAGCCCGACACCGGCACCGGCACATGAGATTTGATTATAGTGGTGAAGGCCTCGTGCAGGACCATCCACACTTTTTTGAGACCTGGTGCACCGAATGCCACAAGGTTCCTAAACGACCCTCCGCAGGTTTTGAATTCAGAGTTGTCCTTCTCCTAGACCAGTTGCCATCCAAGGCTATAGAACCCAGTCTGTCATGCTATTTTACCCATAGCTGGAGGGAGAAGAAGAGGATTCATACCTTTCCAAAGGGTATTAGCACGTAAGTGAATGTAATGGATTCGACTGAAATTCGAACTCGGCTCTCCGATTCCTCAATCCAAGCCGATATCCATTACTCCACGGTATGTATGTATGTATGTATGTATGTATGTATGTATGTATGTATGTATGTATGTATGTATGTATGTATGTATGTATGTATGTATGTATGTATGTATGTATGTATGTAGGTAAATTCAGATATATATTTTATGCAAAAAATATTGGGAAAGATTCTGGATTTAACAAGTTTTATATCTTTTTTTAGTTAAATTCATTTCTAATTTAAGATGTTGAAACTATTTAATCCATGAGTGAATGCCAGCCATTTTTTTTTCAGAGGAAAGCAACTTAAAATTTAAAATTCGCTAGCCCTAAGATTGCCATTAAGGCTTCTGGTCGATAGATTGGAGATTATGAGTAGTGCGTTTTCCAGTTCCACGCTTATCTAGTTGTTAGGGTTTCGCATATGGGAAAATATTGTACCACCAGACAAAAACTATGAATATATGGAAAATATTTTATAGTAAAACTACCAACAATACATTTTATATAAAAAAGAACCAGCACTACATATAGCAAAATGACCAACTGTACATTTTTAATGCAAAATTACTAGCAATACAAGGTAGAAAATATTTCTCCTCCGATAGTAATACAGAATGTACGTGAGAGATTCATGGATGATTGAAGTTTAAAAGCAGTGAATTCGACCTTGCTAACCGAACGATCCTCTGTGGCCGAATCGGTTAAAAGACACGCCAGGCTGTATGACGGTTCCGTATAGGATACAGGTTTGAATACTGTCGGAGGACAAATATTTTCTATGAAAATTCCTCAGACATTCAGGTCGGTAAATGTTGTTAAATACTGTTTATTATAAACAGAGCATTTATTTAAATATTTCTATCTATAAAAAGAATGTATAAACATAAAATGTCTTAAAATAATTGTCGGACTTTGTCCATTTCATAATGTGTGACATATATATATATATGTGTTTGTGTGTGTGTTGGCGTTAGCCATTTCCGTATAAAATCCTATAGAATCGTATGTAATGTTGGCAGATATGTGCATACTGTTCACTGACCATAACGTCGGCATCACTAGTGATCACTCCAAACACATTCGTAATCACCATTAGACTCATACAACTTGTTTCTAACCGTCTACATTGTCTTAAGACTGACACCCAGATATTTCTGAAATGTATGTATTGGAGCTTCCGTCGCGAATGACAAGCATATATCTTGCAGTAATATTTATTGCTGTCTTACCATTATCTGTGAGTCATTTCTGGGATGTGTGTTAGGAGGTATGTCTGCTGAACCCAATATATATATATATATATATATATATATATACATACATACATATGTGGGGGGAGGGGACAGCTGACATACCACCTACTATACATCCCATAAATACCTTACAGTAATTCAGCTAAATTTGATACCTCAAGGAAGCAAAACACGAAGAGGTCATTCTAAAATAATATGGCGGTCTACATTTAAAGAAGGCGTGAGAATAAAGCAGCAACATTGCCCAGGCTGGATCTAAATGGAGGCCACAGGTGACCTTGGCTGTACGACGGTTGGAGAGAAAAGGGGTGTAAAAAGTTAAACATACCTTGTCCAATATTTTCTAAGCGTTTTTATTTTTCATAAACCCTTAGCATTTTTTTCTGCGTTAATTTTTTTCATGACTTGTGTGTGTATTAAACGATTGTGTCGATACAAAAAATAAAACAAAAAACTCCAGCTCTTCTCAACCAAACCAACATAACCGAGAAAGTGCTGCCTGAAGACAGCAGATAACACACACACACACACACAGACGCACACACACAAACAAAAAGAGACAGACAAACGTATACGCGCACACATACATGCACACACATAAATTTACACACACACGCACGCATGCACACAGACACGGAGATACGTGCACACGCACATATACGCGCACGCACATGCACGCACAAACATACACGTATACTCACGCACACACGCACGCACACACGCAAATACACACACAGGGACATACGTGCATACACACATATACTCGCACGTTCATACACTTACACGAATCCACACACACCCAGACACACACAAACATCCTGCTAATTATTATTAGGTTGGTGCAAAAATAATGTCGTTTTTCACATGGTAACATATGTGAGAAAACGACATTATATTTGCGCCAACCTAATATTATATATGTGTATATATATATATATATATATATATATATATATATATATATATATATATATATATATATATATATATATATATATATATATATATATATGGAGACATCAACGTTTCTTTCATACATGTTCCGTTGAATATGACAGGCAATAAAAAATTGTTTTGGGTGTATATCTAATATTCTTAAATTTTTCCGTTTAGAATGTATTAAAAAAATGACCCTCGCGTCTGTTCTACCAAGAGCATTCGGTCTCATCTTTAACCATTTTTAATGGATTGGTTTATGATTGTAACTACATTATTTTCACGATTGGTATTTAAGATGTACTTGTGAGATGATTATATAGTAATAGCATTTATTCCGAGCCACGCTAAATGAACGTGGCTGGAATTCTTTTTGTCATCCTACTATTAAAATAAAAAAACATTTACGACATTGTAATATATTGTATAAATAGTAGAAAACATCAAAAATCAAATTTTCCTTGTCTGTCATATTCAACGATATATACATATAAAATATATACATATATAATTCCATTTTAAAGTTTTTTTCATTGATATTTGAACTGTCCTAAGTGAAACTCATCTCTCAAGTGCCAAACGTATTATATGCCATCATATATATATATATATATATATATATATATATATATATATATATATATATATATATATATATATATACAAAGAGAGAGAGAGAGAGAGATGTCATTTAATATTCATTCTGTATCTTGTCTTTAAAATTCTTAGTTCATGTTGAAAGTTATATATTTTAAAGCTTTTCTGGGTTGAATTTACGGTTAAACTTCATGTTGTTTTCAGAATGGCTGAAAAGCAAAACATTAATATAGTCATTTCTGAATATATATATATAATGGTGATTTTTTTAGTGGTGACCGATTTATTTTATTTAGTTCCGACTCCACATTTCACCTCAAGGTCCTGGAGTCCTTGTATATCAGATCTCGTGAGCCTTCCCTTTGTAAACAGAGGGAATGCTTGCTGGGTCTGAATATTATTGGACTCTAGTCTCTTGAAATTCATAATTTTTCCCCCCATTTAATTACATTCGTTAATTAAAATTAAAATTACACGCTTTTAAATTCCCAGAATAAATAACTTGATAAGTCCTGGGACGAAACCGGTAGTTTTGATTTTGGCTTTGGCTTTCAAACATGCCTTCTTATTATCTTTTCTTATCTATCTATCTATCTATCTATCTATCTATCTATCTATCTATCTATCTATCTATACACACACACACACACATATATATATATATATATATATATATATATATATATATATATATATATATATATATATATACCGACTGTTACAGAAAAATTGTCCAAATCGTGTAACAGCAAAATTGTCCATTTGTTAGGTTAAACTTCGGACCATTTTAGCTTAGAAATGATTAAAGATATGTTACTTGAATTCTCCGAGATTTTATAAAACAATTGAACTCTACTGTGAACAATAAGAATGGATTTATCACTAAGTTGAAATGATAATCACTCTTCCTGTTGTGACCTCAAATTTTCCTTTCTACTTTTCCCTATTTTTAAACTTATTCACCATTCTCTGGATATTTTTTTAATGGATTTTGAAGAAGGAAACCACAGTATGAATGTTGGTACCATTAGTGTAGGTCTTAATGAACTTTTTCCACTCACTATTGCTCATTTGCGAAGACATAGTGGGGCTGAGAGAAAATTATTTTAACCTGTTCTCTTTCTAGCTGAATAGCTCAAAGGATTTACATATGATTCTTTCGAAAATTGTGTCATGATGGCTATCATCCGACGAAATGTGTCGGCTATGAAGAAATATATATATATATATATATATATATATGGTGGCGATGTGAGGTCCGTGGCTTTAATGCTAACGACGAATGTAATTTTCTGCCATTATTTTCAGCTCCGACTCTCATGCTGTTCTAAAAGCTTTTTTTCAAAGCAGACTCGGAACCAGGGAGATAGGCACTGCAGGGTGTAACTCTAGTGCTGACCGACTAAAAGCAGCAGAAAATTGGTGAAACGAAATAAAGAAACTCTTCTATGGAAGCCCAACTTTTAAATAATCTTTGTACCCCAGACATAAAATATCAATCAACATATTTATTCAGTTTTTTACACTCGAAATCTAAAATATAAGTCAATATGTCTGCGTTTCTCCTTTTCCTAACTTCCATTATGAGAATCATCAAATTTTAGGCTGTTCAGGTGGTGTAATAGGTAGAGACAGGAAACGAAACTCAAACTTTATAAGAGAAAGATAAGACCAATAATGGAGTATGGTAATATGTGTGCTAATTCTACCCAGACCTCTGTTACTTCCCTTGACAGAGTTCAAACGCATCTTCGCGTCCCTGTGGGCGATGAATTATTTTCTTTCCTGCAACACCTTTCCCACAGACGAAACTTCACACCCCTTAATTGATGTTGTTTCCATGTCCATCCTAACCTGCGGTGGTAGCACCTGTTAGGGTCCTAGCTTTGAGTAAATACTTAACCCTCTACCCACCAAAAAAATCAACATATCATTTTATAATAATATGACCAAAATACTTTTTTATAGCAAATGGCAATCAATGCAACATTAAAAAAAAATACATTTTTATAGTATGATATACAGATAAACAAATTCAATCAACCAACGAAAGTTCGTGTGCGTATCGCTGATCTACCGTTATTTTCATGGAATGTGTTCTGACGTGTACTTTAGTACCAGCGACCATGACCTTTACAACTGGGATCCACCATGCCACATATACAAATGTGAATCTTCCTCAATGCCTTCGTTAAATAATCAGCAAGTTCAATTGGGACAACAATTTCTCAAGAATTTCTGCGTTCTAGAGTAGATTCAAGCAGGATGTTTTCCCAATCATTTGACCTCTTCCTAAGGTTAACCAAGAACTTCTTGCCTTTTCTTACGCTCAAACAACACCCCACAACTACCCTTTTTTTCAGTGGCTCCTGGTTATTTCATGAACGTTAGAATTCAGTCTCAAGGTAGTTGCATATACTTTTGTACAAATACTATTGGGAAAGGGATCGATCTTTCTCTTCTCCCTCCAGCCATGGGTTAAATAAAAAGGCAGACCCGACTCTCTAGACTTGGTTAGTATATGTGAAAACAACTTATATTTCAATGCCTTATTAATTTATGGTTGGGGTCGATCTTGAACCTAAGGTCTGTTCGACATAGTTGCAGTATTAATCGCACAGAGGGGTAGATAGCTTCGCCTGTTGCATGGTTCTCACTCCTTGACAATTTTTTGAACAGCTTTATCTACTCTTTTCTGTTTAGGGTTGCCTTTCCTGTCCCTTTTCCTAAATTCTTCTCTTTATTTTTCACTCCTAGTAGTCTCTTTCATCTTACTGGCATTATTGCTTTGCTAAATGATAAAAAAAAACGAATGTTGGCTTTGTGGGTATTGCGGAAATACAGACGAGCCGTTGGGTATACTCGGAAGCCATTTTGAAGATGCGAAAGTACATTGATTGGCAGTGGGCGCTTCAAGCCCAAACAACTCTGATAATGATTACTTGACTAAGTTTCTTCAGATTGACATTCAATTCAAACATTATAAGATACATTGATTTTTTATTTATTTTATTTAGTAATATTTTCTATTAATCCAGAAATAAGTATTATTTTATTATTGGTTTTTCCTATGATATACCTAACATCTAGTACTGGGTATGACGATGAATGACATCCGGCACCAAGTCCGCTTATTGAGAGATTGAAGTTTTTGAGGAGCATGAAACCACTTTTAATTGCTATTGTTCAGTTGTAGTAGCACATGTTAGGGTCCAAGCAAAGGGTAAATAGTGAAGCCCCTAACAAAACAGAATACTATGAAAGTATAAAATTTTAATTGGCCCATATTTCTTTACAGTTCCAACGGTGACTGCAAATGCTTACTTACAAAGGCTGCAAAGTTTCCAGAATCGTTGGATAAGTCGCGGCCGACCGATGACATGGCCACCGCACTCCCCTGGTTTGATACCCCGTGACTTCTGGTTATCGATTATGATAAAAGATCGCGTGTATAGCAAAAAGTTAGAGACAACGAAGACATCAAGGACAGAATAAAAGGTGTAATATCAAACATTCCCCGTGAAATGTGTGTCAAGCCACTAAGTTGTACTGTTGATCGCTGCTTTCTGTGCATCAGTCTTGCTGGCAGACAGGTGGAGACTGTTCAGTAAACACTGAATAAATTATTCCTCTCCTACTACTGTTAATAGCCGTGTTGACTTCTATGTTCATTTTTATATTTACACACGCTCTTTCTCTGATATTGAGCACTTTATCCCATAAATATAGCACACCTTAAGACTATATTTCTTCATATATATATATATATATATATATATATATATGGCCGAGTGGTTAGAAGGTTTTGACCCGAGACATCGGTTCAAATCTCACTATGGTCAGGAAAGTGACTGAAAGCCATACCAAGGGTTAACCCAAGACTTGTGAGTGAAATTGGGTAAACGAAACTCTAGTGGGTCATCTATAGCTGTGCTAGCACAGAGCCACAAGTCATCATGACCGAGGGATTGAGAGTGCTGGCCCTGTTGATCACACCAGATTCCACTTGCTCTTGAGGCATAGGTTGGCGAGTTTTTTCTCAGGTTTTGTGACTTCTGGTTATGGAATATTATAAAGGATAGCGTGTATAGCAAAAAAAAAAAAAATTAGAATCATCTAAGACATCAAGGACAGAATAAAAGGTGTAATATCAAACATTTCCCGTGAAATGTGTGTCAAGGCACTTAATTGTACTGTTGATCGCTGGGTTCTGTGCATCCGTCGTGCTGCTGGACATGTGGTTACTGCTCAGTAAACTCTGAATAAATAATTCCCTTACTAATAGTGTTAACATAATTTTGATTCAACCTCTTATACAAGTGTTAACATAATTTTGTCCCTCCCTGTATTCTAAAACGAAATGTGTTGCACAAGATGGTGGTTGGCAAATTGTACTTGAAACTCCACACGCCTAGGATTGAACATAGTAATCTTTCTAGATGTCCGAAAATGTAGTCAGTCGTGGTGAAATGTTGAAGTATTTGTATCTTTTTTCAACCCTCGGTCAGATGACAACAGATCTACCTGGATCTCTCCACGCGTTATAAATAGATTGTGTATTTCTTTCCGACAGATGTATCTTTCTTTCTTCCTATGTTCCGTGTCCTTTCAGGACGTAGATAATCATGGCTCTCCACCTCCCTCTATCCCTTGCAGCTCTTAACAAGTTCCTTCCCTCTGCCGCCTCCACCAGACCACCTTCTGCCATCCACTTGCTTAAGACCGCTAGGTATATCATGCGTTGTTTTCAACCCGTGGGTATCAGATTATCCAGGACTGTCGTTATGTGTTCCAGAAACTTCAGCTGCCTCTTCCTGATATTAAGTATAGGACTCCTCCTTGTTTGCATCCCCTCTAAGACCTCATCGTTGTTCAAACGTTCGGTCCATGATATTCTTAGCATCCTTCTGTAGAACCACATCTTCGTAGCCTCGAATCTCTTCTTCATCTTTGAGTTAATCGTCCAACATTCGCTGCCGTTATGGAGGATAGAGGTCACGTAGCAGCTCAGTACTCTTTTCTTTGTTACCAAAGAAATCCTCCTCTACTCGCAGTACTCTGCCCAGCTTTTGGAATTCGTCCTTGGATCTCAGTGTTGCATTTACCGATCTCTGTCAGAACGACTCCCAGATATTTAAACTTCTGAGTCTGCTTGATTCTAGTGTTCTCGACGTGTTTTCGGTTGTCTCGCTTTCCCTCTATTAAACGAATGAGTATCAGTTTCTTTAGGCCCTCCTTCCTCATTATGTGTCCCAGAAACTTCAGCTGCCTCTTCCCGATTAAGTACAAGCTTCCTCCTAGTTTGCATCCTCTCTAAAACTCCATCGTTGCTTACACGTTCGTTCCATGATATCCTTAGCATCCTTCTGTAGAACCAAATCTCCGTCGCCTCGAGTCTCTTCTTCATCTTTGCGGAAATCGTCCAACATTCACTACCGTAAATAAGGACAGATATCACGTAACAGTATTTAACATTTACTGACCTCTGTCTGAACGCTTCCCAGATATTTAAACTTCCGAGTCTGCTTGATTCTAGTGATCGCGACCTGCATTTCGGGCTCAACCTTTTTACTGATGACCAGGTATCTCGCTGACACGTAAAAGATAATAAAGGTAATCACTTCCGGAAGCGATATGATATTTAAAAAAATACAAATCTAACGAGTATATGTCTATAGTTCTGAAATGAGGTATTATGTACATTATTTACATTGGTCGAACTATCATCCTCATCTTCGTTGCCATATTTATCACAAAGTTTCGGCCGTTGTACGCTCCGACATTCTTCAGGTTGTTGGAATGTCGAACTGAACACTTTATTTCACTCGCTGGGGTAGACTGTTCTAGTTCCACGTGCCATCAATAATGTATGTCATTTGTCAGTTATCTTCTGTTAATTCCCCTTTCCAATTTCTCCACCGCCTTAACCAGATATTGAACACACACTCTCTGGGTCCTGTCACTGGATCTAACTAACGCCTGTATCCTCTGTGTCATGTGTCCTTGAGTACACAAGGCATAGTTGATAAACATTGTGATAAATATGTCAACAAAGATGAGATTGATAGTCCGGGTAATGTAAATAGTGTACGAATATAATGAGTTCGAAATTATTTTTTTCTTGTACTAAAACATATACAATATAAGCCACAAGTTCCACTCAAGGTAGGGGGTTATTTAATGTGGTGTGTCTTATGGACGTAAGAAAAGAAATAGGAAAACCCAGATTAAAGATACATAATGATTGAGAGAGAGACATGTTCAGGGAAGTATTCCCACAGCGGTCTGAGCCGCAAAATAGCGTTTCTTGGGAAGAAGTTGAACTTCTTCCTTACAGATGGAATAGGAAGAGAATAATTCTGATTCGACTGCGTAGATTATTTAATGGTTTGAATTGGTGACACAAATCAATGAACTCATAAGAACATTTGCCATGGAAACTACCGTAGAAGAGTGATAGGCTTGTGACTGTTCGTCTAAGAGGAAAGTGGCTGTAGAGGGGAAAATCATCCCCACAAAGGCCACGGAAAGGTTTTTGAAATCTATCGAGCCTGGAAAAGGAAATTGGATGGCTCCAGACTAGACATGGCTGGAATTGCTTTCTGACTCTTGCAAGGATAAAGAGAAATTAGCTCGTAATTGTTACTTTATTCTGTTAAAACTTTGTAAGAAAAATTTTGTAACCAAAGTATACGCCATGTTTTTGCAACTATGATATTCAAAACATTTTCTTTGATTCTTTTTAATCTCAATTTTCGAGGACACATACGCAAATCAGATGAAAACTGGCAAAAACCTGACAGAAAATCTATGGGGGAGAAAATTGAAATAAAAACAAAGAAAGCAAGACAACATTTTTCAGAAGAAAAATTGATGGTAAAATACGTTTTCCTGTTTAAAAATTGCGATTCCCAACAGAATTAAAATTCGGAAATTTCTCATTTCTATGCAATTTCTGAAAACGGTTACGAATTGATAAGAACTGGGTGAATAGCTGCGAGAGAGGTCTGGGTATATATAATGCTGTCCCGTGTACAGCCATCCGTACAAAAATGTCAAAATTTAAACACTACAAATATGCTCTTATGTGTGAAAATTGGTAGCTATATAGGCGTAGATTTGACGTGCATATGAAGGTAGCGGTGAACGGGTATTTATAGAGTCAGAAAGTAACACGCACAAGGATATTGATAAGTGGTAGATAAAACATTTAACGTATAAAGTCAAAAACTTTTTAAGAGACACAAAAATAACAAGCAAATGATTTTTTTCACGCAGTTTCATCACGAGCTCTAAAATTCTGAGCATGGGATTCTCAACCTGTGAATCTTTTTTTTTTTTTTTCAGTGGATACAGTTTGATCTACGGCATTACTATTCAACAGGTCGAGTGACAATGGAGAAAAATAAGCTTAAAATCCAAAGACGGATATGAAGTGCAATGTGATAAGCCCTGACCTGGCATCTCGTCTACAGTCACTTTCTCACATACGTGCTTCCCTCTGTCTTTTCTACAAATATTTTCATGGCAACTGCGCTAAACAGCTACTTTCACTGGTAACACAACCGTATGAATTTAAGCGTGCTTCTAGTTTGGCGCATCGTTCCCACATTTTCAAAACAGTTAAATGTAGCCGTCTCTTCTATTCCAAAAGCTTCTTAATGGGCACTTCCCGACAGTGCAACTTCCTTCCTCTTACTCGTTTCCCTGATAGCTATAATCCCTAAATATTCAAATGTAATGCCAATCGACATCTTCTGAAGCCTTTTATCTTGAGCCTCATTCTTCTCTTTATCATTTTCTCAAACACCTCTTTGCTCTTACTCTCTGTAACCCTTTGCGTGCAGGTGGCACTCCCGCCTTGCTTGGGGTGATATCCTTAAAAAATGAATGTATTTTTCCGTAATTAGGCAGTGGATGTACATCATCGATACAGGCGTGTCTTTCTGCAGTACCTGTTCTTTATACATGTATAAAACAAGATTGAAAAAATAATTTCTTTAGTTTATATATATATATATATATATATATATATATATATATATATATATATATATATATACGTATATGTGCGGAAGGATTAATGTATATTATTTCGGAATGAGAAAATGGGAAAATGAATATGCATTCTAGTCGGGTTCATTATATTTGCTTTAGATAAATAACGTTGGGAAATATCTAAATCCTCCTCCTAACTCCAAGGTATGGGTTAAAGAGTTGAACCTGTTTATGAAAAACTCCTTGTTATTCTGGAAAAAATTTTTAATGCAATATTCACTCGGAAAAAAGAAGATTTATGCTTACCATCTAAAATATTACTGGTATCAGCCTATATCTCTGAGATGAGGTATTATGATTACTTGCATCATTTACATTATTCGGACTGTTATCTTCATCTTCATTCCCATATTCACAATGTTTCAGCCTCTATATCACTGAGATGAGGTATTATGATTACTTGCATCATTTACATTATTCGGACTGTTATCTTCATCTTCATTCCCATATTCACAATGTTTCAGCCTCTATATCTCTGAGATGAGGTATTATGATTACTTGCATTATTTACATTATTCGGACTGTTATCTTCATTTTCATTGCCATATTCACAATGTTTCAGCCTCTATATCTCTGAGATGAGGTATTATGATTACTTGCATTATTTACATTATTCGGACTGTTATCTTCATCTTCATTGCCATATTCACAATGTTTCAGCCTCTATATCTCTGAGATGAGGTATTATGATTACTTGCATTATTTACATTATTCGGACTGTTATCTTCATCTTCATTGCCATATTCACAATGTTTCCGCCTCTATATCTCTGAGATGAGGTATTATGATTACTTGCATTATTTACATTATTCGGACTGTTATCTTCATCTTCATTGCCATATTCACAATGTTTCAGCCTCTATATCACTGAGATGAGGTATTATGATTACTTGCATTATTTACATTATTCGGACTGTTATCTTCATCTTCATTGCCATATTCACAATGTTTCAGCCTCTATATCTCTGAGATGAGGTATTATGATTACTTGCATTATTTACATTATTCGGACTGTTATTTTCATCTTCATTGCCATATTCACAATGTTTCGGCCACTAAATCTTTGAGATGAGGTATTATGATTACTTGCATTATTTACCTTCTTCGGACTGATATCTTCATCTTCATTGCCATATTCTCAATGTTTCGGCCATTATGTCTCGGAGATTACTTGCATAATTTACATTATTCGGTCAGATATTCTAATCTTCATTCGGATTTTCACAAGGTTCCGGCTATTTAACGCTCCGGTCTTATTCAGGTGTTTGGAATTTCGAGCCGAATCTTTTATTTCGTTCACTGAGTTAGATTTTTCTAGTGGCAAGTGCCATGCCTCTTCCATATGTGTCAGATATTTCCCTTTTACTCAACTCTTCACTCTTTTGATTCACCATTGCTGCGGCCTGGTATTGAACTCCCAAGACTTTGGGTCATTTTCGGCTTAATATTTTAAATAACCAGCATAGGGTTGATAAGCCATAACATTTAAAAAAAGCGATCAGTCATATATGGGTACTTTTATAGAAGGAATGGTTTCTAAATCCTACATCGATACGCAGAAATAGACATCGAGAACATGAATTTGATAAGTTCCTGCATCTGTAAAAATTCTTTGAAGTGCTGTAAGCCGTTATAGAAACAAGTAAAGCCTTATATAACATTAATTATGAGCCTTACATAACATTAATTATGAGCACGGCTCTGAACAATGTTCTGACAGTATTTGGAAATTAATAACCAAACGTCTACAATAGCTCTTACCCAACATTTATTATAATAGTATAATAAAAAAAAGTATTATTTGGAAATGATTAACAGTTTAGACGAAAGCGCTTGGAATCAACTGAACATTTTTTACATTGATTAAGTCCAGAAAAAACAAGGCTTATACGTATACAAGGAGAACGTAATAAAATACACAAAGGTACCTTGAAAATTTTGTTCAACGATTCTCTTGTACAATATATAACTGCAGATATGCATGCACGGGCTATATTTTGTTTCCATCTCAGACTTACCTTCGGGAATAAAGGTTCGTATTTTTGTACGACAGCTGCCGACCGCCTGACGATTGCCAAGAAACATGTAACTTGCAGTCGTGGTCGGCCAATGTACGCTAGAAAATTAATTCGTAATTTAGAAAAGCTCTGCCATTTTAAATGGTATTGTGCATTTTATTTTTATTTATTTATTTATTTATTTTTTGGTGTGCATTCATAGCAGATTCATTTCAATATTAGAAAGATCTGTTATGGGTGAATTTATTGGGCCGGTTCTCTTAAGGATCTTTTTATGCTTGAAAGTATATGGTCCCTTCAACCTGGCCCCATTGTTCCGTGTGGGTTTAAGCACATTTTCTGGGCCGCACAGGCGAAAATTTTCTGATTTATTTTTAATTTTTCAGTGGGATAATTTTGCGATTAAGGCTTTAATTGGTCTTGGCCAGATGAAAGTTTTCCCTCCTTCAGATGAGTTTAGTTGGTGAGGGCCGGTCACCTGAAGATTGCCTACAAGAATGAAACTAACAGTAGTAGTCAGTCTATGTACGCCAGAAATGTAATTCATAATTTAGTAAAGAAAGCTCTTAATTTTATATGGCATGGTGTACTTTTTCTTTCGGTGTGTATATCCACAGCAGATTCATTATAAGAATTGCTTCCCCTTTTAATCCATCTATCGCGCCATTAGTCTCCTACCGTTTTTCGGCAAAGCATTGTGCCGAAGTGGTTGAGCATCTTACATCTCACAATTTATTCTCTCACAAAAAATATGGATTCCGTTTTGCCTGGTCTACCGCTGACGTGCTTACGGCCATCACTGAATATGTATATCAAGCACTTGATAATAAAGTAGATCGAGCTGTAGCTCTAGATATCTCTAAGACGTTTGAAAGGGTTTGGCATGCTGGTCTTCTACATAAACTTAAGGGCTACGGCATTATAGGACGACTATTTGATTTAATCCAATCATTGCTATCAAATCGTAAAATAAAGGCCGTTTTGAATACGGGTGTCACCCAAAGCTCTATCTTGGGATATAGGCTGTTTCTGATCTTCATCAATGATCTTCCTGATTTCATCAGTTCCCAAGTAGCCATTTATGCATATGACACTGCCATTTACTCCTGTTTCAATAGCAATTACCTCAGAGCTGACAAAGTTAACCTCGTCGCTGCTCTTGTAAATGAACTCCAATCGGTGGTCAACTAGGAAATGGCTGAAAATTTGAATACCTCCAAAACTAACCTGTTTTCATTTAACCAGCAGAGCGAAACTTCCTGCCCATCATCAACATGGCTGATGTTCGACTCCGGTAGAGTGTCTAACTGCGCCTTCTTGGCCTCTCGTTTTCAAGTGACATTAAGTAGAACAACTTCAATGAATTAATAGCTGTATCTAGTGTAAGAAAAGTCGGTTCCTTCTGGCGTTCCAGAAGATGTTTTTCGTCAGAGTCCATTAAATTGTGGGTGGTACGGTGGTGTTTTGTAAGGGGAACAGACAATATACTACAAAGAATTACATAGATCATCATCACAAATTTCTGGTGTGTTATCTGATACTAATGTTTTAGGGATCCCATTTATAGAAAATGTTACCCTTAGTATTTGTTTTATAGTAGTCGATTTTCTACCATTAACTTAACCACTTCAGGCCATCCAGAGAAAAAAAATTGCTAAAATTCGAAATAGCCGCATATCATGAATGTGTAGATATGAAGACAATACCATGGTCCCATTAGGTTTTTTTAATCCATGGATGTATTCCCTTTTGTCGAATATACTTTACTTTTGCTTTTTTTTGGGGGGTGCACTTGTGTACATATCTTTCTATATCATGATAATACATTATCCAGCATGCCCCGAATTTTAAGCTCTATTGTGTAGCTGTTATCCGACATATACCCTTTCTTGGATGCACAGATTTTGCAAATGGATTCGAAGTGTCATACTTTATTTTTAAAAATAGATTTTTGTAGAGAAATGTGAACGTGAATTTAGCGGCATAGTAACCGTGAGTTCAATCCCTGATTCGGGTAGTACGAAGTCAGGCTGGATGAAAACAGAACTCAATAAAATATCGAAACATAATATCCCTAGACATTTACTGCGGAACGAAAATAATCTGCCCCCAATCACCGTAGATTAAATAAACGGTTTAGTTCGAAAGTACCTAAACGTTATTCTGACAGACAGAATCCAGAAGAAGGTCATAGAGCACACCAACTGAAACAACAACAAAGATGAGAACCTTAGTCCCACTGCAAACAGGGTAAATTAAATTCAGGGAGAAATCATCTGGAACATTTCAATGAATATTCAATATTTTAGATGAACGAAAATGTATTCTTTTTAGTTTGGAGAAATGCCCTTTTCTTCAATCACATTATTCTAGAAAAACCCAGTTAAAAAAAAATAGCCATCATAACACCATCTGCCGTAAGAATCACTGAAAAATCTTTTTATCTTATTCAGCTAAAATGAGACCGTGTAAAAATTGTTTCGTGTCAGCCCCACTGTTTTCTCAATGAGCAATGGTGAGAGAAAAATATCTATCAGACCTTCAGTACAAATATTCCTACTTTGGCTTCCATCTTCGAATTCTGTACAAGAAGCATCAAGTGAACGGTGAACAATTTAAAAAAAAGAGAGGGAGCAGCAGAGAAGGAAACTGGATCAGGAGGTGACGCCAGGAAGAAGTATCATCATTTCATCATTTCAAGCAAAAGAGATTAATTAGAAAAGATTCAACTCAATCCATAAGAGGTCTGGTACGTGAGAGAAGAGTTTCAGCTATGACAGTCCAAAGAGCAGTGGAAAAAAATGAAAATTAAATCGTACGTGAAAAATTTGAGGTAACTTGTTACGGCAGGACAAAAAGTTAGAAGTTTAGAGAGGGCGATGATTATCTTGAATAAGTTGGCTGATGCTCGTGGAGTAACAATATTTGAAGTTTATTTCCATCATTGATGAGCTTCCGATCCTTAGCTATGATTAATTAAAGATGAACATATCATTTTCGTTTCTGATCGATATCATCACAATTCTTCCGTTACGCTTGGAGAGTAATCATACGTCTTATTACTCAAAGTAGCTTCAAATACTGTTCTAAAAACGTCGGAGGATACCAGTAAGATATCGTTAGTCATTTCTTAGATACAGCGGTTCAAATCTCAGTCTAACAAATAAACAAATGTGCTGTTACACCCGTCATATCTATCTATCTATCTATCTATCTATCTATCTATCTATCTATCTGGTGTAACAGCAAATATATATATATATATATATATATATATATATATATATATATATGTACACACATACACACACATACATATATATATATATATATATATATATATATATATGTAATATATTATAATATTTTTGGGTTTAAAAATATGATTCCTTCGCTACATAAGAGTTCTCATGTTCAAGGAATCATATTTTTAAACAAAAAAAATATTATAATATAAGCTCTACTTCTGTATGGAGAACTGTCTACTTAAAAAATGAAAAAAAAATACTAAGGAACTCCAGATTATGCATCCAGCGTGTTCTTTTCTATTTTCTGCATACCTGCGTACACACACACACACACACACACACACACACACGACACACACACACACATATATATATATATATATATATATATATATATATATATATATATATATATATATATATTGTAGGAGCCCTGATGTATAAAGTACATTTTTCAGAAATTACTGGAATAGTGAATTCTTTTTTTTTTTTAAGTAACTATTTGGTAATTAACACTTTCACTGCTACTCATTTGCCCAGTGCTGCCACCATCTGGCCAGCCATATTTAAAGAAACTGACAACTTTCAACCTACATATTTTATTACACAGAAAACTGGCACCAGTGTGTTTTACAGCATTCCATTTTCATGGATATACTTGGGAATGACTTACCAGATCAGTAATGGGTATACACATGATATCTTTTGAAGCATTGTCCTTTGTGATCTTACGATAGATGTCGCAATGGGACACTCATAACAGCGGTATGCAAAAAACGTAGGTTTCCGTACTTAGCCAGCTGGAGCAAGATAAGAAAAACGAACATTTCCGTAGTTAGCAGCGGAAGTGTTAAAGAGCAGAAAAAGCATTTCCGGTTGAAATTACGATATTCGAATTCAGTTCAACATTAATTCACAAAAATAGAAATTATATAGAAGTGGATGATTGAAAACCAAGGGTTGTAGTGAAAGAGACCAACGATGTGTCAGATGAGCAAGTGTTTCTGAAACTAAACAAATGGAAACAATCAATGGCGACCCATACGCCTTGAAGTAGCATGTTAGATCTAGAAAGTGAATATTTCGAAATCATTCAGAGGCTTTTAGAATGTTAGAAAGCTTAGTCACAGATCATACTACCTGACAGCTGTCTCCAGAATCTCTTTGAGGCTGTCCGAAAATATGAGACAGCTTTTCAAATTGCTAATTTATCGAAGTCGAACGTGATATTTCAGTTGCGTGAGATTTAATCTTATTTTGCTCGTGTCTAATCCCCCCAAAGGCACCTGCTCTAGTGAGCGGATTAACAAAGTATATGTGTAGATTAACTGAACTTATCTTAATCTGGAAAGAAATCACAATTCTAGAAAATGTAGTGAAGATCGAATTGCGCATTCTAGCAAAGTTCTGCAGTAGTAACTCATTCTAATAGTTGCCTTTTCAAATCGAATAAATATTTGATGGACACCTCCCGTAGATATATGGTTAATTAACAAGTTCCACGGCCTTTTCATTTTTATTTGCACGTCCATATATACTGAAAGATTGAAAATTAACTCTGCATTTTAAAACACTTATAATAATTTATTAACTTAATATTATACAAGAAATTAGAGGAAAACTTTTAGTATGAGGTTTTATTTAAAATTCGATATGGGCACTATATTTCATTACCAGTTTCTCGAGCCGCACAATAATTGCGTCAACTGATTTCACCAGGAACTCTTGTGGTATGGAAGACATAACTTCTTTTATTCAAACTTCAAGTTCTTCCAAATCCTGGTTTGGTATAGTAGACATGCTTCTTTAACCAACCTGTGTTTGCAGTTTCATATTTCATGCAATTTTCATGTCCTAAAGGTTGCGTTTACATACGCTGTATCGTTAATGTGGAGTACTTTAATCTTTAAATACAACATACATTAAATATATATATATATATATATATATATATATATACATATATATATATATATAATAAATGCGAACATCAGTGTTCCACCGTTTCAGACTATTTCAATTTAAGAGAGACAACTTTCTAACCTGTCTATATTTCTGAGATGAGGTGTTGTATTATGTATACTATTTACATTATTCGAACTATTGCCCTCATCTTTGTCGCCATATGTACTACAACGTTTCGGCCGTCTTCTTTTATTTCGCTCACTGCGGTAGACTGTTCTAGCTATGTCTAATGGATGTCACTTATCAATTATCTCCTGTTAATTCCCCTCTCCAATTTTTCCACCGCCTTAACCAGGTATTGAACCCACACTCTTTGAGTCTTGTTGCTGTATCTAACAAACGGCTTTATCCAATGTGCCATGTGTCCTCACGGCACAGTGGATAAGAACTACGTAGGTCGTCTAAATTACGAAAAAAATAAATTATGGGGTTAATAGAGAATATAAGAATCATTAATAATAACGTTCGAAATGCTGGTATATATATATATATATATATATATATATATATATATATATATATATATATATATATATATATATATATATATATATATATATATATATATATATATATATATATATATATATATATATATATATATATATATATATAAGGTTGGTGCAAAAATAATGACGTAATAATGTCGTTTTTTGACGTATTTTTAACGTCAAAAAACGATATTATTATGTCATTATTTTTGCACCAACCTAATATATATATTAGGTTGGTGCAAAATAATGACGGTTTTTGACGTATTTTTAACGTCAAAACAGTCATTATTTTTGCACCAACCTAATATATATATATATATATATATATATATATAATGATTTTTTCTTTTTCTTTCAGATTTGGCTGTCATTATACATGTCATATTTTTATTTTTCCGCTGAATAATATTTCCTCGCATGTATGTATATACGTGTCGTGGGGTTTGTGTAAAATTATGATAGGTAAAAATTATTATTATTTATATTTCTTTTTAAATTTTTGAAAAATAATTTGGGGGGGGGCGATATTTGTTATATTTAAATCTTGCTTGTTTTTGATGACTGTGTGTATGTAACAGGTAGAAATTTGTAATCCTTATTGGTTATTTTATATGGCGATGTTTAATACGAAATGTATACATTGACGAGACATTGACGAGACATTTTCGCCACTCTTCCAATCTTTAAATTTCAACATACAAATGCGTATGTATAGACACGACACCACGCGCATACATACATATGTCATATCCGAAACTGCCCACATATGTTTATATATGTATGAGTCCTGACGGACGACCAAGTATGTATATGTGTCTGCATACATCGATGTTTGCGTTAGTACGATGAAAAAACGACGAAGTTTCCCCCGTCACTTCCACAATAACAACAATACACGGAATCTACATAAAACCAAAATTTTTAAAAAAATTAATCAGTTTGTCTGACGAT
>OZ010605.1:26052307-26082307 GCA_963932145.1 Acanthosepion lycidas
TGTGAGTACAAGCTAACATGATTTTATTTCATTTATTAAGTAGATTTTGGTGTTTAATATTTTTGAGAATAAAACATTATTTCCAGAAAACACTGGTCGCATCGGCCGCCGCGACGGGAAACCGTATAGTAGCATTTTGAGTGTACTGTGGCATTTTTATATTGTTTATTGTTAAGAGTCATTTTATGGTGGTAATGTAGATCTTCCAGTGGTTGGCGAAATTTAGTTTTGTTTCGTTCTTATGTTTAATGCTAACCTTGTAGATGACGCCTTTATACATTTATAATTTATGGACAATTCATGAGGTTATACCTTTTAATTGTTATTTCCAGATTTACCCTGACCTGGGTTGATAGCACCTGTTAGGGTCCCAACTATTTGCAAATAGGGAACCTGCAAACAAAAACAAAACACTATAAAAACATATAAACACATATTTATAGTAAAAATACTATCAATACATTTTTATATAAAACAATTACCAACAATATCTATTTATAGTAGAATTAACAACAATACATTTAATAGTGAAATGGTCAATAATGTATCTAATTTGACGTATTAATTTCCACGAAGATCTTGGGAGAAATCTTTCGTGGGTCAACAGTTCTTGGTTTTCAAAAGTTTTTAGATTTTTTTTATACCTTGTAATGGAAGCATAATGTTAGAAAATTGAATATTCAGGATATCTAAGATATTTGTGAATTTTACCGTTTTTTTCCAGAGCTTAACTGTTCTTTTGCGAATTTGTCAATTCTTTACTTGCACGAATATTAATTACAGAATGTGCTGTTCGTATTTTTATGTTAACTATAACTACTGATAATATTATTGGAACCTTCTAGAATATTCCACTTGAATAATCTAGAGTATAAAGCAATTTAAAAGTTATAAAATCTGAAATTTTCATTGTACGAATACTTTTCACGCATTAAAATATATAAAAAGGTATTTTTTTCCCTTGAATCATTTTTTTGTTTTATATACAACTTTAGTTATTATCTGAAAATTATATTTATTCATTAGTTATAAATACAATAAATAAAACATGTGTATGTCTACGAATATTTGTTCCTACCCCACTGTGTGTATATATATATACATGCATACATACATACATACATACATACATACATACATACATATATATATATATATGTATGGTTTAATTCACTTTAGGATGTTGAAACTATTTAATCCATTAGTGAATGCCGTTCATTTTTTTTCAGAACGAAACTTCTTAAAATTTAAAATTCGTCAGCCCAAAAATTGCCATTGCTATAAATTGAAGATTTTAAGGAGTGTAGAAGCGCCTCTTAAATGTTGTTGTCCCGGGGCCACCCTGTTGTAGGGTGGTAGCATCTCTTTAGGTTACTGTTGTGAGTAAATATTGTACCCTAATCAAAAACTATGAAAGTATGAAAATACATTTTTCTCGTAAAATTACCAGCGATAAATTTCACATAAATAAGGACCAACCCTACATATAGTAAAATGACTCACTATACAGTTTTAAAGCAAACTTACAAGCAATACATCTTATCTGTAGTTGAAGGCAAACAATTCCGTTCAAAATATTTAGATTTCGGAATTAAATAATTCATAGATGTTGATATGCTGCTAAACAAAATCAACCAAACGATTAATAATTACGTTATGTTGGAAAGAAAACGATCACATCCTGTCAAGAGCCTGTTCCAGAAATTAAAAGTTATTGGGAAGAATCAGTCCAAGCGGAACTTACTTTTTCCTAATTGAATATGTAGGCAATGAGAATGATTCATCCTTGAGGTTGTGGTATATAAGGTCCTAGTTTCAAAGGACAGGTATGGTGGACGGGAATCACGGACAATTTCCTCACAGATGAAGATCAGACTAGCAAAAGAAAGGTAGTTCTACAGAAGCAAGCTGAAAATACCCCGGATTTAGCGCGTTAGCAACGACGGAGTCTTAAGTAAAATGGAAACTAAAAGGACAATTGTATCCAGAATCAGAGACGCACCGTTGAAATATCTTGGATACATAATGAGAAAGGAGGACTCAGAGAATTTGACACTCACAGGACAAAATGAAAGCAAAAAGTTTAAAAAGAGGCTAAGGCGCTTTCCAAACTTTGGTGAATAGATGGCGGAACGGGAATGGGGGGAAGTGTTGGCACTCCCGCACCCCCCCAAAAAAAAAACAAAACAAAGAGCTAAGAGCGATATAAGCTTTGGAGAGGTCTTATCGCCCACAGCATATAGAAGGGGTCAAGGGAAAATAATAGCAAAAAATAGAATAAATGAATTCTTTAGATTAAAAGACCGTCAACAGAACCAATAGAAATCCCAAATCGGTATTTTTCTGGTCACTAGCAAAATGAAACCCCCAATATTCGAGCTATAAATTTCTGATATCAAGATCAAGCATACATAAAAAGTAACCGCTCTCTGTGGAAGTGTTTCGGAAACCCATAGAAATGTGACATATTTTTTTCACATTGTATAGGTCCAGTAGCCACTCGAGATAGAGGGTTAGAGTAAGAGGCAGTTTATGTGGATAGGAGGGGAAATATAACGGTTAACCCTATAATTGAATTGGTTAAGACTATAGTGGTCGGGGAAGCATCCCCTTCGGAGTCAGTTCCACAGAGTACTGATTCACGAGAGAAGCTGTTCAAGTGGAACTTCTCAACAATATAATACTAAGGGAATGTAGGTGGTTTGCTATAATGTGGGTGGCCTTACGTGTGCTAGATGTCAAGGGTAGAACTGACGGAATCAAGGAATGCGGTTCGTCCGAGCACTTTCCATGGCGGTAGCAATAGAACAGTGAGACGCCTGCCATATCCCACCTGTGAGAGAGAGGTTTTAGGCTGAAAAATACCTTATCACCTACAAGGACGATTTTGAACTCTAAAGTATCTGTGACAACAGTATCACATTCTAGATGTGATACACTGTAATAAAGAAAAATGCCTTACAAAAGCAAAATAAAGCATTGAGAGGAGCAAAGAAAGGTATACTGAAATGTTGTGCAATATTTATCCTCCTGCATGGGTGAATGCTAGAAAATTCACTCACAGCTGAATAACAGGCAACAGAAATGCGGTTGGACAGAGGATGCTAAGAATGCCATAATTGTAACATGCTTGCAAATAAGTTTGAATAAAAACGGAAAAAATATATGATTCCTATAAGAAGAGAGGTAGTTGAAATTTAAAGTGACACATGATTAAGAAATAAAGCTTGGAAAATTTAACAGTCACAAGATATATGAAAATCAAGAGGGGTAGATTGAAACTGTGTGTAACTTACCAAACGAGCTATTGTAAATAAATGGCAGAGAAATAACTGTGACAAATAGTAAGGCGACAAGTATTACTTATAGTTACAAAGAATATGAAGCTGTGGAGAATCATAACTGTTACAGTTTTTTGTGTATATGCGTGTAACTAGTGAGCCAGTCAAAATGACTTAACTCCGTTTATAGTCTACCAATAGAAGGTTAACCAATCAGAAGATGTAGAACATTCAATCCGTCGTGTATAAAGGCGGCCATTTTTGTTCACTCTACCCGAATGTCCAGTCCAGCTTGTCAGGCGAAGAGAAACAGAAGGACGAACTATGCTCTGCTACTTTTATCGAAATATCCACTGCTAACCGGAACAACGCTTTCCTACTGTCTTCGAAATATTCACTGCTAAACTCTGGATTCTATACTCAGAGACGACCGTCATGATGAATAACAATAACTTTATTATATATCTCAGAATTTGCATCTTTCTTTTTTGTGTGAATTTTAGTATAAACATCTTTCTAATTCCTGTGATCGAAATCTTTAGTTCCAAATACAGGAAGTTGTGAAGAGTCATTTCCTCATTACATGTGTTTCTTTGTTGTTCATATTCCACTTAAAACGTCCTCGTTACTCATCTGTTATTTTCCTGGTAGTTACGTTTCATCTGATAACTTCCTTTCACTTAAATTACGAAAAACACCGAGATATAGCATCCAAGCCCTTACAAATTAAACAGCAATGTTAGAATTCTGTAATAAAGTTGATTCCAAATTGATGTCAATAAATCTTGATGAAAATAATAGAAAGAAATCGAATAATGTTATTATATATTTGGCTGAAGCGCGTGAAATCATTCCAAGAAAAACAAGAAAGAAAAGGATTCACCCCCTGGGACAACAATCCTCAGCTGGAAAAATTGACACAAGAAAGAAAAAAAAAATGAAGAGATTAAAAATGGAAAGGAAAATACTAAACAATTAGAAAGAAAATTGAAAAAAAAAATTTACTCTGTGAGAAACCAATAACTTCGGAAAATTGAAAACGAAATTACTGAAGCCAAAGAGCATAGACAATGTGTTAAAAATGTGAAGAAAAGCAAAACAAAACAAAACAAAAAAAAAAAACAAAGAAACAAAGAAGAAAAATATCGCCAATACAATCGTAATTTCCAGAGAAGAAATCCCCAGGTTTAAAAAAAAAAAAAAAAAAAAAAAAACTTCGAATAATATTTTAACTCTGACCCGGTTAAATATTTGTCATATGGGAAGAAAGTGAATAACTACCAACACCGAGTTTCGAGCCTGTCAATCTAAACTTATGAATGTATATTTTCCGCCAGGTGTATAAATAGCGGTGTCAGGCTACTAACTGGAGTGATTATTGGGCGACTATTAGTGGAACTATCTAGTCGAATTAGTGTGAATTATTGAGCGTCGATAATTTGGGTTTTGATTTAGGATTTACCGGACGTTAAGCCAAGCCGCGCTACTAACAAGGTATTCATTCAAATGGTTAATTAAAATATTTGGTTGACTTTTACTAAAATAATTTCGCTTACTGAAGGGTAGAATTAATTTTTATACCGAGTTGTATAAATTCGCTGTTAAGCTTGTTTTTTTATACCAAGGAAATTGTCTATGGATGTTTTCGTGTTTTTCCACTGGTTTACTGTCATATACAAAGAAAACGAGTAACTACCGACATTAGATTTATGAATATATTTTTTCCGCCTGGTGTATAAATAGCGGTGTCAGGCTACTAACTGGAGTGATTATTGGGTGACTATTAGTGGAACTATCTAGTCGAATTAGTGTGAATTATTGAGCGTCGATGATTTGGGTTTTGATTTAGGATTTACCGGACGTTAAGCCAAGCCAGGCTACTAACAAGGTATTCATTGAAATGGTTAATTAAAATCTTAGGTTGACTTTTATTAAAATAATTTCGCTTACTGAAGGGTAGAATTAATTTTTATACCGAGTTGTATAAATTCGCTGTTAAGCTTGTTTTTTTATACCAAGGAAATTGTCTATGGATGTTTTCGTGTTTTTCCACTGGTTTACTGTCATATACAAAGAAAACGAGTAACTACCGACATTAGACTTATAAATATATTTTTCCACCTGGTGTGTAAATAGCGGTGTCAGGCTACTGACTGATGTGATTATTGAGTAACTGTTGAGTAGATCTTTCCAGTCGAATTAGTGTTAAATATTGTGCGTGGATGATCTGGGTTTTGATTTGGGATTTACCGGACGTCAAGCCGAGCCGCGCTACTAAAAAGGTATTCACTGAAATGGTTAATTATTTTTGACTGATTTTTACTTCTTCGTTATTGTTAAGTATTTATTTGCGGTTGTAATTAAATACTATTGACGCCCGCAGAAATAGAATATATATGTATATATGGTCAATCGTTTCCTTCCTTTTGAAGGTGAGCATCACTAGCCGGAACCTAAAGCGTGCTTCACATCATCTCCAGACCACAACTCAACAGGCATCAAATTGGATCTGGTCAAGATCCAAAATAAATAAAGTTAAATAAAACCATGCTTGCAGCACATTGCTACTTCCGACGTGAAACACATCTGCTTACTTTCCATTCTACGGAATTAATATTGGTCACTACGAACGCGTTTTATATTTTAACACAAAGTTGAAAAGTTCAGTTGCAGCTGTAAAAAGAAATCGCAACTGAAGACACGTCTACACAAAAAGCAGTACACTGTCAGGTGGCAAAAGCTGGTGGTGGTGGCTAGGGTTAACAGTACCGGTTTAACAACCGAAACTGTGTTACCACCCCTGGTTGGTGGCTGACGAGGGCAGGGTGTCGCACGCACATGCTTCCACATGTTGCATGTAGAGTATTACATCCAATTACTACAAAGTCTATCTCCAAACATAAACAATAATGAACCTCATGATGAGGAAGTTAAGAAAACGATTAAACAACTAAGGAATGATAAAGTATCACTTGACATCGATGCTAAAATTTTGAAAAAAAGCTTCTTTTCTACTACGAATACAATTTCTATATTTTATGGTGATACTCTAACCGTATCTCAGATGTGGCACGAGGCCAAAAGTATGGGGCACATCGTGAGTATCGAAACCACTACTCAAGTGTAATTTTTCTGGCGAGACAAGCTTGCTAACAACTACTCCACGTCGAAGTACTCTAATGATTTTCTAAGCGTAGCTTAGATGTAGCACAAGGCCGAAAGTATGGAGCACTAATTAAGGATAGAACCCACTATTTAGTTGTAATTGTTCTAGAGAGACAAGCTTGTCAACAACTACACTACGTCTATGTGTCTAAATGATTTTCTAAGCGTAGCTTAGATGTAGCACAAGGCCGAAATTATGGGGGGACCACTGATGATCGAACTGACTACTCAGTTGTATTTGTTCTAGCGAGACAAGCTTGCCAACAACTACACCACCTCGAAGTGCCCTAATAATTTTCTAAGCGTATCTCAGATGTGGCACAAGGCCCAAAGTATGGCGCACCCAATGACGATAGTACTCACTTGAACTGAACTTGTTATGTGACACATGTGGCACACGTTTAGGCGATCATGTATCTTTCGATATATGTCTGACGAGGCAGATTTTTGTTCCCGCTGTAGGTTGCCATTTAGTTTCTGCGGTAGACTAGTTGCCATAGAAGCCTGATGTTTGCCCATAGCTGGGGAAGAAGAAGAGGATTCATACCTTTCCCAAGGTTATTAACAGTTAAGTGAATGTAATAGATTCAACTGGAATTCGAACTCGGCTCTCCGATTCCTCAATCCAAGCCGCTATCCATAACTCCACCGTGATATTGGGTGATGAAAATATTCAGAAAGTATCTGAACAAAAAGTTACTAAATTCGTGATTTTAATCTGTATTCAAAACTTCTATCAGTCCTTCTAATATCGTGAGATTGAACTGATTTCTGTTTTTCCAAAAGTTCCAAGAAATTGCTCTCAAGATAACATTTTCCAAAACAGAAACTATGGCTGGGAACCGGAATGAAAGCTGTAATGGAACATACACTGGATCCTCCATAAAAAAAATAGCACGTGGAATTAGTAAATTGTAAACACTTCAAATAGATCGGTCTATGGACAAGTTATACCCAATTTATTAAAGACAAAAAGGAAGTTGAGCAGAGAATAGACTAGATCGATTAGTACCGCCCAATTTCTACAAAACAAAAAGGCATCTATGCAAACAACACTACTATTTATTCCTGCCTAAATAGCAAATCTGGCATCGCTGAAAAAAACTAAGCTGACCTTTGTTTTCGAAAAGGACCTCCAATCGTTTGTTGTCTGGGACAGAAAATGTCTGGTTAAATTTAATGCCTCAAAAAAAAAAAACAAAAAAAAACTGCTCTCTTTTACCCACCCCAGATAACCCGCCTTGCCTTCCATTAGAATGTCTGATGCTCAAATTCACGAGAACACCTCTTTACGACTGCTTGGTATCACACAGTGCACTGACCTGAAATGGAAAAAATAAATTGATTCAATAGCTTCATCTACCGCATGTAAATTTGGTTCTCTATGTCGCGTCAAATCTATAAATCAACAATTCGCCCTTGCATGGAATATTGCTGCCATATATGGTCTGGTGCTCCGGCTGTTCGTCTTAAGGTCATCGACAAAATCCAGAGACGGATATGCAATGTTTTGGGCCCTGATCTGGCATCTCGCTTACAGTCGCTCTCTCACAGATGTGCCGTCGCCTCCCTCTCTCTTTTCTACAAATATTTTCACGGTAACTACTTCGACGAGATACTTTCGCTAGTTCTCTGCACGAATTAAATGTGCCACGAGTTCGGCATCTAAGCCCTACCCTTTCACTGTCGAAACAGTTAAATTTAGCCGTCTCTTCTACATCAATAGCTTCATGTCTAGCACTTTCGGTCTGTGGAACTCCCTTTCTTTTACTTGTTTCATTGATAGCTATAATTTCAAACTATTCAAATGCTTTGATCTATTCATCGTCCTTCTCTTCATCCTTTTTTCTATCTCGTTTCTTTAATTTTCATCCCACTCTTTGTAACTTCTTGTGTGTTAGTGGCAATGTCGCCTTGCTTGGTGTGAAAAGCTTAAGAAAAAGCACTAACCATTAACATTAAATTAGTGTCGTTTTTTTAATAGCCTTCTCAGATCGAGATTTACATGTTGCTGTTGTGGATGACGTCATGCCTGTTCAGAGATATTTAAACGGTCATCTCTATGCAACCGTGCTCTCAGATCAGTGGTCAATATGCGGAACCTGAGGGTCTTGGCGAAAACCAGCCACTTTCGAACTTTTGTGTGCTGGCGTTACAGTATCACAGAGAACTGTGCCAAAATAAAAGAGACCACATCACTTGAGGACCTTCAATAACAGCAAAAACTAAAATGGGTATCACATGTAACGAGAAGAGAAAATGACATGATCAAGATGTTCATTTTCAAGACTACTTCAAATAAAAAGATAGGAAGGAAAACATCATCAACAGTGGAAAGAGCGATGAAAGATACTGGATTTGAGAAAACTATTTTCCTGAATAATGTATTTTAAGAGAGATATTTAATAAATACCAACCGACAGTAGAACTGGCTACTCGGTCAAGAAATGACAAATGTTTCCTTATAAGGAAACAGTCAACGTTACAATATATATATATATATATATATATATATATATATATATATATATATATATGAATATATAAATAGATTAATATACAAACTGATCAGGTGGAGAATTGATGACTGAGGTTATTCAATTCAAAAACGGAAAGATTTTCGTTTTTCGACACGAAGCATAAAACGATCGACGCGATTGTGTTCTTCGGCGTTCATTCTCATTTATCTATCCAAGCAGGTTTTGGTCCTGTCTATCTATCTATCTATTAGGTTGGTGCAAAAATAATGACGTAATAATGTCGTTTTTTGACGTTAAAAAATACGTCAAAAAACGACATTATTGCGGCATTATTTTTGAACCAACCTAATATCTATCTATCTATCTATCTATCTATCTATCTATCCCAGTCTCTTCATATCTATCTATCTATCTATCTATCTATCTATCTATCTATCTATCTATCTATCTATCTATCCCAGTCTATTCAATTCTTTTATTTATGTTCTTTCTTTCTTTCCCAGTCTGTTCATTTCTTTTATTTTTTTTCCTACTATCTATCTATCTATCTATCTATCTATGTTAGTCTATATCGCATACTCGGTTAAATTTTATACATTATAATAGTCAATATCTATCTACCTATTTTGATTCGTATCAAACGATGCAACTTTTTATCTATCTATCTATCTATCTATCTATCTATCTATCTCTTCACATATTCGGTTAAATTTTATATATCTATAACTATCAGTCCATATATATCTCCCGAGCTCTTTCGATTCGTATCGATCGATTAAGCTCAAACTGTTCATATCTGTCTCTCGTAGTATTTTAGAATTTATCTTTCATTTTTAGCAATTAAACTCCGTATCTATCTATCTATCTATCTATCTATCTATCTATCTATCTATCTATCTATCTATCTATCTATCCCAGTCTGTTCAAATGTATGCACGTCTGCATCTATATATCTCCATCTGTTCCTTATCTATCTATCTATCTATCTATCTATCTATCTATCTATCTATCTCAGTCTGTTCAAATGTATGTACGTATGCATCTATATATCTTCTCTGTTCCTTATCTATCTATCTATCTATCTATATATCTATCTATCTATCTCAGTCTGTTCAAATATATGTACGTATGCATCTATATATCTCCGTCTGTTCCTTATCTATCTATCTATCTATCTATCTATCTATCTATCTATCTATCTCAGTCTGTTCAAATATATGTACGTATGCATCTATATATCTCCGCCTGTTCCTTATCTATCTATCTATCTATCTATCTATCTATCTATCTCAGTCTGTTCAAATGTATGTACGTCTGCATCTATATATCTCCGCCTGTTCTTTATCTATCTATCTATCTATCTATCTATCTATCTATCTATTTATCTATGTATCTGACATTTCGTAACAAAGTAAATGGCCGTGTTGAATCACAAATTTTAACCTGATGCATCTCGCCTCAAGCAAAAGTTACTTTTCCGAGAGAACGGTTATTAGAATGGATATAATTCTGCCCATGAGTAGACATTGAATTTATTCCATCACGATAAAAATTGTAGTTACGGGTGTCGTCGAACTGCCGAATGGCTTTTTGGACCTGCCTCGGTTTAGTTTACAGCTGCTGGCACGTACACACCCCAGATTCTGTAAAAGTGATAATCTACAAGATAACGGTCCGGTGAATACTCAGGGTGATGGCCGAACCTCGATGCTTAGCTGCATAAGATATTAGACGAAGATTTGTTAGGTATGAGGTCTTGCATTATATTGCTGTAGGAAAAGCCGCTATATTTTCATCAATGCAGACAAAAAATAATTGCTACATTTGATGCTTTGTATCCAGTCATGACAATAGAATACAGAATACTTTAGGTTCCAAGAAGCTGTCAGTTATTAGGTCATTTAATCCTATTTCTGTGCCCACACACATGCAAACACATATGTGCGCACTCAATCACACATACAAACAGACAGACACACAGATATACACCCCTGTTCGAATTAATTGAAACAAAACAAATAATTCCTTTATTATGTGGGATTAAAAAGGATTTTATCGAAAGTAAGTAAACATATGTCAAAATTGTTTCAAAGGCAGCAATCCTTCATTATTGTCCTTTATTCTGGAATTAAAAAAAGCTTTAATCATGAAACAAGAAAGCTTATACGTGACTAAGAAATGATTTTTATTGAAAATAAGTAAACCTATGTCAAAATTGTTTAATCAGACATGTTTGAAAGAATATATATATATATATATATATATATATATATATATATATATATATATATATATATACTTACAGGCTCATTTTACAACATATTCAAGATGATTTTCGCCCTGTTTAAACTTCTAACATTCTGTCCGAGACTAACAAGTTGCCTCACAGATTTCACGTATGATTTCATTTTTTTAGTTCTCTTTGGATTGTCATAGGTGAAAACCTTCTCATACGTGGCAAGCCTCTTATGGACTGAATTGGTTTCTTTTTCTAATTGATCTCCTTATCTCTAAGTTGAAATGATGGCCCCTTCCGCTTCCTGTTGTGGCCTCCTGATCTAGTTTTCATCTCTACTGCTCCGTTTCTTTCTAAAATTATTCACTGTTCACTTGATGGTTCTTGAATAGAATTTGAAGATGGAAGCCAGAATATAAATGTTGGTACGATTACTGAATTCTTATTAAGAATGAGATTATTTCCCTCAACATTGCTCATTTGGGAAGTCAGTGGGGCTAAAACAAAATGATCTTAAACTGTTCACTTTCTAACTTAAAAAATCAAAGTTTTTTTTAGTGACGCTTACTACACATGGCACCAAGAAAACCTGGAAAAATGAAACTCAATTAATTGGTTTTCAGATATTACAATTTTGTGGGATGGACAATTATGCTGTAACACGTTTTGCCAATTTTTCTGTTACACACAGTATATATATATATATATATATATATATATATATATATATATATATATATATATATATATATATATAAAGGAAAACCTTAATATATCATCGAAAACACGGTTATAAATTATAATTTATCTCAACGGATAAGTTTTTAACACCCGTTATATCAGACCGAAATTTTAAAATTTTGTTATTTCAGTCTGATAAGACGGTTGTTAATAACTTATCCGTTGAAATAAATGAATATTTATGACAGTTTTTGATGATACGTTAAGTTTTTCCTTGATGTATATGATATTACTCTGTATAATATACATTGATCTCTCCTTGTGGATCCATCATTTTTATAGTTTATATTAAAAAAGACCAACCTTGATTATCCTTTCCACTTACTGATATTATACATATATATATATATATATATATATATATATATATATATATATATATATATATATCTGTGTGTGTGTATGTATTGTGTATATTGAGGCAGCAATATTTCATTAATGCATGTTTCATTACATAATATAGACAAGTTTTTTTCTATTTTAAGTAAGTTCCTTTCATATTGTCTGATAAGCTTAATAACATTATTATTGAAAAACGAAAGGAAATCACCATATTGATACATTTTTAAATCCAATCTCAGCTTTCGGCTTACATAAGCCATTATCAAAGATGACAGTTTCAATAAATCATACAACACACAGACGAAACCACAGTAATAGTCCGCCATTGCTGCTTGAAATATATAATGGATTTGTATTTATCAAGCAGATTTTTATCGCTTTAAACGTTATTTTTAGTGGATACTCGTATTTGAGTAAATTCATTTATTAAAAAGTATTGTTATTTATTTTCGTCTATCAGCCGGAATATTCGAGAAATATATAGAACTTTTGAACATCATTTACATTCTTTATGCCAAGAAAATAAAACACTTATACGAATTAAAGAAACATTGACTACAATGCTTAATCGCAGTACTCTGTCAGTCGTCTTTAATGGACCATATATATATATATATATATATATATATATATATATATATATATGAAGAAAGAAAGGAATGGATTTTTTTATTTATTAATCCTACTGAATGTTATTACTTAAACGTTAATTTTAGTGGATACTCACATTTGAGTAGACGTACCGTTTATTTATTAAACATATATTTATTTATTTTCGTCTACAAACCTGAATATTCGAGAAATCTTATTAAAGAAAACCAACCAAGTCTGGAACGTGTTTTCAATTCTTGAACCGGGTATTGTATGCGTAGTCTCAGTGGAAAGTGCCGTGAAATAAGTCGAACTAGTAATAGTAGTAATATAAATAAGAATTAGATGATAATCCTAGACATGAGCAGTGGAATGAAAACACTCTTCTACCATAGATTAAATAGATTAAA
Source organism: Acanthosepion lycidas (assembly GCA_963932145.1). Classification (NCBI taxonomy): domain Eukaryota; kingdom Metazoa; phylum Mollusca; class Cephalopoda; order Sepiida; family Sepiidae; genus Acanthosepion; species Acanthosepion lycidas. The sequence goes on from OZ010605.1 coordinate 26,065,554, forward strand.
TAAAGAATTCAATCCAGAATTCCCTGTAGGCTACCCAGATCGATATACACCGGATGAAGACCGGAGGGTACAACTACTGAAACGTTGTAATAACAGCAAAGAAGATGAATATATATATATATATATATATATATATATGAGATCTGTTAGCTTTTATACAGTTGGTGTCGGTTTTATTTACATTCCCTCTCTCGTAATTATGAATAAATATTTAATCCATAAATCCATTGAATTTTCATTTGCATTTTAGCTTTTCTCAAATAAGGGATTTGAAAGAATGTGCAATCATGTCAAGGAAAAAGTATTATTTTAATGGAATGATTCATTTCCTACGCCTATGCAAGTTATTTAAAGTCAGCAAATATTTTCTTTTAGATTGTAAGAATTTTTTGGGATGGGGGAGTAATAATGGTTAAGTGATACACGTCCTACTAATTAACCCATAGCTGGGGAGAGAAGAGGTGGATTCAAATCTTTCCTAATGTATTTGTGCGTAAGACAATATAACGGACCTAACAGGAATTGAAACTCGGCTCCTTGATTAAAAATTCTGAGTCATTATCCATTACACAATCCGCACATCCAAGTTTACATCCCCTCGTATTCCCAAGCGGCGACCCATCGATGTACTGATCTGACTCGACATTACTAAACTTGGTAATCTTACGGTAACCGATGATTCCACGAAATGTAACTGAATTCCAAAATATTAATTGAATCTTAAACAATAATGCAAAAATTTCAAACGATTACTTAACATATGTCAACAATGTTTATCCTCTTAATTCAATAATCAATTATTATAATCTTTTATTCTGTATTATCGTCTTTAATCGTTTTTGGTAATTCCTTATAAAGTCACTACACACATTGACAAGTATTTTGTTGCATACTTTTCAGGCAATAGCAATCAAAATCATCATCCGACCGTAATCGGGATCATTAAGCGAATGAGAACGATCCTTTCCTTTAGCAGTATAGTACGTGCTACGCCAGGTCTACATACAGCTTTGAATTCAGAGTTACTTTCTTCTAGATCGGTTGCCAGCCAAGGAAAAAGAACCCCATCTCTCCTGGAGTGGGGAGAAAATAGGATTCGCACTTTTCCCAAGGTTAATAGTACGTAAGTGAACGTAATAGGTCCGACTAGAATTCGAACGCCGCTCGCCGTTTCTTCATACCGAGCCGCTATCAATTACTCCATCGTGCCACGAAATTCATAGCATTTGTGTCTCCTATTTTTTTCTTCAAGCATGCCCTTAATTTTCCAAGAGATTTCCTGACAACCGGACTAAGAAGGCCTTCCGGATAAGAGAAATTGGTTGCAAAGTCTGGATGCAATTGGTTTATTTTAGATTAAAATAAAAGAACTGAAATCAGGTTTAACATTTATTTTCAATGTTTTATAGTAAACAAAATAAGCTAATGGTGAGTGAAATATAACGGAATTGATTTTAAGGAAAAAAGAAATAAATTATGTAATGTTAATGAAAAATCATTGAATTAAATATGACACGTATGCAAAAAAAAAAAAAAAAAATAATGCAACAAGGATTTTTAAATCGCTGTTCCATGATGATTCTTTTCTAATGTTATTCTAAATATTTTCCGCATTTCGTTTTGCTTTTGTCCTTGGAATGTTTTAAACGAAAGACATTTTAAACTCAGCGTGCGTTATTTTTTCGTCATAGCTGAATGCTGGCTTTCTTTCCATAAAACTGACAACCTTTTCAATAGCTTTTTCAGTTTCTGTCCAGGTTTCATCACAATCATGCATCTCGTCGCTATTTTGTTGCAGATGTGACTCGTCATCCTTTCTTCTTCTTCCCATCATTTTTGCACCCATGCAAGCCATTAGGGTGAAATAAGTATAAGCAATTATCCAAAGTAAATTTCCTGAAAAACAGAAATTTCAAAAAAAGTTACATATAACCCAAATAGTTCAAATATACATATCAAAATCATGTCCGGATATGCAAGATTCCGGATATGAGGCACTCCGGATTTTAGGGATTCCGGATATGAGGCACTCCGGATATTAGGGATTCCGGATATGAGGGATTCTATTGTATTTCGTGACAATACAATTTTGTAGGTAATTTTGGGTCATTTTCATGTTGGAACGTCCAGTGGCACCCCAAAGACATTTTCCATGGATTTTTTTAAATATAATTTTCAAAAACATTTAAAGACTGCACTTTGGCCATAATAACCAGTACTCTCATGAGTTCTGGCACAGAAGCAGGTAAACAGCAAAGTATACGGCTCCGAACACAGTGCTTAAGGGAGGGTATATTTTGGGTTTGTGGGCTTTATTTGATTTCCTTCATTCATATTGAAAGTTTATGTTACTAAAAATTCCTGTTTGTATCATATAACCATATTAATTTCAATGTTCTACATTGTTTTTAACATAAGCTAATATGATTTTCTGTGTTTGTTTCCACTGCCAACCATTAGACATTTCGTTCCTATCAACATCAAATGACTTTATTCAATCTAAGGTACTTAAATAGCACTGCACTCTATAAATATTTCTGCTAGTTAAAGAATGATAGTAATACTCACATTATTACGTGGGGTAATGGAGAAAAAAAACAAACTAATATAACAAGAAAGGCGAAAGATGTAATTTATGTCTTGTCGAAAAAATATAGTTATTTTAAAACATTTAATTAACCCGAACTTATTAAACATGAGAGATGAATCGATGGTCACCTGTAGGTATAAAAAGAAATAAGTGTTGAAATGCGTTAATCCAGATGAAATTTTAATGTAAATTTTAAAATTTGCTTTTTTTATTTACTTCTGTTCACTTATCTTGAGTTTATTTTAATACAAAAGCAACAAATAAACCTCGTTTATTTTAAATATAAAACATAAAACCTACCTGTCTTAAATACAAAATATTTTTTGAATTTATAATAGATTTTTAATTCTAAATATTTTTTTATGTTTTTCGGTCAGTTTATCTTTATATCAATAATTTTAAAAAAACACAGTAATCACCATTTATGTTTAATTTAAATTACAAATCACAACTTTAAATAAAAATATATTTTTTGTTTCTTTATAGATAAATTTATATCCGTCAATTTTTATATATATTTTAATAAATACCATTAATAACTCTTTGTTTTATCTTAACCAGATATTTTAATTAAAAATTAATTTAAGTAATTGTAAATCTTTAGACATCATCTCAAGATTGGATTATTCAAAAACGTCGTGCTAAGGAATAGCATCTGTATTTATCAATCTCCCTCTCTCTTTCTCTCTCTTTATATATATAGATAGATAGATAGATAGATAGATAGATAGATAGATAGATAGACAGTCATACATACCTATATGTGTGTGTGTGCAAATATATAGAAAAATAGGAAAGAAGCGTTAGGTTAATAATCAGAAGTATTTTTGTCTTATTTAAAAAAAAAACAGTACTCAATACACATGTAGAGACTATATTATAGATACTTTTTAAAAAAATATGATTCCATGTTTCCAAAAAAGAAGGTAAAAACTTCACTTTAGTTATAGAAATTAAATTAAATTAAAGTACCTAGTTCTGTTACATCCTCAAGCAAATTTTGGAATAACACATTTTGAAATGTACAGAACTTTATAAACTTATACATACGTAATATTAACTTCTATGGTGTTATGGTGAAACGCACCTATTCTATAGTTAATAGACTCTCCCACCTATAATAAGTCGGACGACAGTTAGTCGAATACGAAAGTATCAGCGACCACCACAAGATTACACTGCGTAATACCTATTATATCAAGTTCCTAACGTTTTGTACGTCGAACCTATTTTCGGAACGACTTAGTACAAATACAAGCGCCTCAACTGCGAAATAACTCCACAACATATGGAAATGGAGAAAACCAATCATATATATATATATATGCGTGTCTGTTTTCCTCATTTCAGCACAATCAAATTAATAAAACCACAAGGAAATAAGAAATGTGCAAGAATATGTGAAAAAGAAAAGCATAATTCAGCAGAGGAAACAATAAAAAAGAGTAATGAAGAAGACAAAAAATAACGATTGCTATAGCATTTAAATATTCGAATCTCAACGTTGGCTGGAAAGCATGTAGCCCGAGATAAGAACGATAAATTTTATAAAATAGCCACTCACTCACTCACACATACATACACACACACACACACACACACACACACACACATACTTACTTTGTATATATATATATATATATATATATATATATATATATATATATATATATATATATATATATATATATATAATACAGGTAATAGATACTTTGGTATATAATCCAGGTGTATCCTAGTAAAAACAAATATTAAAACAGATCCACAAAGAGAGCTCAATGTATTTATTTTAAAAGAGCATATATATTATACAGCAAAAGGAGATATATATATATATATATATATATATATATATATATATATATATATATATATATATATATATATATATATAAATGGTGACATTAAAGTCTCTATACAGTTACTTACAATAACAATGGCAAAGAAATTAATTAAAAGACCAGAAAATATTAAAATGGTTCTGGTAATTCCGGTTAATAACAATAAAATTATAAAATTATATGGTAGACAATGTTAAATTAATTACAGATACTCTTCGAACTACAAGCCACCTGCTTAAACGTCTTGCTTTTTTTATAAGTAAATTTATAGTGACTTTATTGCCACCATATGTGTGTATATATATATATATATATATATATATATATATATATATATATATATATATATATATATATAATTTGTTTGTTCTTAAAAATTTACATATATCTCCGCAAACATCATATACCTTTTATCTGTATATGTTTCTATGTGCGACAAAAATAGAATTACATATATATATATATATATATATATATATATATATATATATATATATATATATATATATATTTACATATATATATATATATATATAGATAGAGAGAGAGAGAGAGAGAGAGTTAGAGAGACGGTGGGGAGAGAAATATTGAACAGGCGAAATCAAAAGAAGTTAGTAAAGATCTAACGTATGTGAATATATACAGGGTCTTCTTCCTGAAAACCAATTTTGCCTTCGCAGCTGGTACTTTGAAAAACGAAAATGGTCTTGCTGGGCGACTTTGAGCTGACCTTTTGGTCTAGGCAGATGGCATCCGTTCTTGACCGTTACGAGTGGACAACGTGTTCCTGCTATGAAAACGTGAGATCATCCCTTACAATCTGTGGCGATTTCAATCATTTAATCGACCACCAGCCCAGTGTTCTTCCTTCTCTTCTCGCTGGGGTTTTTCTCTATGTGTGAATTCCTCCTTTCAACCATATTACGGCCCTACCTTTAAAATATTTCGTACTATCAATATTTTATTAAATATGAATGCTGCGTGCATGAAAAGTTTCTTATAAAATTTTGTATGGCCGCAACATTCAAAATGTCCTTCTTATGAGTAATATATGATTAGATTATATTATATAACAGTTCTTTTCAACCATTAAATCTTGTCCCTATTTCTGACTAGGAACCATGTCTTCCTGTTTGATTTTCTGTGCTTATCTAAAGTAAAACTACTTTTAATATGCATGTACATTATATATATACACATATATATTTATACATTTATATGTAAGTATATAAATATACATATATATTTATACGTATACCATATGTAAGAGCTCGACCTTTAGTATTGCTTTCGTGACATTTCTGACTCCGAAGATAATGTTTTTACTGATATGCATTTCTAAATTAAAATTTATAGCAACTTTATGCATATAAAAGCTATATTCTTTCAGTAATACATGAATTCATTGCCGACTACTGACAATCACTTTCTCCCGATTTTCTTTGAAATTACTGTAATAAAATCATTAGTAATGTATTTCCATTATGTATATAATAAGTATATACTTTCAGTAATCCTTGCCTTCTTTCCAGACTCCTGACAATCGCTTTCTTTCAGATATCGAATTTTTACTGCAGGATATTATCAAGGAATTTACATTATACCCATAATAGCTATGATGAGATATGATCAAAAATTATCGTGATGGGTGCTATAATAAGAAAACTATAACACATATCAATTCGGTATTTAATCTCCTTCGAAGTAGTCCCCCTTCTCTTAGCTACACACTTTATTCAGGGACGTTTACATTGATTTTGTTTTTTTGTTTTTTGTAGTGGGGGGGATAGCGAGCAACTTTCTCGTCGGATTCCCTTGGATTTCCAAGTCGTCTTGAAATCTTATTCCTCTCAAGTGGGATTTGATTTTTGAAAAGGAAAATGTCACAAGGGTCAAGATTTGGAGAATCTGGTAGTTGTCAAACCTGAGAGTGTGTGCTTGACCAAACACTGCTGCGCAAGCCGTCGTCAGCTATTCAAACTCTGTGGGATTGTCAGACGACCACACTCTACACACCTTCCTTTTAAGCTCTTTTTTAAAACAACTGAAATAAGCGAAAACGTAATAACTTAGTGTATATGCTCGAGTCCAAGGTCGATATGTGCCAAGCTCCTTAACACTGCATCCTTTTGCCTTCGTTACCATAGCAAAAGTCCCGATGCTTTTTGATAAGAATGCCTATGTCATTGATCACTGGCAATCCATTTTTTCGTGATTTCTCAGACATTTACATATTCTCTTTCTATAACATTAAATCCTTAAAAATGAATTTGCATTATATCTATATCTATATCTATATCTATCTATCTATCTATCTATCTATCTATCTATCTATATATATATATATATATATATATATAGAGAGAGAGAGAGAGAGAGAGAGAGTTAAACCTAGAGAGCCAAACAAACCTACCAAGGTTTCACCTAACCGGATCATCAGGGAAGGCCAGCTAAAAAGGTAACAAAAGAACGGAATACTTAGTCAATAAACAAAACAATCATAACCACGTGACCTAAAAAAAACAATGTATGGGTGTAGGGAGAACCATTTATTCAAATAGAGATAAAACAACAACAAAAAAAAGAGGTGGGTAGAGAGAAAGTCGGACAACAGGGGGACTTACCCGTTACGGAGTTTTTTTTCTTTGCGTTTTGGATTTTCGGCTAACGTACATGTTCTTGGTTCTTTCTTTTTTTATAAGTTTTTTTTTCCTTTGGTATTGATTTGATTGTTTGCAAATCTAGATATAGAAGGTTTTCCGAACGAGTACAATTTCTTATACTTATAAGGTTATTACTACTACTACTAATATATATATATATATATATCGGCTGTGGGAAAGGGACTGAAATCGAGATGTCAGTTCAGGATCAATAACATTGCAGATTCGTCTTCGCATTTTATCAAGAATCTCTAAATATATAACAGGACCACCGCACCATATGTACCTAGAAAAAGGGCAAATATTATTACCGCTCACGAAAGCAGCGGCAAAATCAGTACTACTTGCGATTCCCGAGAACTTCAAATTTCAATCATTTTCTGTCAGACACTTATTAATGAAAATGTTTTTCCTTGCAATAATCTACCGATCTGTTGTTGTTGTTGTTGTTGTTGTTGTTTTTGTTGTTGCTTCTTCTTCTTCTTCTTCTTCTTCTTCCTCCTCCTCCTCAACTGGTTTTTCTTCATCTCTTTCCTCTCTGTCATTTTTCTTCTTTCACCGTCTCTCTGATTCCTTTTTCTTTTCTTTTCTTCCATGACAACTATCATCATCAACATCGACGTTTTCCAGCATCACGAGGCAAACGTTATTTTATTGTACACAACGGACAATTATTCACCCACGTTTAAACGCAATAACGCACTGGATTCTTCCTAGTTGCGGCAAATGTAAGTATAAAGAGATGGTATGACGCCCACGTCGGACATTGCCTGCTGTGTTCTGCAGCCAGGGACGAAGAAATGAGTCGCTTGCTCGTTAAATAATTCCTTAGCAAGCAATAAGACCTTTGTCCTTGGTGTTTGCTTTGGTCTAATCGAGTAGATTCGGATAAATATTTGAATAAGAGACAAGACTGTGCGTCGAGCAGATGGACCTTGGGCAAATAAAATCGAAAATGTTTCTGAGTGAAGTCTTTATACACTGAAGATTTTGCTGTCATTGGCGAAAATCGAATGGATTATGCACTGTCGAGTAATGTTCACAAGAACTAACAAGGTACAGCGAATCAAAAAAAAAAAAATATGTACCATAATTGCCCATGTATAACACACATTTTTATCTAAAAAAAATAATAAGGAAAATTAGGGGTGCGTATTATGAACAGTAAAAAATATCTTAAAAAATTGCCGTTTCGTCGGTCGATTTCAGTTGCGAAATGACTACTCACCACAAACATACAATTTGACACTATCATTCGGCGATTGTGGCCCCATAAAGATGTTAAATACAATCATATGTACATATTACTTAAAAATGTAAAATAAAGTAAGAATTACCATAAAACTGAATTATAATAATATTATTCTATGTTTAAAACCCCTTTTTTTAAATAAAAGTATTAGGTTGGTGCAAAAATAATGACGTAATAATGTCGTTTATTGACATATTTTTTAATGTAAAAAAACGACATTATTACGTCATTATTTTTGCAACCACCTAATAGTAAACGATGGCCATAATAAAATTGGAGAGGTACAATTTATAGGGTTTGATTACCAAATAAGGGGTACATATTATGCGGGAATAGAAGAATTTTCCATTTTAGGGGAGTGTATTATGCATGAAGGCGTATTATACATAGGGAATTACGGTAACAATTTGGGAACTACTTTTTTAATACATGTTAGGTGCTGCTTACTTTGTTCATGACATGATGGTTTAAATATGATTTAAATTATAAGTTCTTTGACTCATTTGTTTTTATGGCCTATTATCATATTTCATGGCCCCAGTGGATAAAAGCGTTGTTTAGATCTAGTGACTAGACTCAAAGAGTCGTAAGTTCAATACTTGGCTAGAGCAGTGGTGAAACAAAACTTGAGTTGAGTTAAAGAAGAAGCATGGCACGTAGAGCTAGAAGAATCTACCCCGGTCAACGAAATAAAGGGTTTGGTTCAAAAATACAGTCGCCTGAAGATGGTCTGATTGTACAACGACTGAAACAGTGTGAATATAGCAATGGAGGTGAGGATAAACTAAATAATGTAAATATTCCAGATTATTTAAAGCCAGAAAATAATTGGGGAGATATTAAGCATTTACTAGTAGAAACCTTACTAATTAACCTATAGAAGGGAGAAAGGAGGTGAATTCATACATTGTCACAAGAGTATTTGCGCTTATGTCAATATAACGAAGCAAACTAGAATTGGAACTCAGCACTCCGATTAACAATTCCGACTCTTTATCCATTATATCTGTACATCCTAGATAAGAACGATGAAGCACGGGCTATAGCTTTGAACATTAGGAAAAGGTTGGGACTCAAACGAATATTTGTTGCCACTTTTGTAATGTCAACGAATACTCGTTGTCACTTTCGTAATGCTGGTTGTAGTAGAGACTTTGTAATTGCACACATAACTATAGTAACGCCGTGGAACAATACTGATGTCAGACGCCTACGAATAGCACTCGCACTAATAGTACTTGCTCAATAATACTCATATGAACAGTAATATAGTGATCAGTATATAGAAATAGTATAGTGAATACAGTAGAGAATAGCGGTTCATATAGTATAGAGGATAGAGTAGAAATAATGATCCGAATAGTAATAGGGGATAGTATAGAAATTCGATCAATAAGACACACGCTACCTCCCATATATGTGTTTCCTCTATGGTCACACTGTCTACTTAATTCAATAATGGGATCGCCTGTCTTTGCTCACTGGCGACCTATGTTCAAACTCAAGTGTCAGCAGCGACAATTTATTCCTGTATAACAGAAAGCTTTCTACAGGTTTTGGCATAGACGTCTTCTTCACAAATTGAAAAGTTACAGCGTCCACGGACAAATTTTTGAAGCGATACTGTCTTTCTTGTCAAATCGTTAGATTAAAGTCATCCTGAATGGCCACACTTTCAGAACCTTTTATCCGAATTCAGGTTTCCTCTAAGGCTTTATTCTTGGCCCTACGTTGAAATTTTCATTAATGACTTTCCCGATGGCATAAGATTTCAATTTCGCATCAATGCTGACGACACAGCCATTTACTCCTGTCTAGATAATAAGTGCGATCAGCTCTATTAGATCAAATTGCCGGCTGACGCCTAGAAATATCTTCAGGCTGTTGTTAACTGGGGCAAAGGATGACTTGTTAATTTTAATGCCTCCAAAACTGAGCTGCTCTTTATTAAAAACTAGCAGTAGAGCCCGACGTTGCCCGGGGATGAAACAGTAAGAGATAGATAAAGTATCGACCATCATAAAGACTGAAAAATAAAATTGACAAAGTTTATTGTTTAAGGTTGACGGAGACGCATGTCTTAATAAGTTTTTTTTTAGTTTTTTTTTTTTTTTTTTTTTTACGAATTGGCCAAACCCAAACTCAAACAAAAACATTGTTTTCAATCGTTATGAGTCTACTGATTAAATAGAATTTTATTATAAACAATTGTTTTGTAAATGGAATTTTTAAAGCATTCTGAATGTAAAAATAAAGAAAAGAATATGCAAGACAATAAGAAACACTACCTGCCCCCCCCCGCCCAAAAAAAGTGAAGTTTTGTGGAAATCGGTTGAAAAATGTAGGAAATCCGATCCCATATATAAACGAACACAGACACACACTCACAAAGAACCTGGGTTTTATAATAAGTATAACTCGATATGAGTTGTCCCCCCTTTCATTCTCGCGACAGCGATGCCTCTTAATCGTGTTTTCAAATTGATTTCATGCAAAAACAATTGTTTTCCATAACCACCGCAAGTTAATTTTACGTTGTCCTGTGAAGTTTTGTTGAAATCGGTAAAAAAATGTAGGAAATCCGAACCAATATATAAACGAACAGTCACACACACACACACACACACAACCTGCGTTTTATAATAAGTATGATCTGAAAAAACCCTTCTTGCCTTCCATCCGCATGGGTAATGCTAACCTCCAGGAGAGTATCTAGAACTACTTGGTATAATCCAAAGAAGAATCAGCAATATTATTGGTCCCGATCTTGAGTCTCGGCTTCCGCATCTTTCTGAAGTCCGTAAAGTATTTCGCTGGGCCTGTTTCTATAAATACTACCATTATAATTATCAGATGAGCTCTTTGCTGTTTTAGCTAGACTTTATGAATTTAAGCGCAGTACTAGACAGGCAACGCTGTCTCATCAATATACAGTTGAGTTGGCTAGAGGTAAACGTAAGTTCTATGCTAACAGATTCTTTCTCGCACTTCTCGCTTGTGATACTCCCTTCCAGCTTTATGTTTTCCAGACAACTTTAGTCTTCAAAAATTTAAATGCAATGTCAATCGCTGTCTACTCTCCTCTTGATTACTCTTCTTCTGTACACACTCATTACTGGTGTTTCTTTTTCATAATTCTCCCATCCCCATTAAAACCTTGTGTCTCTGTGGCTTGAATACCTTCCTTGGGGTGACATTGATAAAAAAATAAAATAAAAAGTAAAGTGAAGTGTCTTAAAGCCGACGTGTTAGAAGATAAGTAACAATTGATAATTTAAAAACTGCATCTTCATTTAAAAAAAATGAAACCGGAATTTTTTTTTAAAGCTAATATCTTCTTTCATGGACCATGTCCATTCAGGACGTGATCGACCATGGCTCTCCACATCTTTTTCGTAGATGTAAGCAAGGTTTACCCTCCTTAATATAGCTACCACATGATGTTATGATATCCATTCACACAAGTTTGTTAGGTATTTTATCCGCTGTCTTTATGCACCCTTATTGCTTTCAATACGTCCTGTGAGTGTCAAATTTTCTAAACCTCCTTTCTTCATTATGTACCAGAGAGATATCAGCATTCGAAGTACAAGTAACATTTTTGTTTCCATTTTCCTTAGATATTCCTTGTTACTCTCAGAATACTTCAATAGAAGTGCATCTCTGATTTCTTAAGTTTCCTATTCATCTACCATATATGAAGACAGATGTTATTACATAGTCTTTGTTTTCTAAAAGAAATCGCTTGGCAAACAGTATTAAAGGCGAGCCTGGTATTATTTTAAACAAGAAAAATGATTCGATGTTAAGTCAATTATCGAAATATATGAAGATAGATATTATTACTTAGTATTTCTTGACTAAAGAATAACGCTTGACAAACAATATTAAAGGCGATCATGGAATTATTTTAAACAAAAAAAAAACTGATTAGATGTTAAGTGAATTATTGAAATATATGAAGATAGATATTATTACTTAGTATTTGTTTTCTAAAGGAAATCGCTTAGCAAACAGCATTAAAGGCGAGTCTGTAATTATTTTAAAAAGGAAAAATGATGAGATTTTAAGTCAATTATTGAAATATATGAAGATAGATATTACATAGTATTTCTTTCCTAAGGGAAATCGCTTGGCAAACAGTATTAAAGGTGATCCTGGAATTATTTTAAACAGGAAAAATGATGAGATGTTAAGTCAGTTACTGAAATGTTTGTCAAATCTAAAAGGTGAAAGCTTTCAAACAATAAAATAGTTTATTGTCATTAACTTATCCTTTATTCATAGAAAGGCAAGAAGGGCAGAAGAAAACATGAAATGACGAGCTTCCATAAATGGATGGCAGGACAGGGGCGAGGAGCGATAACAACAAAAAGTAATGTTTATTAAGAGCTACAAAGTATAGGAAATTTTTGAAAGTGGTGATCGCCAAAGACCGGAAGGGACACGGCCTCTAGAAGAAGACTCTTAATTATAACTATCAGTAGCAGCTGTAGTAATATTAGGTTGATGCAAAAATAATGTCGGTTTTTGACGTATTTTTTAACGTCAAAAACCGACATTATTTTTGCATCAACCTAATAGTTGTATTAGGTATGTGAAAATATAATGTCGTTTTCTCACATATGTTATTATGTGAGAAAACGACATTATTTTTGCACCAACCTAATAGTAGTAATACCAGTAGTACCCTCACACAGATCCTGAAAGGTCACGAAGAAGAAGAAGAAGAAGAAGAAGAAGAAGAAGAAGAAGAAGAAGAAGGAGGAGAAGAAGAAGAAGGAGAAGAAGGAGGAGAAGAAGAAGAAGAACAACAAAAACAACAAGAAAGGAGATAAAGAAAAATAGTAAAAGAAAAAGACGAATAAAAAATATGAATGAGTAAGGAGACGAAGAAGAAAGAAATGATGAAAGATGAAAGAAGAAACCGAAGAAAAAAGAATAGAATAAAAGTGGAAAAATAAGAGAAAAAAGAAAGTAAAATAGAAGGAAAGAACAAGGTCAAAAAGAAGGAAAAGGAAGAGAACAAGAAGAAGAAGAAGAAGAAGAAGAAAAAGGAAGAAGAAAGAAAATAGGAATAAAATCGAAAAAGAAGGCAAAGAAGAAGGAAAGAACACAAAGAAAGAAAGAAAGAATGATAGTAATAAGTGCTCGTCGTTACCACCTGATTCATGATACTTAAACATCCTTCCAAACATTCATAAACACCCTGAGAAATATGTAACTCAATAGAAATGTCAGTAATGGTTTTAATTTATGCCCAACTATAGTAGTTGCTTGCGTTTTCTAATACGTCTTTATCTGTGATTTCTATTATTTCAGTAATCATGGAGGATATTTTCCGCAATTCTAATTTCTTACTTCACATTCAACTCTCACTTGCTTTTTTATATACATTAATGTTTTCAACAAAACCTGAATTGTTTGTGTAAAGCGTTATATATATATATATATATATATATATATATATATGTGTGTGTGTGTGTGTGTGTGTGTGTGTGTGTGTCTTTAAATTCCTTGAGAAGCATAGGGCTGCATATTACGTTTCTATGAGCCAGTTTTTTTTTGTTTTTTTTTTAAGTGAGCCTACTGCACAGCTCTCAACCTGAGGATCAGGTTTTGAATTTAGAGTTAACCATTCTAGAACTCAATGAAATCTATAAAACTCAAAAGAAATGCAAGTTTTAATTCATGTCCATCTGTAGTAGTAGCTTGAGAAGGCTATAGAATTTACCCATATTTAGTGAGGGAGAAGAGGATTTATACTTTTTCCTAAGGGTATTAACACGTCAGTCAGTAATGTTCCACGCGTGATACACGCTTTGGCGATCATGTATCTTTTGATATATGATTGGCGAGGATTCCCGCAGTAGGTTGTCATTTCTTTCTGCGGTAGACTAGTTGCCATCCAAGGCTATATAACCCATTCTCTCCTGCTATTTGTCCATAGCTGGAGTTGAGGGAAGTAAAAGAAGATTCATAACTTTTCCAAGGGTATTAGCATATGAGTGAATGTAATGGACTCGACTGGAATTCGAACTCGTCTCTCCGATTCCCCAGTCCGAGCCGCTATCCATTACTCCGCAAATCAAACTGTTCAGCAATTTAAATATCTGGGAAGGGTTTTTAACAGAGAACGAAAAGTACGACATTGAAATCAGAATGCACACTGAGAAAGGAAAAGGTGTCTTTCAGAAGCTAAGGAAAGTATTAAGAAACAAAGAATTTTCGTTAGAAACAACGAAAAGTATAAAGGATTGTTACATGGCATTGAAGCTTGACAAACTCCTCCCAAATGATGAAGAAATTTGAAGCCACATAAATATGAGTCTACAGAAAGATACTGAGAATAGCGTGGATCAAACATGTGAAGCTTTAGAGAAAATACAAACAAACGGTCACTTATATATAACATCAAGAAAAGACATTTGAAATGTCTAGTGCGCATAATGAGGAAAGGCGGCTTGGAAAATTTGATACTCATAGGATAGATTGAAGGCAAGAGGGACAGAGGACGAGAACAACGCATAACTTAGTGAGCTTAAGTAAATAGATGTTAGAACAAGGTTTAGGAGAGGTAACAAACTAACATTTATTAAGGGTTACAAAGGACAGGAAATCGTGGAGGGCCATGATTGCTAAGGTTCTAAAGTGATTTTGGAAGTGTTTTAACGGAGGGTGGAAAGCGTGGCAATGAAACCTGAACGCCCATTCTGATAGCGTAAGATGTCTTTCAAAAGCAAAGCAAAGTATTAAGAAACAGAAATTTCGTTAGAAACAACGAAAAGAGTATTGAGCCGTTACCTCATATCAGCCCACCTACGTGGCACTGAAGTTGAACAATCTCACCACAAAAGAGGAAGAGACTTGAAGCAAAAGAAATGAGGGTCTACAGAAGGATACTGAGAATAAAGTGGACTAAACATGTGAACAACGACGAAGCTTTAGAGAAAATGAAAAGAAAACGAGATTTGGTAAGTGTTTCAACAGAGGATCGAAAATGCGGCAATGAAATCCGAAGGCACATTCTGATAACGAAAGATGCCTACTCAAAGCTAAGCAAAGTATTATGAAATAGAACAAGTTTGTTAAAAACAACGAAAAGAGTAATGAATTACGTCATATCAGTCCACCTATATGGCAATGGAGACTTGAAACAACAGAAATGTGGTTCTACAGAAGGATACTGAGGATAACGTGGGCCGAACATGTGAGCAGCAAAGAAGCTTTAGTGAAAATGGAAACAAAACGAACACTTAACATAAAATCAACATAACATTTAGAAGGGGGAGTTGCAATTTCTAGTATGCATAAGGAGTAAAGACGGTTTGGAAAATTTGATACTGACAGGATAGATTGAAGAAAAGAGGGAAAGAGGAGAACAACGCATATACTATTTCATGAGCTTGTGTAAATGGATGGTGGAACAAGGTTTAGGAGAGAGATAACAAAAAATAACAGTATTTGTTAAAGGCTACAAAGGACAGAAAGTCGTGGAGGTCCATAAGCGCCAACGTCCTGAAGAGACACAGAACAAAGTAGACGAATATAATATACCCCTTTTTCTTTGAGAGATATGTTAGATGTCCGCTCTTCAAACAAAGTGAGGAAAAAGTATTTTCCAAGAAGAAATATTATTTCACTGAAAATTCTAGATTTACTAGATGTTTCTTGGTGACTAAACAACACACTGACTCAAAGAGATCTATTTTTATCTACCTAGCATTCATGTAACATGTTCCCGATCCTCCGGGCGATTGATTCGACCTGATATTCGAAAATAAATGTAAATCGTTGATTTATGCTATTTGGGGCAGGTAGTCTGGAAAAAAACTGAACCGGGATAGTTTGATATTTTCCGCAGCATTAAAGAGACACGTTAAGGTTATAATTCATTTCTTTATAAGTTGCCCGTCTCGAAAAAAGACGTACTTATGGTCGGACGAACACAGCGAATATGCGCATATTAAATGCGAATATGGCCGAAAGTAAAATAAACAACAACAAAAAAAACAAAAAAACAAAACAAAAAAAAACTCTCAGGTGTGCAACTATCGACTCTAAATTAAACAGCCACACAAAAAAAACTGCTTTATATATTACTTATGTAATATATTTTCTATTTAGACATTATTTTTATGGAAACATTGTATCTGGGTAAATGCTCTGTTTTTAATTGAATAGTATTGATTAAATATATGAATGTTCGAGAAAATTCGTAGAAAATGTGCGTTTTAAGACAGGAATGGAACATGTATCCCATACGGAAAGCGTCATTTGGTCTGACGTGCTGTTAACAATTTAGCTACAGAGAACTACCGGTTAGCAAAGTTCAAATTCCTACTTACAAACACACATGATTGACGATTTTTCTCGATATATCATTTCTGCTCCGAAAAGTTAGCTAA
>OZ010605.1:26092307-26126062 GCA_963932145.1 Acanthosepion lycidas
AGATTAAACTCTTTGGCGGTAAATATTACATTAATTCTGAACCACTGATAATCCATTTTTTTCTCTAATTTTCAATGCATTTCTTCAGCAAACCCCTTAAAAAAGCATGTTACAATGTCAGATCAAAAGTATCCGAGACTGTTGGAATAGTAACGGATCTAAAGTAGGTAAAGGGAACTAACTTGGCACAGATTGCCCTTGAACTCTGTCGCGCATGCGCGCTAAGTTATAACGTTCCCGTTCACTTCCGGTTTTTATAACTGTGATTGGAATAAAAGTTAATGGATCGTGGTCGTCTCACCAAAGCACAGAAGTTTCATCAGTCACCATGGCCTGTGCAGATGGTTTTTAAACAAGGGAAATATTACGCACGTGCGACAAACACCAGGTTTTACCTCTTCTGACATTTCTCTCTTCAAAAATCTAATCCCACTTCAAAGGAAACAGATATAAAGACGTCGAGGAAATCCAAGAAAATTCGACGGGGCCGTTGATCGCTATTGCCCCTCCCCCATCAAAAAAGAAGTTCCAGGAATGCTCCCAACAATGGAAAAATCTTTGTTGTTGGATACTCCGAAAGAGATTAAATGCAAAACTAAAATGTAGTTTTCTTTTTATACAAAGAAAAATTTAAACTATTTACATTCTGATTATTGTCCTCATCTTTGTATATCTATCCGGATAACCGGTTCAATTTGGAATTCTCTTTGCATTACCCGGATCTATATAAACCTGATGAAGTCTGTAAGGCACAATGGTCGGAACGTTATGATAAACCATAACAAAGACGAGGACGTTAGTCCGAATGTAAAGAATGTAAATAATGATAATTCCTCATTCCAGAAATCCAGACATAAAATCTTTAGCAAGGCATTTACTTTACACATATCCACATTGTGTCGGAAATCCTTGCAGCATTTCATGAACTTCGACAATGATTTTCATTTTAAGTTTCAATGTATTTATAGCATAACAATCCTTTTAAATGCCATTAGATTTGCGATATAATAACTCAGTAAATCTTATATTTCTGACCGCTCACATTATTTTTCTTCCAGGATAACAAAATACAACATTTATTAAGAGCTACATCTGACAGAAAATTGTGGCGAGCCATGACATCCTGAAGGGAAGAATAAAAGCATTATATACTCCATTTTTTATATTTTAAAATTTTTGCTTTCGGCACGAATACGAAACGTATTTTTACATTAAATTGTGGCTATATTTATCTAATATTAAAGAAATTCTTGTACTAAACCGGCTCATAGAAAGTAACTCAAATTTTATATACTGACAGTCTCCAATTATATAAAGTTTTGCATTCATATATATATATATATATATATATATATATATATATATATATATATATATATATATATATATATATTAACCAGCCAACGACGTCGAACGAAATATCTCTTAAAATGTAATTTTGTAGTAGCACTTCGGAATATGATCGACAATATTTTCTTCCTTAAAAGGAATGTTTAAAAACTGGGAAAAAAATATACATTAGCCAATAAGTTTTAGACTAATAAATATAAATTTTAGATTCATCCTGGGGCTACTATTTTGTTATAAACATGATTAGTTCTTGTTCGCTAACTAGTCTTTCAGAGAACATTTACCAGGGTGTTTGTTCGATCGTTAATTTCGCTTATTTACTAGAGTATGCAATATGACAAATATAATTCTCAGCGATAGTTTATTTACCTGTGTCGACAGTTGCAATTAAATTCCTGTCTTATTTCATGCGACTGTCTAATGGAATTTCATGCGCACTTTAAAAACAACGTAAATCAGTGTCATATACATCCGCTCACGTGTAGAAGCATTTTACGTTTACTAATGCAGCTGATTCAGTAGTATTGTAAAAAAAAAAAAAAATACACAAAATATTTTGTCTGAAGGTGTTCGCAAAGAATCTTTGTAATTCATTTCTTTCAATTTGAAATAAAAATAATATCAATTCAATAAAAATCATTGAAATTTGTAGATCCGTGTTTGAAGATTAACTTAATTTTTTATTTATACACACATATTCCATTACATATATATTCATATAAGAGAATGTGATAGATAGATAGATAGATAGATATCAAGGTAAATGATAAAGACCCTCAGACGATGACGATGAAATACGTTGGCTAAGAGAGTTTTTCCTTTTGTCTTTATTCATGTTGTCTTTTTACAGATATATTCTATGTGAAGTTTTTTACACGAATGAAACGGAAATTCACGCACACAATTATTCACATAATTAGCATATTTATTCGAGTATACATTATTACAAAATTATGTTTAGCAATAGAGACGACATTCCGCTATCTTGTTTAAATTTAGCGACACTAACAACTAATTTCCTGCGTGTAATTCATGGGGCTTACCGCTGGAATTTATACACAAAGTAAAAACAATGTAACTGTGTTACATACATTTGCACATATGTAGACGATTTCTATTTATGCTATAGTAATGTAGTTCATTTGGTTATACTGTAAAAGAATACAGAGAATATTTCGTGTGAAGTTGTTCGCAAGAAATATTTTTAATCCATTTCTTTAATTTTGAAATAAAAATACTGCTTCAGTAAATAAGAATTATTAAACTTTGTAGATCTCTGTTTGAAGATTAAAGTAATCCTTCGTTTATATACGCTTATACCGCTACACACACACACACACGCATATATATATATATATATATATATATATATATATATATATATATATATATATATATGCATCGAAACATAAATGCATTGATGTAAAGGTTTTATATATGCTCGTATGTAATATCCACTAATAAAAAAAAATTATCCGTCTACAATTGTATTGAAACCTATTTTTAAATTAATGCTGTGATGGTTTGAATTTATATTAAATCCATTCTCATTTCATTTGTGTACATATATATATATATATATATATATATGTGTAAAAGAAAATAGGAGAACTGTAATAGATGCCGACGCGTTTCGTCCAATGTAGACTTTTTCCAGGCAAAACGAAATGAATTTATTAAACTAAGTAACTAATAATAACAAAACAAAATCTCCTTAGCAACTGGAAAAAACGCCATTTTCATACTGTTAACTGAAAATTACCTGCATTACTGTCACGTGTGGAGATAATTTTTTATTGCTGTATTGACGGATGCAACCATTTTATTTTGCTTTCTTGATACTGTTCTGTACGTTTGTTTGAGAGAGAAGTAATATTAGATCCTCAGACTTTAATAGCAATAATATTTCTGAAGCCAGCATTTATAAAATGAATTACAAAACCTTTTCCTCTTAATATATTGGAGAAACAAGTAGAAATAAATAAAAAAACGCATTTATGGACACAAAAGAGACCTCACAAAAGACATCTTAGTTAATGCACTCGTCATACATAGAAATAAATTCAAACACAATTTTGATTTTCAAAATGGTACACCCATAAAAAAAAGAAAATAACTCAACCAGAAGGAAAATCCTCGAGAGTGCCGCCATTGAATATTACCCAAATATTAATCTACGCTCAGGCTGTTTCCCTATTTCACCTTTCTTAAAAGACTTACTAATCTCCCAAACAAACGTACAGAACAGTATCATGAAATCAAAAGAAAATGGTTGAATCCGTCAACACAGCAACAAAAACAATATCTCCACACGTGACAGTAATTGACGTAATTTCTGTTAACAGTATGAAAATGCTGTTCTCTAAATTCTTCCAGTTGCTAAGGACATTTTGATTTGTTATTATTAGTTACTTTGTTTAATAAATTCATTTCGTTTTGCCAGGAAAAGTCCATATCGGACGAAACGCATCAGCAACTATTACAGTTTTCCTATTGTCTTTTACATTTATAAATATTGTCTTTTTCTACAGGTTAACTGTGAGAAATTTTTCATATATATATATATATATATATATATATATATATATATATAATAGTATTATTATTATTATTAATAGTAGTAATAATAATCTTATAAGTATAAGAAATTATACCCGTCCAGAAAAACCATCGGTATCTTCTTTTGCGAATAATCAAACCAATAACAAAGGGAAAAAAAGGTATAAAAGAAGAGAGGACCAAGAACATGTACGTTAGCCGAAACTATTCGTCTAGCATGCAAGTCCAAATTCCAAAGAAAAAAATCCCGATACGAGTAAGCAAATAACTAAATAAAGTGCTCAATACACTAAGTAGAGCAGACCTAGTTAAACCTAGAGAGCCAGACAAACCTACCAATGTCTCACCTAAGCAGGTCGTCAGGGATAGGCTTGGGCCAGCCTTCTCTGACGATCCGCTTAGGTGAAACCTAGGCATGTTTGTCTGCCTCTCCCTCTCTCTCTCTCTCTCTATATATATATATATATATATATATATATATATATATATATATATATATTTATTAGGTTGGTACAAAAATAATGACGTAGTAATGTGTTTTTTTGACGTTAAAAAATACGTCAATATATATATATATATATATATATATATATATATATATATATATATATATATATTACATAATTACACAAAAATTTTAAAGCTCTAAAAGATGTAATTTTTGTGTAGCGATGTAAAATATATTTTGTTCTACGTTGTATTGAGCACTTATTTAAAAAGGAAATGCTAAGAAATGTGGATTCTTACTCTGCCTGATCTTTCTCGTTATATATATATATATATATATATATATATATATATATATATATATATATATATATATATTCCAATGATGTTCACTCTGTACAAGGCTCAAGAGGCACTCGAAGTTAGAGTTGCAGACACAGTTTGTGGGGTTATGAAGAAACGATAACGTTTGGCCATAAGTTTGAACAAGTTAAGATTGTAGTGATCGAGGAAGACAATTTCACAAAGGGAGACAATTTCACAAAGTATCAGATCGTGGGAAGAAATTGATATTTAAAAGCTGTTAACCATCTAGGTGCTAATCAGGGTGTACGTTGCTTAACTTCGTGTTTATACGTGATATAGAGTAAACCGTTTCACGAAGAAGAAATATAATAGGGACGGAGCATATTCGTATTGGTTTATTGCAAATGCTTAGGAAGTTTTGTGGAATGATCTTTTTTTATAGAGGTAAAAGTTACAGGTTGGTTGATTTTGTTTAGAGGTATACGAGCCTCTCTGAGTCATTGAATGCCGAAATTTAAATATTCTGTACATATTTTCACGGTAAAGGTATGTTTGCAGATCATAAAATGTATTGCTGTAAATTTTTCTATAAAAATGTATTTTTTTTAAAAAGTTTTAGTGTTTCATTGTTATGTCGATATAAAAATATAATTGTTGGTCATTCCATTATAAATATGTAATTTTGATTTTGGTTTAGGAGTTCACTATTTTCCCATAGCTGGAACCCTAACAACTGCTACCACCGAGGATCAGGGTGGACATGAGAACAACGCCAGAAAGAAGTAATGCCACACTCCTCAAAACCTCCAATCCTTCGATCAGAGGCCTTACTGCCGGATTTAATTCATCTTCATACGCAGAACGATAGAGGTTTACCGAGTTAAGAGGCATAGTTTATGGGGGTATGTGAAGAGGGTAAGATTCTAGTGACCGGGAAAGAATCCTCATGATGTCGGTTTCGCAAAGTATTGGTTCGTGGGAAGATGCTGCTCGAGTGGAATTTACATCTCACCAATGGGAAAAGAAGCGAATGAATGTGGATCGTTACAGATTTACAGTCCAAGGTTAGCCTTAGTGGAATTAAGGAATGTAGTACGCTTGTAAACGTTCTATGGAAATAGCAACAGAGCAGCAATAAGCTTGCTGACTTTCGTCTTCAAGAATCGGATTGTAGGGAGGAAAGTAATTCGCCACCACAAGACTACGGAGACATATCGAGACGGGAAAAATGAAGACTGTGCAGCTCCTGCCCATATAGGTCTACAGTACTTCATTTTCGGTAAATGTAGAGGATACCTGTTTTAGTTTTGTTTATTTTGTTTTACAGTATATCAACCTCAATAGGTTAATTAAGACCGATAACATTTTAGGATAGGTTTGTATGAATAGAATAGGTAGTATTTGTAAGAAATCTGTTCATAGATCAGGTTTGGCTTATTTAATTTTACGGAATATCAGCCTTAATGTGTTATTTAATGCCGATAACATTTTTAGGATAGGTTCGTATGAATATGTATTCTTTGTAAGAGAATCAGTTTGTAGATCAGGGGTTGGGGTTTATTTTGTTTTACGGTATATCAGCTTAAATGAGTTATTCAATGCTGACAAGATTTTTAGGATAGGTTCGTATAAATAAAATATGTATTCTTTGTAAGAAATCAGTTTATAGATCACGTTTGGTTTATTTAGTTTTACGGTATATCACCCTCAATGGGTTATTTAATGCCAACAATGTTTTTAAGGTCACAGAACAAATTTCAAATCGAGAGTAATTTACAGTTCAAGCTCAGTTTCTAATAAAAATAAAATAGTTTTATTTAGATGTAAATGTATATGCTTAATTCGAATATAACAAAGAAATTTAGATAAAATCTACTGTTTTGGAATCATCGACAAAAAAAGTTCGGACTCATTCACGCCGCGATTGATGAAGTTAAAATTAATTATGCACCCCAATTCTTAGGATAGGTTCGTATGAATAGAATGTGATTTCTTTGTAAAAAATCACTTTGTAGATCAAGTTTCATTATGTATTTTTTTAAAGAGAGTTTTTGTTGAGAGTCAAATATATTGCTGGTCATTTTTTTTTTCAAAACTGTATTGATCGTAATATTTTTTCAAAAATATATTGCTCGTAATATTTCTTTTTTAATGTATTGATTGTATTTTTACTATTAAAATCTACTTTTATAGATTCATAGTTTTGATCCCAGTTTAGGGGTTAACTATTTGTCCATAGCTTGGATCCTAAAAGGGGCTAAAACAATGGCTCATTGTGAACCTGGGAACAACAGCAGAGGTTGTTTAAGGCTTCTCAAAACCTCCGGAATATTGCTGCCTGATGTAGGTTATCGCCATACTCAGTACGAAGCATAGAAGTAGAAATCAGAGACTTACTGGAGCGATACAAAGAAACGACCATTTTTACAGAATCATTTCCGATGGATCGTATGTACGAGGTCCAAATAATGTAGCTTCAGTAATGCTCGCGTTAATTCCTTATGATTGTAGAAACGTTTTCACTGTAGACTATTTTCTCTCAGCTTCTTTTGTTGCTATCTGTCATTGCCTTCTTTGTGTTTGTTGCTTTCTTTCTTTCTCTGAGTGCCCTTTTTTAATTTGCATGTTTATTTGTAGATTTGATCTCTTTTGTCTCCGTTTCATCATTTCTTTTCATCCTTCTTCCATTTTGTTCTGTCTTTTATAGATCTGTTTTCTCTTTTATTTATATTTCATTCATTCATTCATTCATTCATTCATTCTTTCTTTCTTTCTTTCTTTCTTTCTAGTCTTGTTCTTTCGATCTTTTTCATTTTGTCTTTTTCTCTAGATTTTTCTTTCTTCTTTTCTTTCTTTCTTTCTTTCTTTCTTTCATACATGTGCATTCTTCCTTATAGATCTTTATTTCTTGTTTTTCTTTTTCATAATTTTTCTTTCTTTTAATTTTTCTTTTTCATTCTCTTTTTACTGTTTTTTTTTACTCATTTTGCATCATTTTCCATTTCTTTATTTTGTTATTTCAAATTTTATTCTTCTTTTTTCTTTAATTTTTCCATTTTCCTTCTTTATCTCATCGTTTCTAACATTTTGTTTTTGTTCTTTTCTCTTTTGCTTTAAGTTTTAAGTTTTTCTTTCTTTCTTTCTTTCTCCTCTTTTAATTTAGTTTTCTGTATTCTTTTCTGTTTTCTGTTTGCTATTTACTATTTTCTTCTTCCTTTTCTATTTTGCTTTTAACTTTTACATTTTACTTTCTTTCTTTCTTTCATTTTTTATCATTTCTTTCTTTTTTTTTCTTTTTTTTTCTTTCTTTCTTTCTCCTGCTTTAATTTTTTTTGTTTCTTTTTTTCTTCTGTTTTCTATTCTTTGTCTTCCTTTTCTCTTTTACGTTTTCCTTTTTACTTCCTTTCTTTTCTAATTTCATTTTGTTTTTCCTACTTTATTTTTTCTTTATTCTTCTGTTTCGTATGTTCCAAATTTTATTTTTCTAGTTTTTCTTTTTAGCTTTTTAATTTTCATTTCCTTTCTTTTGCCTTTCATTTTTTGGTCTTTTTTCTTTCACAAACCTTTTGCTTGTTTGCTCTTCATTTTCTTTCCGTCATTCTTTCTTTCTTTCTTTCTTTTTTTCTTTCTTTCTCATGATTCCAATTTAATAGACTCATCATTCTTTCTTTCGTTCTTTCTTTCTTTCTTTCTTTCTTTCTTTCTTTCTTTCTTTCTTTCTTTCTTTCATCCACGCTGTAATGATTTCAGTCTTATTTTCCGATGTCTAATATTACCGTTCTTCCTAAGTTTCGTTTTTTCTAGTGCCTTTCAAATTTTGTCTTACCTTTTAAACAAAAGTATTCTAATTCCTACAACTATATTGTCTTCTCATTTGCTACATTTTCATTCCTTTATGCCTCAAACCAGCGTTTTGTCCCTAATTTCCTGGCCAGTCGCGTCTTTTCCCACATCTCCAAGATCACATTCGACAAAGGCCCACTCTTGTTTTCCACCGCATTCGACCGCACTTAATCTGAACATTCACGGTATATGTCTGCAGATTTCTTACGGATGGCATATTAAATCGATGCAACGGCCAAAATCTGGGGGTTGGTTCTGATGTTATGTCCATTATGGCACGACAATGAAATCGTTTGTGATATCTTCTTCGTCCATAAGTCGCCATTTTTAGTGTCTGGACAAACATTCTTTATTTTATTCCCTGTAGACAAATACACCAAAACTATATTGTTCTTTCAGAATGAGTGTCTTTCTCTCTCTCTCTCTCTCGCCATATATATATATATATATATATATATATATATATATATATTAGGTTGGTGCAAAAAAATGACGTAATAATGTCGTTTTTTGACGTATTTTTAACGTCAAAAAACGACATTATTACGTCATTATTTTTGCACCAACCGAATATATATACATACATACATACAGTTTTGAATGTGTGTGTGCGTGTGTATGTGCGTCTATATAATCGCTACCTATATATATAAAAATACAAAAAATTCAATTCACGTAAGTCAGTTGATTGCTAGAAAGAAAATATAATCGAAAAAAATGAGTTAAATGTTATTAATATTCATAGGAAAAGCATGAAGCTAATTCTTCCTGTATTCAATCTGTTAAGTCGCTTCTACATCTACTATATATACATACATTCATATATATATACATACATTCATATATATATATATATATATATATATATATATATATATATATATATATATATATATATATATATATATATATCGGCTGTAACAGCAAGATTGTTTAAATCCTGTAACATCCTATGCCACAAAATGTTTCAAATCTAAAAATTAAAAAAAAAAAAGTCTAAACTAATTAAGTTTCCTTTTACAGGTTTTCAGGTAGATGTTTAGCCATCATCACAACATTTGTTGTAATGTTTAACAAACTTTTCCTGTTTCTTAGTTTTTGGAAGACATCTTTTTATATTACCATGTTCGTTCAGAGTTCGGTATGACATTTTCTATCTTTTATTAAAAGACTTCCCAGATATTTAAAGCGTTCAGATTTCGGTATCACATTTTCCATCCTTTATTAAAAGACTTCCCAGATATTTATAACATTCAGATTTCGGTATCACATTTTCCATCCTTTATTAAAAGACTTCCCAGATATCTATATCGTTCCGATTTCTCTGACTGACATCGACATATTCTATCTTCTGACAGTTGATATTTAGTTCTTTCCTCAAGGTTTTCTTTAGTACCTTATCTAAGAGTTCCTATAGGTTTTCTTCTGTGTCTTCCACAGACATTGGTAGGATCTCCACCTCCGTTAGAATAGCCTTACCGTCGACTTTGAAAATTCTTCTTCTATGTACCGTATCCCTTCAAGGCGTTGGCTATCATGTCTCTCCATAATTTCCTATTCTTTGTAGCTCTTATGATTTTTTGTTCTTTTCTTCTGTCTCCTAAACCTTGCCCTGGCACCCATTTTCTTGAAACATTTCTCTGAGTATCAATATTTCCAAGCCCACTTTCCTCATTATATCTCATAGATATTTCAACACCCTCTTTCTCATTTAAATACAAGTGTGCTTTCTTTCACTTTCTAGAAAACTTCCTCATTGCTCACATGTTCGATCACTAGTATTCTAAGCATCCTTCTGTAGAACCACATTTCTGTTAATTTATGTATTTTATTCATCTTTGAAGAAACTGTCTAGCGTTTTATGCCATATAAGAAGACTGGTATTATGTGACAGGTCAGTTATTTTTTTCTAGTGAAATTTTTCTGTTTCTTAATACTTTGCCTAGCTTTTAGATGGCATCTTTCGCTATCCCAACGTACCTTCGAATTTCAGTATCACACTATTCATACTTTGTTAATTTAATTTTTAATTTTCATGTTGGGCTGACCCTTTTGCTAACAGATATGGATTCCGTTTTCTTCCAGTTAATGTTTAGTCCTTCCTTCTCGCCTTCTTCTGTTATTGTATTTTCCTTTCTGTATCTGCTATCCAAGCTCTGTCATCTGAATATCTAATGTTATTAAGATTGTGATCGTAAAAAATCATCCTGGTCGGATTTCTAATTCTCTTCAAATCACCTATTCTAGTTGAATATGTCCGGCGAGACGACACATCCTTGTCTTGCACCCTTTTCTATTTTTGTAAATTTACTCAATCTCTTTTTATGTAGGCGTATTTTTTCCAGTATAGTTTTTGGATTAATCTAATATCCTAGTTTTCCTAGCATTTCTTTTAGTACTTTGTGAATAAAACTTATGAAAGGCTTTTGCATAATTTATAAATCAAAGGTTCGCAGTTGAATACCTTCCTGTAAAAAATCCGATCACTGCGTAATTGCCTTTTTGATCATTTTTTATTTTAAATAACGGTTTCGTGTTTTTTAGATAAAAGTACCTTTAATTTAAACAGAGGTACCTGGCATAGTGAATATCCATGTAATAAATAACACTTGATGAGAGTAATATTCTTTTCGTGTCTACCATCAACATTGATAGGGTTTCCAGCTCACTGAGAATAGCCTCACCATAGAAGTTGAATACCTTCTTGCAAAATATTACTAGTCAGTAATCTGTTCAAAGATATTTCGCTGTGTTTACGATAGGGCAGAGAAGTAAAGATGTCTATTTCTTCCTTTACCGATGGCCTCTGACAAATCATGGGGAACCCATATTCCAAGGTTAAGTGCCTATCCACGTTTATTGCACATGACAGTTGGATAAGTTTAATTCATTTTCACAGATAATTCTTCAAGCGTAACCGGCGAATTTCCATCGATTTTGAACAAAAGCAGGCAATCGTTAAACTCTGCAGAACAAACTATTGATGGCCGTCAACATCAATGTTTCTAAAGATTTCAAATCACTTTCAACAATTTATTTCCATTAAAGAATGTATGTATCCCTTGAACATTGTTAATATTTCAGGCTGCTTGTGCAACATTATTGATATTTTAATTCGATTCTTAGCCCAAGATGCGAACAACGAAATATAGACCTCAATACGAAGCAACCAAGAAGTAATTATACTTTGCAAAAAAATAGTAAAAAAAGTAACTATTGTTGTATATTTGTATGATTTCGTTTAAAAGAGGTTGGAGAGAATGGAGATAAAGTGACAACAAGACGTGTCATAAAAAGGAATGACGAGGTCTACTCAGTGAGATATAAAAACAAAAACTATTTCATTTAAATAAAATAAAATAATACTTAATATTAGGGATGTACAAAGTTGGTGGTTTGTGCCCTGGAAAAGCGGGTAATAAATTCCGGGATAAATCCGCCATTGCTGACAAAATTAACCTGATTGATGGTCTCGAAATGTTCCCCAGTCTCTGGTTGAATGAGGCAGGAAATAGCTCGTAAACTTTAATTTCATTTAACCACCATAGCGAAACCTCCCTGCCTCCTATCAGCATAGTTGGTGTTCAGCTCCACGAGAGCCTCTCTCTGAGTCATCATGATCTCACGTTTTCCACTGGCCTGAGGGGGAACAACTACATTGAATCAACAGCTTCATCTACCGCAAGGAAAGTTGGTTCTCAGTGTCGCACCGGAAGTTTTTTTTTCTCGTCTGAGCCCATCCTTCAAATCTATAAATCAAACATTGGCCCTTGAATTGGATACCGTTGCCATATATGATCTCGTAACCCCACTGTTCATCTGGAGATTCTAGACAAAATCCAAAGACGGATATGCATAGTGATAGGTCCTGACCTGGAGTCTCCTCTACAGTCACTTTCTCACAGACGTGATCTGGCTTCCCTCTGTCCTTTCTACAAATATTTTCATGGCAACGGTTCTGACCAGCTATTTTTAATGGTAGCTCAGCTGCATGAATTTAAGCGCACTGCTAGATTGACATCTCGAAACAGTTAAATATAACCCACTTCTTCTACTCCAACAGCTTCTTCTCTCGCGCTTCCCGACAGTGGAACTCTCTTCCTCTTACTTGCTTCCCTGATAACTATAACCTTCAAATATTCAAATGTAATGTCAATTGACATCTTATGATGCCTTGATCCTGATCTCCGTCTTTCTCTATATCCTTTCCTCAAACACCCCATTTTACTCTTGCTCTCACTCCCTGTAACTCATTTCGTGCTAGCAGCAAGTCCCGCCTTTGGTTACAATAGTTGGGGTGAAAACAAGAGTTAATTCTGTTGTGGAAAAGACATTTTGGTTCTCAAGACTTCTCTGAGGAGAGCTATCGTGGCCGCTTCCTTGAGTCTACGCAGGGTCAGGGTTTCAAATGCCCCGCATCGCATCTCCACTTCTCGGCGATCGTGTCTACTAATCCTACTCTTTAGCATAGCGTCTACTACTCCTTGCAATGGTCGGCTCTGAATTACCGTAGACAAATTGGTGGTCAACACAAGCTTTTCAGGTTTCAAACGGTTCGAGTAGCCATTGGTTAAAAGATAACAGTTATCAAAACAATTAATTATAGGAGAAAAAAAAAAAACGCTTCTGTTTTTCTTTCCGTATCCTTCATCTCCAAGAGATTCTCCACTACTTGGTCAAAGAATTTGCACGAAATTCAAATTTCAGTAATCATTTTATTACATTCATCCTTTCAAACCCAAAATATCGAGAGCCGAAATTTACTAAGAGTAAAAAAAAAGAAAATTGTCAGCACTACAGAAGGATGCTGAGAATATAGAAAGAAGTTTTAGAGAAAATGAAATAAAAATTTATATACTAAACATCAGAAAGACACAGTTGTAATTTCTACGGTAGATAATGAAGAAAACAGGGTCTGGAAAATTTGATGCTCACAGGACAAATTAAAAGAAAAAGGACAGAGAAAAACTGCGTATAAACTACCTGGCAAATTTGATATAAATACATGGTGAAAAAACTGAGGAGGGATAAGAAAATAAAAATATATAGGATAGGAAAACGTGGAGAGTCAGGATCAGAAAAATCCTGAATGGACACAGCATATGTCGGAAGGAGATTGAACATAATTAATGGCAGACAAGGCCTCGAAAACACTTTTGAAATCTATCAAGGCAAGATTTGATAGGAATAACCCATTATATATCTAATTCTTGGTTTTATATTTATACACACACACTCATATATATATATATATATATATATATATATATATATATATATATATATATATATATATATATATATAAGTTAACATTGAAGTCAACACTTAGAGGCGACAGGCTGTTTCATGCTAGACGCATTCGTCAGGCCACGGTCTATCTCTGATATTGAGCACTTTATCCCATAAATATAGCACACGTCAAGAGTATATTTCTTCATATATATATATATATATATATATATATATATATATATATATATATATATATATATATAAAGATAAATATAAAAATATGATAAGAATGGGATAGATATTAATAGACTGGGATAGATAGATAGATAGATAGATAGATAGATAGATAGATAGATAGATAGATAGATAGATATGAATAGACAGAGATAGATATATAGATATGAACAGACTGAGATAGATATGAATAGTCACAGATAGATATGAATAAACAAAGACAGATATATATGAATAGTATGAGATATTGGGCACTTTATCCCATAAATATATCACACCATAAGAGTATATTTCTTCATATATAAATATATATATATATATATATATATATATATATATATATATATATATATATATATATATATGTATATATGAAGATAGAAAGAGATTTAGAAACATAAATAGCTAAATATATAAATATGATAAGAATGTGATAGATAATAATAGACTGAGATAGATAGATAGATAGATAGATAGATAGATAGATATAAATAGACAGAGATAGATATGTAGATATGAACAGACTGAGATAGATAGATATGAATAGTCAGAGATAGATATGAACAAAGACAGATATATATATATATATATATATATATATATATATATATATATATATATATATATATATGAATAGTATGAGATAGATAGATAGATAGATAGATAGATAGATAGATAGATAGATAGATATTAACATAATGAGATAAATAGATAAATAAGTAGAAAGAAAATGGACGGATTGCGATCGAAAGAAAGAAAGAAAGTGAAATGTAATGTGTGTTTTAACCACAAGTGAACACTAAAGGCCAATAGTTAATCTCCGTTCTGTAAATCTAAATACGGCATATCCCAATAAACCCCGTTTCACTCAAGACACGTATTTCAAACAATTACGTTGCGTCCCATACTTTCACGTCTTACTTTCACCATCGCAAATTCACTTTCCGAAACTGTTGAACCGGAAACGCACTTTTTCTTCAGGCAGCAAGGCTATGATTGATTTCATGAAATAATGTTTATCCGCCCTTACTTACAAATTTCTACAAATGGCGGCTTAGTCATTTTACTTCCATAGCGAAACGTTAAACGGGGTTTTCTTTTCAAATTCCTCGTTGTCTGCTATTCTTATATCGCTGGATGAAAACTTCCTTTCTTTAAGTATGTTTTGCGGTTCAACTTCTTTTACTCAATTTCAATCCTGGACACGTATATCTGTCGATATCCAGTCATCCGAGCTTGGTCTGTCAAATCGACTTTCATTCCACTCGTAATAATCTGCCTCACCACAACGAGGCTCCCAATTTACATTTATCTATCTCAGTAGACATAACCTGACAGATTTATGTCTTAGCTTAGTACGGAACACTGGCAAACATAAAAAAATTGGCTTTAGCACTCTAGTAATTGTCATTGTGACGAACTTATAAATTCAGATGAAAGACAACGCAGAAGCTGCTATGTCAACGGCCTTGACCTGGCCTCTCGGCTTCATTCCCTTTCCCACTAAGATAACACTGATTTTCTTTAGTGTGACCTTTCTAAATTCTGCCGATGAGTTTTCCTCCCTATTTAGGTAACTTGTGAATTTTCGGATTTACTGTGTTTGAATAAGTGTGTATTTGAGTGAGTGCTTGGTGAAATGGTTGCTTGAATTATCTCTCACTAATTTCGTCTAGTTAACTGATATTTCTGCAAAAATTAAGGACTTCGGTGTAGTATTGCTAACGCTGTTTTGTTTAGTTTCCTGTATATAAATCGTTATCATTTTAAATATTTGTTTGGGTTACATTTTTAAATGTTGTTATTTTCACCCCGCCACCCCAGACAAATCGTACATATCGTAACTAGTAAGAAATTCATAGAGCTTAGAGGTATTATAGTGCCTGTAGTAATAATGGTAAGAAAGAATGCTTTATATTGGTGTAAGGAATACTGTTAATGTTTGGGTCAGTGATTTTGATTAATTAAGTTTAAGATCAAACAGATTGAAGACCAGCCTTCGCTTATATCCTTCTTTTGTCTTTGCGCCATATTTTTGTACCTTGACTTCGTAAAATAGTACTATATTGGCAACTAGATCTCGTCATTTTAATGTTGAAATTTCGAAAAGCAATCGTAGGTTCTATTCTAATAGTTTCTTCACACACATTCTTTTCTTTACCAGCTTCTTGATTCTCTCTTAAGTACGACCTACAAATAATTAGCTCCAACGACAACTGTTATCTTTCATCTTTTTAATCATTTTTTTCTTTTTTTTTTTCATAGTGGATTCATCGCCATGTTTGGGGGTATCTGCTGGTATCTGCTGGGATATTTATATAATGGTCTTATATAATTTGTATCCATCTATAGAGCGAGATGTTCTGAAGAAAGCGGGAAACGTACCAGAATTTATTAACTGCAGTCATAATCTTATTAACAATAGTGAAGTGGATGTAACAGAAGCGATATCAGCACTCAGGAGTGGAAATAAAAGAACTCTGAAAAAATGTTTCAAAGTTAAAAGAGAGACTGTAAGAAAGAAGAATGTATGATTGTTAGAGAGAGAGAGAGAGAGAGAAAGAGAGAGAGACAAAGACAGACAGAGAGACAGAGAAACAGATAGTCAATAGTTTGTTTTTCGAATTAGCGACATCAGAAATAAGAAGTAACCATTGACGACGGAACATGTTCCATAGAAGTTCGAAAGCACGTCTGAATAGAAAAAGGTACCTTCCAAAAAATAAGCAAAGTATTAAGATATAAGAAAATGATAGTAGAAATAAAGGAAAGGCAGCTGAACTGCCGTATAATATCTAATCTACTTTTTGACTTTTTGGTTTGGTTTGTTTTGTTTTACAGCATATCAATCTAAATGGGTTATTTAATGCCGACAATGATTTTATTTCTGGTAATATTTTTTTCTTCAAAACTGTATTGCTGCTAATAGTATATTGCTGGTGAAAATCCTTTTACAAAAATCTATTGCTGGTATTAAAACCT
This sequence comes from Acanthosepion lycidas, assembly GCA_963932145.1. Classification (NCBI taxonomy): domain Eukaryota; kingdom Metazoa; phylum Mollusca; class Cephalopoda; order Sepiida; family Sepiidae; genus Acanthosepion; species Acanthosepion lycidas. The sequence goes on from OZ010605.1 coordinate 26,109,262, forward strand.
ACTTTTACACTATCCTGTTTTGACCCCAGTTTGGGGGAGGGTCATTTATTTGCCCATAGCGAGAAACCTCTCAGGTGCTACCAACCAGGGTGAGGGTGGACCTGGGAACACCAGCAATTAAGAGGTGCTTCCACAAACCTCCTGATCAGAGGTCTTGTTGTTAGATGTAGTTTATCGTCTTACCCAGGACGGGAGAAAATTGGGCGAGTACCTTACATATGAAGGAGAGATACAAAGCGACAGAGATATGCTTCTGCAGAAGGATGATGAGAATACGGTGCACTGGACATGTTAGAAACTAATTTTAAAGAAAATGAGAAGTAAATGGGCAATTGTTCTTAGAAGATAAAAAACACAGTTGAAATTCACGTGACAAGTAATGAAGAAAGAAGGCTAGGAAACCTAAACGCTCACAGGGTTTATTGAAATCCGATGTTTTAATTAATTGTTTTGTGTAAACAGATCGCAAAGAAGAGAGAAACAGGGATAGTAATTAGTATTGAGAGGAACGTGTGGACAGCCATGATTTTCCATATGCAGAAGAGACACGGTACATAAAAGCGTATATATATATATATATATATATATATATATATATATATAACCAAAATACTCTATCACTCTTGCGGCCTCAAAAATGGGCGCAGTTGCTTGTTTTGTATATGAAATGTACGGTTCTCAAACTGGATCTAAACCCATGAAAGCCAATAACGTTGGTAGATTTTATCATATATAGAGTTAATACTAATGAAAAAGCTGGGTTTAAAACTGATCTGGTGGTACATAGGTATAAATTATGAGTAGCCTGTGTCATACCCTGAGGCTTATTCAGGTCTAGGTTAAAATATAAGCAGGTGGGAAGGGGGCATTTCATCACTGCAGACTCAACAAAGCCGACTGAACAGCGGCCAATTCATCTCAGTGATAATTTACCTCCAGCTTACTCAACGCAAGGACAACTCAAACATGGAGTCGAATTTATAGCTTCAGAGCTGTTTAATTTTTAAACATTGCATCACAGCGAAAATGAAAATTTTTGTGATGCAAAGATAAACGTGTACATGAAGTGTATTTATTTGTATTTGATAAGTTTATTAATAGACAGCAGCATGAAATTTCGGCTGTTGTGACGAAAGGCTCTATGCAAATAATCATACGAAATTTGAAGAAGTTCTCAAGGAAGTAACCAGAAAATCCATCAATTTGTCAGCAGCCAATGTATGCTTAATAAATTATTTCTATCGTTTTTAAAAAATTCTGTTTTAAAAATGACCTTTAATAAATAACATTTATTCGGTTTTAAAAAGTTGTTTTAAGAATGATCCTTAATAAAGTACTTTTATTTGGTTTTAAAAAAGTTGTTTTAAAAATGATCCGTAATAAAGTACTTGTCGAACGAAAAAATGTAATGTCTTGCATATCATTGAGTTGTCCTTGCAATGAGTAAGCTGGTGGTGTGTTGTCCTGAGTTTAAGATGAATGACTGGTGTTGTGTCGGCGGCGTTGTGTTGGCGGTGATGAGTCGTCCGGCACTCTAAGCGGGCGTATATTGGGAATGGATTAATCTGTCATTCTACAAATGTTTTAATATTGACTCGACATAAGAATATCAGTTGTGGTAGCTTGAAAACTTAATATAGTTTACAAGTACACAGTCTTCATGTAGTCAAGTCAAGGTCAATTGATATTGTTATCTATCCTACATATCCTCGTAATCTCACCTTTTTGCTTTCTCCAGTTATCACAAATCTCATTCAATAATGCCTTGTAAATGTTAACTCTCCAAAATTAAACTGCTTTCACCACAAAGAACATTTTCTGCCTGCCTAGATGCATGACACCAGGGAAGCAACACTACGCTTTCCCCTGACATGAAGTAGATCGACTACATCAAATCGATAGCTTCATCTACTGCAAGGAAAGTTGAATCACTGTGCCGTGCCAAATGTTTTTCTATTCAAAATCCTTCTTCCACATTTAGAAATCTACCATCTACCCTTGCATTGAATATTATTTCTATCTCTGTTCTGTGCTCCTGCTGTAATATTTCGAGATTCTTGACAAAACCAAAGAAGGATGTGTAATGTAATCGATGCTGACCAGGCACGTCAACATCAGTCTCCTTCTCATCGACGTGACGTGGATTCCCTGTGACTTTTCTACTAATATTTTCACCGGAACAGGTCGGAGGCTATAAAAATAATGTATAAACAGGAAATATATTAAAATAATTGTCGTTCATTTCTAATATATATATATATATATATATATATATATATATATATATATATATATATATATGAAGAAAAATATACGGAAAAAAGAAACAAAAATCCTTATATGCAATTATGCTCTTTTAATGTTAATATAATGTCAACGTCGGACGTTTCAGTCTAATAATCTATCTTCAGGACATATTCATAAAATATAATTAACATTATCAATTCAACATGACAAATATGAATATGAATATGAATATATATGAATTTGTCCTGAAGATGGTTTATTAGACCGAAACGTCCGACACTGACATTATATCAACATTAAAACAGCATAATTGCATATAAGGATTTTTGTTTGTTTTTTCCGTATATTTTTCTTCATACTGTCGGATCTATATCCATATATTTGCTCATATATATATATATATATATATATATATATATTAATATACGCACACACACACACACACACACACACACATATATATATATATATATACGGTGTGGCAGAAATATATACCATATATGTATCATCATCATCGAAATACCACCTACATAATGTTAAGGTGTTTGTGGCAATTGTGCCTTTAACCAGGTGGCGATGTATATATTGCTGTTATTTCCGTCACACCCTGTAAGTACACACACACACACACACACACACACATATATATATATATATATATATATATATATATATATATATATATATATATATATGTATATATGTATGTATGTATGCGTTATGGGACCTTACCCATAACATAATGGACTATTCCATACGTAATAAATTCTGCGCTTCAAGAGGAAGCAGGGAGTTCAGTCCGAAGTCGGGCGACCGGCTGATCGGTTGAACTCTCCGCCTACGGGCGGGGAGGAACCCGAAGGAGGCTACGCCGAAGGGCGGAGTCTCTTTCGGGGTGGTAGACCTACCCTGAACCCGTTTATACGGGTTCAAATGGCATATTTTTGGCCGAGCCCATGGACTCGGAGATCCCACGTTAAACCGGCCTTGTGCCACATAATGCCCTCGTGGTGGGGTGACTAAATAATGTTCAGTCTGAAGTCGGACGACCGGTTGACAGGCTGATCGGTTGAACCCTCTACCTTCGGGCGGAGATGAACCCGAACGATCCTACGCCGAAGGGCGGAGTCTCTTTAGGGGAGGTAAACCGATCCTGACCCGTTTATTCGTGTTCAAAGGATATATTTTTGGCCGAGCACACTGGCTTGGAGATCACACGTTAAGCCGGACTTGTTCCACATGATGCCCTCGTTGGTTGGGGTGACTAAATACTGTTCAGTCTGAAGTCTGGAGTGAGGCCCGTCAAAAGTCCGTCAGGAGTCTGTCAGTCAGTCAGTGCGAGCGAGTCAGTCAGAGCAGGTCAGTCAGTCGAGTCAGAGGCAGTCCGAAACAGAGTCGCGTTCAGACAATTACTACAAGACATTGGAATAGTGAAAATGGTCGATACTACATTGTTCTCCCTACTAAACCTGATTGTTCGTACTAACACTTTCTACTTCTCTGTATATATTCCTTTTTGTAATATATCTGTGTTATTCCATATCCGTATTCAAGTTCTTCTTTATTGGTTCTACCTTGGGCCATCACCGTGGTACAAGGACCTGGACCATAACAGTGTGTGTCTGTGTGTGTACCGTGTGTAGCAGCAAAATTGTCCATATCGTTTAACAGCAAAACTGTACAATTGTTGTTAGATTAACATTTGAAACATCGTATCTTAGAAATGATTAAATCTATCTTACTAGAATTCTCCGAAGATTTTATTACACGACTAAGCTCTACTTTGAGAAATAAGAATCTATAATTACTCTCCTAATTTAAAAGTAGAATCGTGATGAAATCGATCATAAACGAAAATCATTAATTAATAATAGCTAATGATTGGAAGCTCATGAAGCACTGAAATAAAATCAAATATATATTATTCCAGATCAATTTTCAACTTAATTCTACCTCTCTATCCTTCTAACTTTCTGTCCCGGTGTAACAAGTTGTCTCACGCGTTTCACGTACAATTTCATTTTGAAGTCTTTTTTCACTGTTCTTTGGACTGTCATAGATTTCATACCCTTCTCCTCCTCCTACTCCTACTCTCTCTCTAACCCCCTCTCTCTCCCCCACCCTCTCTCCCTCTCTCTCGTGCCAAATGTCTTGTGGATTGAGTAGGATTTTTTTTCGAATTGATGTGCTTACCTCTAAGTTGAAATCATAAACCTTTCTCCTGTTATGACCTCTTGATCCAGTTTTCCTCTCAATTGTTCCATCTTTTTAAAAATTACTCACCGTTCACTTAATGGTTCTTGAATGGACTTTGAAAATGGAACCAAGGTATTAATGTACTATTACTGAAGGGTTGAATGATCTTTCCTCTCACCATTGCTCATTTGCTGACCTAAAACGATTGACCTGTTCTTTTCGAACTGGAGTACTCAAAGGTTATTTCAGGGATTCCTATGACATATGGTATCAAAATGGTTAAACGTCTAATTGAAAACCTGGAAAAACAGAAACTCAATTAGCTTAGTGATTTTTAGATATTAAACGTTTTGTACGATGAGCGGTTATCCCATTTATTTCATGAAACCTGCATGGAAGAACGATTGCTGCCTATATATATATATATATATATATATATATATATATATATACACGCCTAAATACACAATATACCCGCCCTGAAAAAATAAAATTTGGTCGAACACTTTAGAGGAAAAGCGAGAAGTGACTGCTGCTGCTGATAATACAAAAGATCTGTTATGAATCGAGCACTGTTATGAATCGAGCACTTTAAGTCACTGCCGTGTTTATTCAAAAATAAATACGTAAAAATTCACCTTCATCACTGATAGGAGCTGATAGCTGAGAGGAAATGCCAAATCATTCGGGTTTCGATACTGGATTGAGGCAATCGGATGTCTACCCACACTGATGAACATAATTAATACAGATGTAAGATTTTTACTTAGCTGATGGATGTCATATTCAGCATTGTTTCTCCCGAGATAAGTAAACAGACTCTTCTGTAATCGTTTGGTCCACTCGTCAGGAGGTATCAGGAATTGTCTGCTGATTTTCTCGTTATCGTTAATTTTACATAAAGTTAGAAAAAAAATGTGTATTCTTTATTTACGTTAGATGGATTTTTTGCATCTTCTTCTTTGTGTGTGTGCATTTGTACGTGTGTATGCATGTGTGTATGCGTGTGTGTGTACGTCTGCACGAGTGTGTATGGGCGAATGTGTAGGATGTGATCATCTTATTTTTTCCATAATTTTCTTTTCTCCTTATTCTTATCATTCCTATTCTTTCTATTTTTCGACAATGAGTGCCATAGGGTAATGCAACAATATTATGTCCCGAGTCATAGACAGGGCTTATATTTACGCTAATTATTCTGGAATATTCTGCGGTTTTCTAAAGGTTTAAAAATATAGGTATATTCTGTTTTTGTTTTTTTTATTTGTTCCTTTTTTAAATAAGTATCTATCTATCTATCTATCTATCTATCTATCTATCTATATATATATATATATATATATATATATATATATATATGTATATATGTTATAGTGGAACACACGTATTCTATAGTTAATAGACTCTCCCACCTATAATAAGTAGGAGTAATAAGAGAAACAAGTCAGTAGATAGTGAGTTTGTCAGTCAGTCGACGTCGGACGACCGTTAGTCGGATATTAAAGTATCAGCCACAACAACTAGATTACTGCGTCATTACCTATTGTATCAAGTTCCTAACGTTTTGTACGTCGAACCTATTTTAGGACCGACTTAGTACAAATACAAGCCTCCACCGTAAAACCACTACATAACAATATATATATATATATATATATATATATATACACACTGTATTTAGGCAGCAATTTCTCTTTTATAGATAGTTCATTAAAGTTGACAGACAAAATACTGTATTAAGATTCTTATTTATTTTTTCTTGTGTTCGAACAAGTGTATTCTTTTCTGGCCACAGCGCAGAAACTATCCAAATGTTCTGTAATTCCGAGCGCTTTCGGCTATACTTTTAGCCATTATCAAGGATGATTTTATTTTTACTTTTTAACTGGAAGTATGGGTTGTGTGTATGCATCTGGAGTTATAGGGATGCCTTATTTTCCGAACACAGCATTGTGGCCGTGTTCGTAGTTAATATTATTGAGTGTTGTCCTTCTCTTTTTCATTATTGAGGCTTCCATTATTTAAAATCTTTCTTTACGCGTGAATAAGATTGTTATGCTCGTATCTTTCGTATGGAGCCTGGTAAGTGTAGATGTATATTTAAATGGGTTCTGATATATATATATATATATATATATATATATATATATATATATATATATATATTAATTAATGCTAAAATTGCAAAGTAAATGTTTTTTTATGTCTACACTTACGCATTATTTCTTTTTTCTTATTTAGTAGTCGATAGTTTTTTTTTTTTTTTTTTTTTTACCTGGCTTAGTGTTATCAATTAGGATATTAATTATGAGTGTTTTGTTTATAACAATATTTTATGTGTTGTTGTTTGAATAGATATACATATATACACACATACAAAAAAGCACACGCAGGCACACACATATACACACAGACACACACATATATATATACATACATACACACATGCATATTTATATACATATGAACACACATAAACATACATAGATGAGCATATATATTAATATACGAATTAATGTTTAAATGGCGTAGTATATAATATCTAAGTAAAATGTTACTTACACCTTTCAGTTTTACATAGGGAAATATTTCATTATATATTGGATAATAAATAAAATAGATGTAAACATTATACCTAAAATTATATGTTTGCCTTATATTTATTTTATGCCGTATTTTCGAAGTGTTTCAAGTGGTGAGATTATTTTTTTGTTTACTTTTCTTAACTAATAATTCAGTAGAGAATTTCTTAGTTTATTATTTATCTCTCAAATATTTTAGCAACAACAATAAAAAAAAATCGCTCTTATATATTTAACGATAATTTTATACTTTTATTTCTTTCTCATTTCCTTATTCGTTTCTATTCTTGTCATTAGATTAATAATAGGTCAAAGTGGTACATTTGATAACGAACTGTTCACTCCTACATCCAATCTAAAATATATATGGTCGTTCGCATGGTCGAGTGTGTGATAAAGTATCAGGAGTAATCTCCCTTGTTTCAGGATTACCTCCCTTTTCAAACCTCTTTCGTTTCACCGATGACTGATTCGTTACAAAGATTGGGGAGTAATGGATAGCGACTCGGATTGAAGAATCGGAGAGCCGAGTTCGAATTCCAGTCGAACCCATTACTTTTACTTACGTGCTAATACCCTTAAGAAAGGTACGAATACACTTCTTCTCCCCACACCCCAGCTATGGATAAATAGCAGGACAGACCGAGGACTGTAGCCTTGGATGGCAACTGGTCTACCGCAGAAATGGCAGCGTGTTGCGGGAAAAAAAAATCTGCCTCGTCTGTCATGTCTGGAAAGATACATGATTTCCTAAGTGTGTATCACATATGACAGATACCTGACTGAATGTGACAACATAATTGTTTTGTTATGATAATTCATGTAACTTTTAATGTTCCAAGATCTCTTATTGAAACAGAATTTATTGCTAGATTACTGCATGGATGTACATCGTTTTGGTATTGAAGACCTGTTCACTACATGGACCTACATGTGAATAAAATGTACATGTTTACTGCGTCTGGAGCGAAGGATAAATAAAGTCTAGCGCATTGCTTATAAATAATACTGTGAATTATAAGATTTCTGTTCATGATTACAAATACAATTTTGCTGTAATTATCATTTATTTCCACTAACACAGGGGCACTCGAGGAAGTGTAATGTTTATAAGCTTGTTTAGCTGGAACAATTACAACTGAATAGCGAGTTCGATCCTTACTTGATAACCCTACTTTCGACATTGTACCACATCTAAGCTACGCTTGGAAAATCACTATTGCCACAGCTCCAGCCTTATTCAAAATGTTTCTGGAGTGTGTGGCGCCACCAAAATATATTTCGTGTTTTTTTTTTTTTTTTTTTTTTTTTTACCCACCAAAAGGAACAGCTTCGGTGAAAGAAATAGGTAATGAATAAAACTGATGTATCTCATGCGAACTAACTGCAAGATATAGTGTCTGGTTACCAGCTGTTATAAAAAAAAAAAAAAAAAAAAAAAAAAACAAGACTCTAAAAACAACGTAATTTGAGTTATTTTTTAATCGAGATCACCTCAAGCAAGACAGTGAAGCCACCAAAACTCAGAGGGTTACTTGGTGTTGCGGAATTTGAAAACAGAAACATTACGAAAGAACGAGAACAAAAGAAGACAGTAGATAGCGATTGACATTGCAATTTAAAATTTTGACGATTAAGGTTGGCTTGAAAGTATGGAGTCGGAAGTTCCACAATTGAGAAGTGCGAGAAAATAACTGTTAGCATAGAATTTATTGTTACATCGAAAGGACTCAACTGTAATCTGAGATCTCGACGCCAGTCTAGTACCGCTCTTAAATTCATAAACACTAGGTACCCTAGCGAAGACCTCATACGAACAATTACCTTGAAAGTATTTATTTTAAAAAGTCACAGGGTGGTAACTTTATGGCTGTGGAAAATGGACTGAGTTGAAAACCACATTCGAATGAAAATAATCCAATTTTACCATGGTATTTTAAATAAATCATAGTATTGAAAAAATAATTTCTAGTACTGGCATGTTCATTAAATGTTATGAATTTTCTGCTATGGTACCTAGACTATGGTACCTGGATTTAAGCGCAGTTCTAGATTGTCAACGTCTTATTTTAAAGTTGAATTGGTAAAATGTAACCGTAATTTCTATGCTAACAGTTTCTTCTCTCGTAATTCCCACCTGTGGGATTCCCTATAGCTTTTTACTTTCTAGTCAACTTTGATCTTCAAAAATACCATGCCATTCGTTATGTTCTGTCTTCTTAATCTATATATATATATATATATATATATATATATTATATTAGCTCCTGAATTAAATTTAATTCCAGTTGAGCACTCTCGGGCTGAGGTATGGATTTGTAAACAGTGACTATTATAGCTATATAGCGAGACTCTTCGCAAGCCGAATTGAGTCACTGTCGGTCACTGGGCGTGTTTCCAAAAATAAATACGCTAAAAATCCACCTTCATCCCGACCGTGCGCCGACTTGTTCTCTCGGTCGGTGATTGCTAATTGTTTTGGTTCAGCAATAAAAGATTTCCAACACAGATAATTTTAAGTTAACTATATTTAGTACTCATGACGACATGTACATTATCTAACTATCCATTGGAAGTCGCCGTCCTTCACTGGGGAGCCTTTTCGGACACGAAAGAGTACATGTCTACATTTCTTGAGGGGTAAGAATCAACTGTCTGAAAACTTTATCCTATCTATATTTCCTACACTAGATCAGCCAATCAAAATCGACTTCCCTATTATGGCTCATATCTAACTCCAAATGTCAGCCTCCCTTCCTCTTAGTTGCTTCCTTGATAGCTGTAATTTTAAATTATTTAAACGTAATGTCAATCGACATTTTCTGATGACTTGGTCTTGAACGCCGCTCTTCTCTTTATCCTTTCCCCGAACACGCTTCTTTATTCTTGCTCTTACTCTCTGTAACCCTTTGTGCGATAGTGGTACTCCAGCCTTGCTTGGGGTGATATGCTTAAAAATGTTCAAGACTAAGTGACATTTTATTAGCGATTAACTCATAATTTATCAGAAAAAGTTACCTATATTGTTAAAATGAGTATATTTTCATAGTATATATATATATATATATATCGAGAATGGATATTTAGAAGTGTAAGCTGTCGTTGTAAATGCTTTTAAATAAGTAAATATATCTTTTGGACGCCTTCACTGTTTCAAATGATGTTTAAGAACCTCCTGTGAAAAAAAAATTCACATGAGTAATTTATTTCTGACGTCAATCTTGACAACGTGTAAACAATAGTTACGATTATAATTTAATCTAAACATCAGTGTTATAAAAACTTCACGAAATTTTTCTCGGTTACAGATAGTAAGGATTATTTTGGCTTCATTTTTATTATCTTTTTCTCCCAGATTGAGAAAACAGTTTTAAGTCATTCATCAAACTTAGAGAATAAAAAAAAAAACACTTTGATAAACAAAGCGTCTTGTAAAACCCAGAAACTTTTTCGTATATAATAACAGATAGATATATAAGTAAGAGAAGAAAAAAGCTCAAATAAAATCAATGAACGGAGTCCTGATTTAACTACAGAAACCAATCTAAGAAATGCACCATGTGCTGTGAAAGTCGGCTGCCGTATATTTAAATATCGTGCAATTCAACATCTGATTGGATTGTCAGTGTTTGGCCCGTGACCTGTGAATTGTCCTTTCGTTGTTCGCTCCATCACTTGTCGAAGCACATTTGTCAAGTTTTGCAAACGACAATTCCCACGAGACTTCGCTCGGCGTTCTTGTTTATTCCCCTGTGTCTTCGTTCGACTGTCATTCAAAATTCAACCCTTAGGATCCCCGGGAAGTGTGAGCTTCTGACCGCGTTTAGAAACAAGCAACCATCCGAAATGCACTGATAAGTTATCTCCCCTTTTTGCACTTCCATCACACGGGATTTATCAAGTTGTTCAACGCTTTCTATTTTTGTATTCGTTTGTTTGGAATGTTTGTAAAATAAAGACATATTCATGGCGGCGAGTAAGGATGACTTAAGGGAAAGATCGGCAGAATGAACAATTGCATAAATGCAAACATATCTTTATATATATATATATATATATATATATATGTATGTATGTATGTATGTATGTTATGTATATTGTAAATATTGACGGAGAATGATCGAATGAATAAAATAGAGAATAGGACAGGCAAGAAGAGTAAAAGGGAAATCTATTTATGGAAATATTTCAAACATTATCTATGTATGTATGTAAGTATGTATGTATGTATCTATCTATCTATCTATCTATCTATCTATCTATCTATCTATCTATCTATCTACCCCTCTCTCTCTCTCTCTATATATATATATATATATATATATATATATATATATATATATATATATATATATATATACCAGCTAAATAATTTAAAAGTTTCTGTAAATAATTTCAAAGATTTTCTCTCTCATCTCTCTCTCTCCTTATAAATATATATATATATATATATATATATATATATATATATATATATATATATATATATGAAGAAATATACTCTTAATGTGTGCTATATTTATGAGATAAAGTGGTCAATATCTGAGATAGAGCATGTGTAAATATAAAAGTGAACATTGATGTCAACACTTAGAGGCTATGGGCTGTTTCATGCTAGACACAATCGACAGGCTACGATTGTGTCTAGCATGAAACAACGTGTCACCTCTAAGTGCTGACTTCAATGTTCATATATATATATATATATATATATATATATATATATATATATGTTATAATATAATATTAATGCACTGTAAATTTACATTGAGCACTATTTTGTAAAAATAAAAATATCTATAAGAACACCGGATTATATATCTTACTGTTCTTTCTTTTTATTAATATACATATATATATATATATATATATATATATATATATATATATATATATTATAATATAATATTAATGCTCTGTAAATTTACATTGAGCACTATTTTGTAAAAATAAAAATATCTATAAGAACACCGGATTATATATCTTACTGTTCTTTCTTTTTATTAATATACATATATATATATATATATATATATATATATATATATATATATATATATATATATATATATATATACCTAAAGAAATCATTTCAAAGTTTATCTATCTATCTATCTATCTATCTATTTAAATCATTTAATGGATTTTCTATCTAGCTAGCTAGCTACTTAAATAATCTCAAAGATCTATGTATCTATCTATGTAAATAATTTCGAGGATTATCTATCTATCTATCTATTTAACTCATTTCTGGGATTATAATCTATCTATATGTATGTATACCTACTTAAATATTTTTAAAGATTATCTATCTATCTATCGAATTAATTTTCAGAATTATCTATCACTCTATCATTGAAAGTTCTATTGTGTATGAAGTACCCGGTGAGGAACAAACCCACTATTTATCAGTAATGGTTGGCCAGGTTAGCCGTGATATATTGTCCATTAGTCTGCTGCTTATTTTAGTAAGGCTGTTTGATTTTTAATATATGTCAACCTCTGTTATGATAGGTATGGTGACACCTAGTGATGAAAAAGCTCATAGTTATTAGTAGTGGTCAGTCGGGGTAACCTTGATAATCATTAACACATTATGAGGCGTCTTTTTATACAGAAAGTTAAGAGACGATAAACCAAATAATAAAATAGAGTAAACTGTCTGAGAACATATGGAAATAAAGGCATGGATAGGAACAGCTATTCACTAAGAAGTACTCACGAATTTTGAGGTTAAAATGATGTGCATATATACAAGGATCACGATTAAAAAAAAATCAAGCAAGAAAATCCGATCTTATAGTTTTGAATAAGGCAAAGAATGTTCACCAGATTTTAGATATTTTTTGTTCATGAAATCAGTTATATATATATATATATATATATATATATATATATATATACATAAAAAGAAATATAGTTTTAAGGCGGGCTATATTTATGAGATAAAATGCTCAATATCAGATATAGAACGTATGTAAATACAAATGTAAAAGTGAACATTGAATTCAACACTTAGGGGCGACAGGCGGTTTCATACTAGATGCCATCTTCAGGCCGTCTGACGATGTCGTCTAGCATGAAACAGCCTGCCGCCTCTGTTTTGACATCAGTGTTCACCTATATATATATATATATATATATATATATATATATATATATTTGTAAAACTTTAGCAATTTACAAGTATATATATCGGTGTAGCAGTCCTAATTAAACTATTTTCAGTATATACACGGGCACAGTTTACCAAGTCTAGACAACAGCTGGGGTATGATCGGGAGAAGCCTGCTTCATACTTCGGAACATAAAATAGCCTAGACTAAACTTAACTCCCACCCAGACCCACTTTTACCACCCTTCACTTTTGACTAAAAATGTACCTTTCTGAATGCAAATATATGTCTGAATTTCTAGGATGGGGTTTTATCTGTATTTACACTATTTCATGCCGACTAATTTCCTTATCTTTGTTTCATGTTATCACAAGTTTTTGGCCGTTGAAGCATCCTATCTATTGATCCACGTAACATAGATTTTCCTCGTTCTGCTTCCCATATCTCGGGATATCAAGTCTAGTTAATTTTATAGAACTTCTCAGCTATTGCTCACCATGTCCAAGTCCACACAAGGGATTGAACTTACAGTTACAATGTCAACGAATTAACTAGGCCATTGTTCTAAATGAACATCGATTGATATGTGATGGCTCCAGGCTACAAACTGCTAATAATAGCTGATATGAATTAATTCAACAGACATGAGCTACTACTGTTTTTTTTTATATGAAATATCTAATCTATATATATATATGAAGAAATATAGTCTTAAGATGTGCTATATTTATGGGATAAAGTGCTCAATATCAGAAATAGAGCGTGTGTAAATATAGAAGTGAACATATAAGTCAACACTATAACCCGTTTCATGCTAGATGCAATAGTCAGACCACGAGTGGTGTTATTTTTCTCGTCTATTTATATATACTGGTCAGTGGTGCACTGTGGGTAGTCTATTTTGGCGGTTATTTTGCTTGTTTTTCCAAGAAAAATAATTTAGCCCAAATAAATAAATAAATAAACAAATAAACGACTTCCGGTAAATTATATATTTTGGCGGTTATTTTACCGGAAATCGTTTATATATATGTAATTATACCGGAAGTCGTATACATATATATATATATATATATATATATATATATATATATATATATATATATATATATATATATGTATTTATATATACATATATATACCCAGAATGCACCGCTGACCCGTATATATAAATAGCCGAGAAAATAAACAGAGCTCGTGGCCTGACGATTGGATCTAAGTGTTGACTTCTATGTTCACTTTGAAGAGGAAACTGGTAATTTTTTAATTGCTCCAAAAAGAAGTTGTTTTGTAATTTAAGCAAGATGAAATTATTATTCATGGTTAAAATATAGTGACACTTGATATTTTATTAGAAAAATTATTATGACAAAAAGAAAATGATTAAATTTTGCTCATAAAATTATAGTTAGACAGGAGCGGTCCATCATACATAAATAGGATGCATGACGCACTGTATATATGGTGGTATCATTTATAATGGCTGAGAATTGTTTATCGGAGAGCCGAGTTCCAATTCAAATTTGGTTTCCGTGAAGGTGTAAGATAAGTACTTTAATATCTATATATTGCACTGTTCATCGTTTTCCTTGTGTGTGTGTGTGTATATATATATATATATATATATATATATATATATATATATATATATATATATATATATATATATATATATATATATATATAATATAAATATATATTAAACAAATATGGCAATGTTACTATATATATATATATATATATATATATATATATATTCTCTTTGTAAACAGAGGGATTGTTTGCTTGGGCTTGCTCTTCTGGGTCTCTAGCATCTTTAGGTGTTACAACTGTCCCTTCCGTTCATTCACGTCACCCATATATATATTTTTTTTTCTTCATAATTTTTCCCCCGTTTACAGCTCTAAAGAGAGGGGGCGAAACCGGTCGGCTGGTATTTTATTTTAATAACATCATGGTCCAATGTAAAAATATTCTTGTTTTTAACGCCGTCATAAAGTTTTGTACCACAAATATATATATATATATATATATATATATATATATATATATATATATATTGAACCTTAGACCCTTCGTTTTATAACCATGAGCCGCAAGTTCGAATCTCGTAATCGTCGATTTGTCAGGTAGGTGAATTCCTGATGTTATCAGTCAGGGGGAGGTAATCCGAGTCTGCGTCACCTTTGGAAATTACGTGAGAAGGGAGATCGTGATGGCGCACTGGTAAGTTATCAGCGATCGGTTAGCATATACTCTGTGGATTAGTCATGGTTTTGCTTATCACATCATCCACGAAACTTGAATAAAAAAAGAGTAAGGTTATTGTTTGTATTAGGTTGTCGCAAAAAAATAATGACGTAATAATGTCGTTTTTTGACGTTAAAAAATACCTCAAAAAACGACATTATTACGTCATTATTTTTGCACCAACCTAATATTTCCCTTTATTCATAATTAAACAAGTTTGAAGAGATGCGTTTTGCGCATTAGGACTTCATCGAACTAGGTTTATGCTTAGGCTAATATAACTACGCATGCGCACGAACGAAAGAAAGGCACACGAAATTTTAAATTTAGAAATGATTTCTTTTTAATCTGAATAATAATACTTGCTGCATGTTTTAGATCATTTTAGTTTATAACACATTCGTTATTAAATATGAATGCCAAAGTACATTAGTATATATATATATATATATATATATATATATATATATATATATATGTATATAAAAGTAAAAGGTAACATACACATAACACTCAAATCCCCCCTTCTCAGCAACCAATAATGCTTAATCCTTAAAAGAACTGGAAAAATGACTTTTCACCAATACAAGAAATGACTGACAATTAACAAAATAACAAAAAAAAAAAACAGAACAAATGAAAACTACAGGCAAAATCAACTTTTTTCAGAGACAGCCATTGACCCCGGTATTTCACTGCTACTAATTAGCATGATCTTTTTCTTCTGATGATGGTCATGCTGGCCGAAACCTGTCGAGAATTTAAATAATAAAACAAAAATGTTAATATACAACCCAGTATTAATAAAACAACATTTTTTTAATTGTTCAAGACATATATATATATATATATATATATATATATATATATATATATATATATATATATATATATATATATATATATATAGAGAGAGAGAGAGAGAGATACAGACAGACAGAAACAGAGACAAACAGAGTACATTCATGGATGGATAGATAAACATGGTGACATAGGTATGTATGAATAGACTGATATATATATATATATATATATATATATATATATATATATATATATATATATATATATACACATATATATATATATATATATATATATATATATATATATATATATATATATTGGGAGAGAGAGACAGTGACAGAGTGAGAGAGACAGACAGACAGGCGAACAGACAGAAACAGACACAGAACACTAATGGATAGATAGATGTAAACCTAGTGAGATAGTTATATATGAAGAGACACATATATATATATATATATATATATATATATATATATATATATATATATATATATATATATATGCCAAGAGAGAGAGAGAGTGAGGGAAGAAGAGAGTGATGGAGATAGATAGATAGATAGAGAGGGAGAAAAAAGTGAACCAATTAATATCAAGGTAAAC
>OZ010605.1:26126262-26128762 GCA_963932145.1 Acanthosepion lycidas
TTCTGCTGCAACTTCTGCGACAGAAACACCGTTTGGTTTTACAGCAGTATGTTTCTTGCTTATAGGACTCCAGTGTTAGTCAATATATTCTTAATGATGTGTAACTTATTTACTGGCTGACCAGATAATCAGCGCTTTCTAAAAACAAAAAAAACATATAAAACATAGATAGATTAATAGATAATTATATTTCAATTAAATTAATTACAATATAAAAGCATTTTATGTCGGAGAGACATCACGGAATCTAAAAGCCCCTTATGAACTTAAAAGTGATTTACGTTTAGACAACCATTCAAACCCGCTCGACAGACACAGGAACAAATTTAGCCTTTTTTTTTTTTTTGCAAATGCCATCATTATTTAAAAAAAAGAACATAATTCTTTGCGAAGAAATTACTTTGAGAGATTATTGATAATAGATTTTTCCGACGCAAAACACTTTGTCTGGGGAGACTTAACAGTAGAGTAAATAACAAAGGTAGAATTAATATATAATCCCATAGTTCACCCCCACCCATATTTCTCAATCACATTAGGCAGACATGCTTGCAGAGGTATTGAGGTCTGCCATATATATACAAAGAAACAAATATATACACTACACATACGACACACACACACACCAGAAAACTTGAAGATAACATACATATAACACACACATCTCCTTCCCAGCAACCAATAAAGCTGTCAGAATGACTGAGAAGGGTGAGACATTAATCTCCCAGCCTCTTCCTTAAATGAACTTCAAAGAGGACTTTTGACCAATACAATGTCTAACAAACAATTAACGATAAAAAAAAACAAACAAAACAATACAAAAACAAATGAAAACTGCAGACAAAGTTCACTTTCTTCAGAGACAGCATTCGCCACTATAGTACATTGCTAACAAGCAGGAAATTTTTATCCTGGTGATGGCCATGCTGGCCGAAACTAGTCTAGGAAACAAATTCAAATAATAAAACAAAAATATTTATATACAACCCAATTTTGAGTTGTTTAATTTTTTATATTTTTCAACACACACACACACACAAATATATATATATATATATATATATATATATATATATATATATATATATATATATATATATATATATTGCCAACTATAACCCACGTTAGAAAAATAGATGTGAACATGAATAGTGCTAGTTGCATGGAGTAATGAATGGAAGGTTGTTATTTTACATTAGGTACCTCTGCGAAATCGCTAAACATCAGCATACCATAATGTAAACATGATCCAAGCGTAATGAAAACATACATTTATCATCAAAATCTTTATGTTATTATTAGGCTGGTGCAAAAATAATGATGTAATAATGTCGTTTTTTGACGTATTTTTAACGGCAAAAAACGACATTACGTCATTATTTTTGCACCGACCTAATATTAAGAAGGATCAAAGTATTTATTGAATATTTGATTCAATTTTTTACTCCTTTTTAGAACTTTCGAAATTTTGATTAAAAATCTTGTTTTTCTTGCGACAGCGGATGTGTTAACATTTAGTACAGCAAATGTTAGCCTCTTTTCTTTTCTTCTTTTTTTTTTTTTTTTTTTTTGCGGTGGCACACATTAATTTTGAAATTCGTTCAAAAATCTAGTATTTGTCGGATTTTAATAAAATTCCTGGGATTTATTCCGAAATGAATGTAATTATTTTTGAAAGTTTTTAATAGAAAATCTTGGAAAATCATATACTTATTAAATGTGTTTCAACACCTTACATAATTTTATGAGAACTTGAGAAATTCAACGTGATAAATTTTAGTAATTATATTAGTTAAAAGCAGGATTCTTTGGAGAATTTAAATCAGCGAATTTCTTTTACAAAATCGGACCCTGTCATAACAAATATCTCTTCTGAATCAAAAACTAAAAAAAAACACGATAAAACTAAGACATTATTTAATTTGAGAAGCTTTTAATTGCGTTTATAAATAATATATATTAAATATATATTAGATATATATTAAATATATATTAAAGACAATATTTTATGAAGGAAAAAGATATTCGATGAAAAATGAATCTGTATAAGATTTGTTTACATTTTTTTAATATTTTTACATTGAATAAAATATAAAGTTTTTAAATCTTTTAAAATTCACTTTCTTTGGTGATAATATTATTTAATAAAACTATATTTACTAAACATGGTAACGCTTATTACAATAACAATTAACAATTTTTTTAAAAGAATTTCGATTTTTGTGGGTTTTATCGTTCTGAGTATGCTTGTCTATACACATTATCATTAAAAGGTGACGAGTTCAAAGAGTTGTCTCTCCTTATCGAAAAAAAATCCTAATATAAAGTTATCATCTGCTAACAATTCTACTTTACCATACTAAACTCTCAACACGTTCGGCCGTCAATAAATCGATCAACACGTCAAAAAACAAGACCATGTGATTAAGAAATTCTTTTATACAACATTTTAAGCTACAAGTAACAAGTGTTTCGACACAAATTAATCTTTGGTTTACAA
>OZ010605.1:26133762-26146262 GCA_963932145.1 Acanthosepion lycidas
TATTCGGACTGTTATTCGCATCTTCATTGCACTATTCACAACGTTTTGGCCTCTATATCCCTGAGATGAGGTATTATGATTACTTCCGTTTTTACATTATTCGGACTGTTATTCGCATCTTCATTGCCATATTCACAACGTTTCGGCCTCTATATCCCTGAGATGAGGTATTATGATTACTTCCGTTGTTTACATTATTCGGACTGTTATTCGCATCTTCATTGCACTATTCACAACGTTTTGGCCTCTATATCCCCGAGATGAGGTATTAGGATTACTTCCATTATTTACATTATTCGGACTGTTATCTTCATCTTCATTGCCATATTCACAACGTTTTTTAGGTGATTGGAATTTCGGACCGAACACTTTATTTCGTCCACTGAGGTAGATTGTTCTAGCTTCCCATGTCATGACTCTTCCAGATGTCTCGATTATATTCACTTTAACTCAATCTTCCAGATTTTAGTTCACTATTGCTGTCGCCTGGTGTTGAACAAACAACCCTTTGGGTCTAGTCACTAGATCTAACCAAAGTTTTTTTATCCACTGGACCATGTGTCCTTGAGTTAAATGGAAATAACTAAGACATCCGGCAGATGTCTATCTTTTTTATGTTAATGTAAACCTCTACCTCGAGTGGACCTCGGGATTTGTAAAGGGTAAAACTCGCTGTAAAAAAAAACACTCTATCTATTTATCTTTGTCTGATCATATCATATCATATCTATCTATCTATCTATCTATCTATCTATCTCAGTCTATTCATATCTATCTATCTATCTATCTATCCTAGTCTATTCAAATCTATCTATCTAAGTCTATTCATATCTATCTATCTATCTATCTATCTATCTGTCTATCTATCTATCTCAGTCTATTCATATCTATCTATCTATCTATCTATCTATCTATCCTAGTCTATTCAAATCTATCTATCTAAGTCTATTCATATCTATCTATCTATCTATCTATCTATCTATCTATCTATCTGTCTCAGTCTATTCATATCTATCTATCTATCTATCTATCTATCTATCTCAGTCTCTTTATTATCTTCATATGTAAGACTCTTCGTTATCTATCTATCTATCTATCTATCTATCTGTCTAGTATTGCCCATTATATCTATGCGTATCTCTTCATATGCAATTGTCTATCGTTTGTATATTAATGTAAAGCTCTACATCGAGTGACTTCCAGGCCTTGTAAATGGTAAACCTCGCTGTAATAAACGCTCTATCTATTTATCTTTGTCTGATCATATCTATCTATCTATCTATCTATCTATCTATCTATCTATCTATCTATCTATCTATCTAGTATTGCCCATTATATCTATGCGTATCTCTTCATATGCAATTGTCTATCGTTTTTATATTAATGTAAACCTCTACCTCGAGTGACTTCCAGGCCTTGTAAAGGGGAAACCTCGCCGTAAATAAAACAATATATTTATCGTAGTCCATCTCTCTTTCTCTCTCTCTCTCTCTCTCTCTATATATATATATATATATATATATATATATATATATATATATATATACATATATATATATAGTATTGCCCATTTTAACTTTCTGTATCTGTTCATATCCACTTGTCTATTGTCTTTATATTAATATTCGCGAAGTACATGGCCCAAGAGCCACTGATGATAGAGGTCTACTGTATTTTTCGTTTAGATTTTTTGTTTATCAAAATTTCGCAATTATTGACTTTGCGAATTGTACACCTAAAAAAATATTTTTTTTAACATTGAGCTTGCTAATCACCACTTCCTTGCACCCGCACACAAATATATATTTAAATATATAAAAAAAATATATGTCCGTGTATATAATAGAAAGAGATTGAATGTTTAATATGTCATGAAATCAATCGACAATAACGACTAAATAAATAAATATTGAAAAATCCCATTTGCATATCAATAGACCTAAAATAATATCTTATCCGATTTCTTGACAGCCATGAAACATTAATCAACCAATCAGCACGCAGAGGGCAAAAGACCAATAGAATCCATCTTGAGGTTTCGAACTTGCCAGGGTAAGAAAAACGTTTTCTCTCTTTGCCCGATTTAATCACCGGGTCGGCATCTTATTGACAGTTTGTATATTTCAAAAACCTTTTATATCTATCTTGAGTGAATTTCTATTATAACAGACACGAATTGAAGCAAAATCCTTTTCCTTGCACGCAGGGAAACGGACGTTTTTTCATCTCGTTCCCTTCCTATTTATATGTTAGTTTACTTAAGCCGTTAAAATGACGCCATATTTTGTTATACAGTTACTATTATTACGCTGTCCAACGTGAATTTCTTATATTCTTCTTCTTTAACATACCCTAGGCGACCACGGCTCTCCACAAATTTCGTAATGGTTCCCGTTTCAGTGCCGTTAACCGTTATGTTGCATGCATATCCTAACGTTTTAAGCTTAAATGAAGTTACAGAAAGTGCGCTGGACGCCGGGGGTGAAAAGTTGATAGTTAATTATGAAGGAATAATTTTAGAGCTGTGAAATCTGGCATGCATTAATTTAAACTCTTCTTCTTAACAACTGCACTGTTTTTTTCTAGGTATGAAGGTAGGATGAAAAGCTCATAGACTGATTATGAAGAAGCTGTGCTACAGCTATTAATCTTGCTTTCGTTAATCTCAGCGCTTCTTATAAGTGTTTATTCAGGTATTATGTGGGGTGGAAAGATTATAGGGCGACTTTGAAGGGCTGATGATAGAGCTGAGAAATATTGCATTAATTTCATCTCTCATCGTTATATTAATAACCGGACGGTTTCTTTCCAGAAACGAAAGTGTGCTGAAACGTTCATCGGCTGACTAGGAAAGAACTAAGCTAAAATTGTGAAATATTGCATGCATTAATTTCAATTCTTCTTATTAATTACTGCAGGTTACATGTGCCCCCTCTCTCGGTTGTACTAACAAGATCCTTAGGAATACAGGACATTACTTTTGGGGATGACTTGGCTTCAGGAGTTGCCGGAAAGTTGTCATTGATCACAACCTACTGCAGCCGGGAATACACTTATGCTTTTTTTTTTATCTGGATTTACTTCCATAGCCTTTTTCCTTTTTTTTTTTTTTTTTTTTTTTTTTTTTTTGTGTGACACTATTTAGCGGTCGCGTGAAAATTAAAAGCGAGAAATAATTAAGGCGAGAAGCTGAAATAATTAAAGCGATAAGAAGCTATCACGAAAAGACATACTGAGCGATGTTATTTTTTTTAACAAAGAAAAGTGGTAATGGTTTTATTTTCATTTGCGAAAAAAGTATTTATTTTTTCGCGGAAGATAGGAAATTGGTAAGACCACGGATCTGTCGGAATTAATTTATGTTATGACGCGGCGAAAGAAGATAGCAATCTGCCCATGGCAATAATGATTGGTCATGTGGCCTACGAAACAGAAGCTGGGAGATAATTGTAATCAGGTCACGTACTGACCGAGAAAAACATCAGCTGGGCCACCGAAGGAAAAGGGAAGAATAAACCATTAACTATCTTTCGGAGATATCATTTGGTTTTCGGGAAAACACCTGTTTTATGTTCAGACTTAGCCATGATAAGAGTTTGTTGCCCTGGAGCAGAAAGTAATGGACTTCCAAAAATGGAAAGTCATCAATTTTTCCTGTCCGAAAACAAAGAAACTCCTTATTGTGGATTTAGAATTATCGAGGAACTCAAACCCCGACAAGCCCACACCCGGTTTTGGTCGGCGTCCATATAAAAAGAGTCACAGTTCCGAGGAGACGCAGACAGAGTTGAGCTGTGAGCTCTGAGACCAGCCTCGCAGGAAGCTGACTGAAGATCCACGCATCCCGACTTCGACTTCTAACCAAAAACAATTTATTTTTGAAGAACGACTTAGACTCACACCACCAAAACAAGTTTTGCGAATACCGCCTGAAGACACCAAAAACCAGTTATCGAAAAACAACTTAAGATATTAAGATTCGCCTAACAAACACAAAGTGTCACGAATCCATAGAAGCGGGTTGGGAGAAAGACGCAGTCCTGTATTCAGAAACCAGATATAAAAATATTTGTTATTCTATTTTTAACACATTTGAACTTTTCGACTTGTTATTTTTTTTTCTTTTACATATACTTGTGCGGTGTTACCTTTACTCGGACTCGGCTTGCATTACGGCCCAGCGACTGATTGATTTCGTCTACCTAAGATCAAATCACAACGTGGGTAGGTTATACTAGAAGTCAAAGCAGTTACTTCGGTAACCAGACGTTGGAGACGAGCGGGGAACGACAAAGCTAATACCGATTCTAACCAGATTCCCATCCGAATCAGCCAAGGGTTAGAACGTCACATTTGGTGCCGTGACAGCAGGATCACGTCACATTTGGTGCCGCGACTAATACCAAGTCACATTGGTCGTCACAGGATAGCACGGGAGCAGAGAGAGGCCGGGGTGACGTCACATTTGTTTGTTATGACCACAATATAGTGAATGTTTAAAATCAGGGTTTTCTTCCCGCGAGATGGACTGCCTTCTTGGGCTGTAGTGCTCCATCTACTTGAAGCAGCTTGTGATAAAGCGTCAGTTTTCCGCCTTCGCCAATTCTCCGGCTTGGAGTTGGACTTAGTTGCCAGAAGTTATTTGAGATGCATGTTACGGAAGCATTTTACAAACAGTGGGAGCTTGTCCCCATAATCAACCTCGGGCAAGACAACATTTCGCATATAAATATATATATGCACGTATACAAACATTATATATCTTTCGTACTAAAGAAGCTCAAAAAAATTATCGTTTTTTAAAAAATTATACAATAAAACTAAAAAGCAAGACAATATACGGAATAATCCATAAACAACTATAAATGTCGAAAAATTTGTTAATTTTAGAAAGAAGTTGGCAGAACAAACAATTATGAAAATGTAAATCGGGCTTTAAGGAGATTCTGAAGTCATTTTTAAAAATCCTTGTCCTGGGTAAGACGGTAAACCATATCCGTGTCCTGGAAAAGACTATAAACTACATCCGTGTACTGTGTAAGACGATAAACAACATCTATGTCCTGGTTAAGACGATAAACCACATCCGTGTCCTGGTTTAGACGATAACCCACATCCGTGTCCTGGCTTTGACTATAAACTACATCCATATCCTGGGTGAGACGATAAACTATATCTGTGTCCTGGTTAAAACGATGAACCACTTCCGTGTCCTGGTTAAGACGATAAACTCCATCCGTGTCCTGGTTAAGACGATAAACCACATCCGTGTCCTGGATAAGACGGTAAACTACATCCGTGTCCTGGTTAAGACGATAATCTACATCCGTGTCCTGGATAAGACGGTAAATACATCCATGTCCTGGTTAAGACGATAAACCACATCCGTGTCCTGGCTATGACTATAAACTACATCCATATCCTGGGTAAGACGATAAACCACATCCGTGTCCTGGTTAAGACGATAAACCACATCCGTGTCCTGGTTAAGACGATAAACCACATCCGTGTCCTGGTTAAGATGATAAGCTACATCCGTGTCCTGGTTAAGACGATAAACCACATCCGTGTCCTGATTAAGAAGATAAACTACATCCGTGTCCTGGTTAAGATGATAAACCACATACGTGTCCTGGATAAGACGGTAAACTACATCCGTGTCCTGGTTAAGACGATAAACCACATCCGTGTCCTGGCTTTGACTATAAACTACATCCATATCCTGGGTAAGACGATAAACCACATCCCTGTCCTGGTTAAGACGATAAACCACTTCCGTGTCCTGATTAAGACGATAAACTACATCGGTGTCCTGGCTAAGACGATAAACAATATCCGACAACAAGGCCTTTCATCAGATGGTTTTGAGGAGCATGAAAGCGCCTCTTAACTGTTGGTGTTCGCGGGTCCGCCCGGACCCGGAGTGGTAGCACCTGTCAGTATCCTAGCATTGGACAAATAATTAAACCCAGAAAGGGAGCTAAAACACTATGTAATTATAAAAATAAATTTTAATACCAGCAATACATTTTTGGAAAAATTATTACCAGTAAAAATCATGTCGGCATTAAATAACCCACTGAGGTTGGTATCCCGTAAAACAAACCAAACAATATTTACGTTTTTCAGTTAAACTTTAAATTCGTTAATGATTTGGATTTCAATAAATGCGTCATCTTTCCTTGAGTTTTCTAATAATACGGATATGTACCTCGTCTCCTCAGTAAGTTCGGGTTTATTGTGGGGAACCCAAGCGCATACAAAATTTCCCCAAGCCCCTACAAACGTCAGTTTCGCTGGCCTCGGTGACGAGCACGGATCCCTGTCTCTGGTGCAATTAGAGGCTGCAGCCTCAGGTAGCTGTTCACGATGGCTGAACACCTCACCGTATTATTTTTCTCAGTTGCGTCTCTGTCCACTGGCGTAGCGACAAATGAATCGCACCCTGCCCGAAGCTAGAGACGAAACTGAGAGAAGATAAACGCTAACCGGCATATGCCAGATAAGTGTATTTACCGTGTCGCTCCACTGCATACGAATTGTGAAACAAGGTAGAGTTTAATGCGGGGAAACCGGGCGCAGACACGCGGGCCAAGGTCAAAAGTTCCTCTATCCCCAACAACTTTCAATTGTGCTGCTGGACTCGGTAGGAACAGCGAACTCTATCTTTAGTCCCACAGGAGGGTGCAGCATCGGGCAGCTGTTCCCCAGGGCTAGGCACCTCACAGTTGTATTTTCTCCAGTTGCGCCTCCGTTCTCTGACGGAACTGCAACTGCGTCGCCTTCTACCCGAAGACAGAAATGCAACTGAGAGATGATAGAACCTACGGGGACATCAGGAAATTAAAAGATGCAGCCATAGTGCAATGAGAGGGTGCAGCCTCGGAGTTCTGCTTGCCAGGGCTGGGCACGTCATAGTGTGATTTTCCTCATTTGCACCTGTGTCCTACAACTCAGCCGCCACTGAGTCGCATTCTGCCCGAAAACAGAGACGCAATAAAGAAGTGATAAAACCCTCCCCGACAGGTGCCAGGTAAATAGAGATCCCCACCAACCGAGTCAGGTTTTGACACAAGTTCGGTTTTAACGTGGGGAGCTGAGTGTTTCCACTCGGGCCGCTGGTCTAAGCTGGTATTAGCTGGTCATAGCTAGTCTAAGGTGGTAAGATCTCGTTTCATATGCTCATAGCCCTGATAACACCTGCGTAAGGTAAGTAATTATTTACTCGTTGCCCTATGCAGCAAGATCTAGCACAAGGTCGAGTTTTAAAGTGGGGTATCCGAGCCCGTAGTCACGGCAAAAATTCCCTATAGACCACGTAAAAACGGAGTTAGTTTCCCGAGACGAGACTCTGCCCTTCGTCAGAGCCTCGTCTGGGGAATAACCTCTGACATGTGCCAGGTAAGTACATCTCTTAATAATATGTACTTTCTTTATATACCTATTTATTTACTAAAGTGAAACCGAACCGCGTCTTTTTCGTCTTTCATTGTGATTAAATCAGGAGAGTCCACTATTTATTAAGTATTGTTAGGGTTGAAATTACTAAATAACCACCTCACTAACTGACAAATAAGCAATCAAAATTCGAATATAGCAAAAGTAATCATGTAGTAAGAAGGGAAAACAAGGGAGAAATAAGGCGAATGTTAAAGGTTTAAAAATAAATATTTCATTCATGCTTTCGTTTCTTTTCGAATTTACTCAAAGGTTGTTTTTATTTTTTCCTATTTATATGTTTCATCCTTTCTTCCTTCCTTCTTTCATTTCATAGTTCGGCACATTTTTCACAGAACCAAATAAAGAAACCACAAATATGGCAACGAAATTAGTTGTTCAGTTTATGAAGCACAAACCTGAAGGATTCTCATCTTAACAGCAAGTAAGAAATTCAATTTTTAGCTAAAGCCGAAACACAATTAATTAAGACCAACTAATTAAAACGTTGCCGTGAATTGGCGTGGGTGGGAATGTGGTGGTTGTGTGGAGGAAGCGTGGGTGGGCATATTTGGGGTTTGTCAGCTGACAAGCCGAACTGATAATTAACAGCAACTAACTGAAGACGAAGGAAATCATGAGCCTCAAAAGAAGCCACCCGAAAATCGTACGCGGCATGAAGAGCATGCAGAGTACGATTTATCGGCGTTTTTCATAGATTTCTTCCGCGCGTGTATATATATATATATATATATATATATATATATATATATATAAGATAAGCCTAAGGAGCCTGGCTTCTTGGGTTTATATTAGGTTTGCTCTACTTCGTGTATTGAGCACTTTACGTAGTTGCATTTACTCATTTTGTTTTGTTTTGGGGGACATTGAGCTTGAACTCTGGACGACTGTTTTCCCCTTCGTTTCATGTTCTTGGTTCTTTCTATTTTGTCCTCATTTTTTCTTTGGTACTGGCTTGTTTTACTACAAGTTGAAATATCCAAGGCTTTTTCCAAGCGAATACTACCACATATATATATATATATATATATATATATATATATATATATATATATATATATATATATATATATATATATATATATATGGTAGTACATATATATATATATATATATATATATATATATATATATATATATATATATATATATATATATATATGGTAGTACATATATATATATATATATATATATATATATATATATATATATATATATATATATATATATATATATGTGGTAATCTCCCAAGCCCAGTACTTGGTGAGGGCGGAGGATTGGCCGTTGATTACCCCCCCCCCCGCCACCAGGTCCACACTTGAAAATAAGGTAAGCCGTACATTCAGTTACCATCATGGGGAAGAAAACAGACAACCACTTGCTGGCCCGTGTGAGTATAGTTTCGCTCTAGCAGAAACCCATTTACGTTTTTCTTTGTTTTTTTTTCTTTTTTTTTTCTTTTTGTTCTTGGTTTTTAAATTTATCTATTTTTTCTCTCCCCCCACTCAAAGACATTTTGTCCCAATGATTCTCCATTATTTGAAAGTTTAGTAAGAAATTCCGGTTCCAAAGAAAAAAAAAAAAAAAACCAGGAAAAATTGAAAATTAAATGTCTTTTGCTAGATGCGATAATAATCCGGGTAAACTTATTTTCAATTTCTTTTTAGAAAACTTAATGTGATAAGGTATAGCCAAGTGTGATCCAGGTCTCTTTACCTGTTATATCCCCACCCCAATCCTTCCCTCTGTTTGTTTCGTCCTTTTTTGTGTTATCTGTAATAGGAGTAGGTCTCTTCTACCGCCCGGTCAACACTCCTCCCCTTTCTATTGGACATGAGTAGAGGCTTACACCTTGTTCTTTGTCTAGGAAGGGGTTCCCGGTACTCTTTCTCTCTCCGGCCTCTGTATTAGTGCAGCTCTGTTTCTCCCGTGATGTGTGCAGTCTATGGCATCACCTCTTCATTCTGATGGTACACGGTTGACAGTTCTCTGGTTGCTGTTTCCGACTGGTAGTTAGGAGCCCTAACTCTTGCGTAGCGTCTTGAGCGGCTGCTTTGATCAACAGCTGTATAATACCGGGGTGTTTATAGTGCCATGTCGCGCATAGAAAGGTGTACCTGCAGTCACCTCCGGTGGGCAGCCCTGAGGCCACATTATGATGCAGATTTTGCCAGTTTCTCTCTGCACGCGTCACGGTCGAAACTGTCTGTTTCTTTTACTTCGGACCTTCTCATCTTACAAACAAAATTCAACATGAGTTACAAAAACCGAATGATTAACCCTAAACTAGCCTCTCAAAAACCACCTAAACCCCTCAACATTTCGTTCTCCAACATCCGGGGCATTAGGACAAACTTCTGCAGTCTGGAATATTTCCTCACTGCAAACGGCCCGGATATACTGGCTCTCTGTGAGACAAACTTTGTCACGTCTATCCCCTCTTCTGATCTCTCGATCCCCGGCTACCTTCCTCTCCTAAGAAAAGACTCTCTAACCCACATGCACGGCCTTGATGTCTACGTCTAGGAACATCTCCCTCTGGCCAGAGAGTCCTCTCTCGAATCACCAGACCAGTCCTACATGTGTCTCCGACTCTCTCTCCTCAATGCGGTAAGCTATCTCTTCTTCCTTTACCGCTCTCCATCCTCTCAAGACTGTGAAATACTCGATAGCATATCTGACAGCATAGACAAGGCTCTCTCCCTCCACCCGTTTGCTCACATTTTTGTGTTTGGTGACTTAAGAATGCTACTACTGGCCACGCAGGCATTCAAACGCTCAATTGTTCAATCTCCCATTCCCTCACACAGATAGTTAACTTCCCCACTCGTTTTGCCTTCAACCGGGAAGGTAAAGCCTCTCTTCTCGACCTGTGCTTTACCTCCATCCCCGAATCCTGCAGCGCCTCGCAACTCTGCCCTCTTGGTAACTCTGATCATGCAGTAGTATCAGTTAACATCTCCTTCAACTCCACCCCCTATAAAGGACTTGCTACTAGTAACTACGTTCTACTATCAACGAGCTGACTGGGACGCGTTCCGTGATTTCCTCCGCGATGTCCCCTGGGATGGAGTCTTTAAGCTCCCCGTCCAAGAATGTGCTTCTGAAGTCTTTTCCTGGGTTAAAGCTGGAATCGACGCTTTCATCCCATTAAGGGAATATAGGGTCAAGTCGCGCTGGTTTCTCGCATGCTGCTTGACTTAAATCTGCGAGATCAGGGGTTGTGAAGGTCAAGGCCGTCTTTCTAAGGAGTGGCTAATGGCGACCGCGACAAGGCCCTTCCCCTAGAAAATTGATCATATCAATTAATAATAATAATATTTACGACCGGATCTGGTTTGCTGCACAGGAGTCGCTGGGGTGTCGTCTGATGTCTGCGGTGATGTGTGGGCCTGGTGCGCTGGAATAGCATTAGGGGAACGCAGAGCCGGGTTTGCGTCGTACCGTCGCTTCTCCAGAAAAGCAGGCTTGGTCCGATCGATCGCGACGGTGTCTGTCGAGTTGGCGCGCTTGATCGTAAGGTGCTTGTCGGTGCGCCGAAAAACCTGAAAAGTCCACTCTATTCCTTATCTACATAAATGACCTTCCTGACGCAATAACTTCCCAAGTTGGCATCTACGAGGATGACACAACAATTTATTCCTGTCTCAAAAACAAATCTAGTCTTTCTGACAAAACTCGCCTGGTCGTGCGTCTCGAAAAGGACCTCCAATCGATTGTGAACTAGGGCTGGTCAAGTTCAACGCTTCCAAGACAAAACTGCTCTCTATTAATCACCACAGAGATCCTTCCCTTCCCTCCATTAGAATGTCTGACGCTCATCTTATCGAGAGCACATCTCTGCGGCTGTTCGGTCTCACGTTGACTGCTGACCTGAGATAGAATAAATACATTGAATCAATTGCCTCGTCCACTGCAAGGAAAGTTGGCTCCCTGAGCCGCGCCATGAAGTTTTTCTCCCCGGAGTCGACCCTCCAGATCTACAAATCAACAATTCGCCTTTGCATGGAGTATTGCTGCAATATATGGTCCGGTGCCCCTTCTGTTTGCCTCGGGGTTCTTGATAGGCTCCAGAGGCGGATATGCAATGTAGTTGGCTCTGCCCTGGCGTCTCGTCTACAGTCACTTTCTCAGAGACGTGCCGTCGCCTCCCTCCGTCTCTTTTACAAATACTTTCATGGAAATTGCTACGAGGAGCTGCATTCGCTGGTTCCCAGACGTCATGAGTTCAAGCGCCCTACGAGGCTGGCATCCCGCTCTCACCCCTTCACTGTGGAAACTCCTAAATGTAGCCGTCTCTTCTACTCTAATAGCTTCATGTCTCGCACCTCTCGCATGTGGAACTCCCTTTTCCTGTTTTTCTGTAAGCTATAATCTCCAGCTATTCAAGTGTAATGTCAATCGACATCTCCAGTTGCCTTGATCTATCCACTACCCTCATCCTTTTTTCTATGACTTCTATCTGATCTTGCTCTAAATTTTCTGTCAACCCTTGCGTCCTAGTGGCTTCCCGCCTTGTTTGGGGTGAAATGCTTAAAAAAAAAAGAAAATATATATATATATATATATATATATATATATATATATATATATATTAAAGAAAAACCAACTAATTTAAGGTACCATTAAAGTGGCAGGTTTTTCTTTAAAATATTAGCACTGGATTTATTACCTCTCAGGATTTCATCCTCCTTAGGATTACCCATACAGATTACCAAATTCTTCATAACTAATATATATATATATATATATATATATATATATATATATATATATATATATATATATATATGTATAAATATATAAATATATTATATATATATATATATATATATAATGGTCATTTTCTCACATATGTTATTATGCGAAAAAACGAGATTATTTTTCCACCAACCTAATATATATATATATATATATATATATATATATATATATATATATATATATATATAAATCCGTTGGAATATAATCTAAATGGATGCAAGTAATATAACATATTAAAACAGATCCACAAAAAGACCTCAATGTATTTATTTTATAGAA
>OZ010605.1:26151262-26191262 GCA_963932145.1 Acanthosepion lycidas
ATTTAATGCCGTTAAAATTTTTATTGCTGGTAATATTTTTTTCAAAAAATATATTGCTGGTAATATTTTTTTTCAAAAATGTATTACTGGTAAAAAAATTTCCAAACTAATATTGCTGTTATTTAAAAAAGAAAACTATTTTTATACTTTCATTGTTTTGATCCCATTGGATTTAACTATTTTCCCATAGATGGGACCCTGACAGGTGCTACCACCCGGATCAGGGTGGACCTAGGAACACCAGCAATTAAGAGGTGGTTATATGCTCCTCAAAACCTCCTGATCAGAGGCCTTGCTGTTGGATGTAGTTTATCGTCTTACCCAGAACGGGTAGGAACATTAGTAGATTTAGCAAAAACAATGTATGATAAACTAATGAGGCTAAAAGAAAAACGTGTAAAAAAAAACAAAAAAAAAGATTAATTTAGTCAAATACATGAGAATGTAAACTAACTTTTAGGGTCTAGGGAAGAGATATCGATGAGCTGAGTTTGAATTGCGTTCCAGATCACATTCTCATAACTAGTTTTGGGATGATATAAACCAATCCTGAAAAGATGAGAGGTGTAAAATATCCCCATTTTTTTATTTTTTTTTCGCGCATTGTTTATTTTGTGTGTGTGTTTTTTTTCCAACTGCACGGTATAGCAAATTCAGCTTGGCACCGACTGTGACAAAAATAGATCCATGAGCAGTTCACTCTGCCAGAAAATTGGAAACGGTATGCTGAACCGCTTGGCATCCGTGCCGGAAGCTTTAATATGAACGTTTTTGAGTGTTTGGGATTCAATCCGATGACAATGCATAGGATTCGGGAAGAGATGGATGAGTCTAATGGTGATTACGAATCTACGGCAGCTCGGAAAAAATCATTCTAATAAGAAAAGAACGCCCACATTTTTTGATGAGGACCTCAAACTTAACACAGACGCCTATATCAAGTGCCTTAAGGTGGTAGAGTCATGAGAACGTCTGCTGGACGACTCTATGGTTGGCAACGGGACTCTGCACCAAGCTACACACAATATTTAGAATATTGATTAACTCTTATACACAACATTTAAAAGTGTTTTGACGAAGTAAATGGTTAAAGAAATAACTAGTGTTACAGATATATCATATATTAAACTGTAAGTACAAAAGAAGAGTATTACACGACTAGTGAGTGTGTGCCGGTTGGCCCAGCGTTCAATCAATTCAGCTGTTACCCAAGACCTTCTCTCTTACTAATGTTATAGTAGGCGGTTGTTCAACAACCACAGAGATAACCCGTGGTTTAAACCGTAACTATTCCGAGTTGAAGTTAGTTACATTTTCTGCGAGGTAGTGCATTATAGAGCGGGATCAACAGTTTGAGAAAAGCGAGTACGCTTTAATATTCGGTCAAGATAACTTGTGAGTTCATGCTATCAAAATCATTGATGAACTGAATAGTTCAAATTTTCGTATGGTTTTAAAACATTTCTAAAACATTCCATACACTGGGATCTCATCTCCAGGCAGATAACCTCAAGATGTCGTCTTCCTGACAAATCAACAATTTTCGACGGATTTGCACCAAAATTTACATGCACATGCTCCAAGTTATCGTAAAGGCCAAGACCGACGTCGTATTTCCCAACTCCCATCGATAGTGGAAATAATCGATTTTTTCATGCTTCTAAGGCACTTTTCATGTAGGTTGCGGCCATTTTCTACTGGCCAGAGTGAGAACCTATAGCTGGCTGCCACGAATAGGCAGGAAGATTCTATTGGTTAGCGTGAGAGCCAACAGCTGACTGACACGAATATTATGCTAGCATGCAAAATAAAATACTGCACTCGTCACAAGTGGGAAAATTTAAATCTGCATGACACTTTACTCCAATTGGCTGATTCGCTTGCTTAAACTCAACGTTGATTCTGATTCCGCAGAACTGGGTTTGGGTGTGAAAAAGTATTTGTTGTTAACATTCTTTTTTTCATTCGTTTTTTCCAAGTTACGAGTCCTTTTTTAAAGCTGATCGTTTTGTGTTCATTTTGTTTAGTTCTTTTTTCCTAACAGATTTAATTTTTAGTATAGAGGTTAGAAAAAAATTCGCAGTGGGAGATAAGCAAGAAGTAAGGCCTGTAGCAACATCAGCACGACAAAGGGGACTCCTTTAAAGGCAAGAAAGGGCAACAATATTTGAAGCCAAGTGATAGCGATTGCTGTATAAGTCGTACGATTTTTGAATCAAGCACGGGTAATGCCGGGTCATCCTGCTTGTTTATTATACAAGAATACTAATCTAATATTTACCATAAGGCCGAGTGGCCTATTTGAGCGCAAAGACGGCAGTCGTACCAGTTGTTCTCGAAGTGTTGGGTAGAGTCTAATGAGACAAGGTAAAGGTCTGAGTGGGTTTGGGAAATTAGCTGAAATATCGAGACATTTACTTATCGAGAATGCTAGGAGAAATACGTAAGTCTAGAGAAGAGTTGCGGTCGGTTATTTCCCCAATGTAAAACAGCAGTTAGTTTTGTGGTAAATAAACACTTACGTATAGTACAGATAGGTACAATCATAAGACGAAGAAGTAAAGAAAATGGCAATGTCCATTTTAAAAAAGGCTGTCTGACAGCAATAGTAAAAATCAGGTCAAAAGTGGAAGCAAAATTATCCGCGTCTCCCGAATTGAAGGATTCGCAACGACAAGACGACCGTGAGTCCATTAAGTTGGAACTTGTCAGTTCTTGGAGGAACTGCAGCCAATAGTCGATTGTAAGCGGCTCCCAAGCGAAAGTTGTTTCTTTGTATTGCCGAGCGATTGCAGAACATTTTGAAATTCTGTCGATCCGACTTGCTTATGGATTGAAGTATGGGAAGCTTCCAGTTTGGTTAATGGGATTGTGATATTTCCTCAATGCTCGGAACAAAAAGAAAAGTGTTCTTTACAAATATCAGCTGTCGGATCAAAAACGCTGTCTAGCTTTTATAATTGGCCATAGGACTTATATCAGTCTAGCAGTGTATTTTCTTACTTTCTTTATTTCTAACTATCTCTCTCGGCCTGTATCTATCTATCTATCTATCTATCTATCTATCTCTCTATCTATCTATGTTTCTATCTATCTCGGCCTGTTTCTTTCTATCTATCTATCTATCTATCTATCTATCTATCTAGGAACAGAATTAGATAGATAGATATATATATAGATAGATATGAACAGAATGAGCTAGCTAGATAGATAGATACATAGAACAGAATGAGATAGATATTCTGTATATGAACAGAATGAGATAGATATTCTGTTCATATACATCTATCTATCTATCTATCTATCTATCTATCTTTATCGCATACTTTTGATATCTCTATCTTTATCGCATACGTTTGATATCTATCTATCTATCTATCTATCTAATTCTCTTCATATCTATCTATCTATCTATCTATCTATCTTCATCGCATACTTTTGCTATCTATCTATCTATCTATCTATCTATCTATCTATCTATCTATCTATCTCTATATTCGTTTTCATTCTCATATGTCTCTTTTGTCCTTGTGCCGCGAAATGAGCAGTTTAGAATCCGCTTATTCCTTTTTTAAAACCATTCTCCCCCATATTCGCTTTGGCGTCATCGAAACAAGATGACGCCATGAAAATAATCATTGGATGTGAGCACACCCCACCATATCTGAAACCTCCGTTCAGTGTCAAACAAGAGATTCCTTCGGTGAGAATAGGCCGCATAGCTATGGGGAACTCAGAATCATGTCAATAAAGTATATAATTTCGGCAGAGACGCAAAATTTTGGCTTAAAATGATGTGTTGTGCCCAATACGTTCCTATGTACTAACGACTATATATATATATATATATATATATAATATATATATATATATATATATATATATATATATATATATATATATATATATATATATATGTGTGTGTGTGTGTGTGTGTGTGTGTGTGTGTGTGTGTGTGTGTGTGTATATACACACACATGGCGGGGCATTATACGTCATCAAAATCCTTTTAGTGTGTCTGATTTGCTAACTGGTAAGATGGATAGTTCATTCTGGGAATGGAAAAATGTGCATATGGTGAGAATTTTGATAGACGGTCCGCGATTTAAATAGCTGGAACTCCAGGATGATAGGGTTATGCCGAGGTAAAAGAAGGTCACAAGAACGAGAAACACGGATATATAGATAAACACAGGCAGAGATAAACAGAAAAATTCTTATATCGTTAAAATCTCTCTCCTTTCTTTTCCCCACTGTCTCTCACCTCTCTATATATTTAAAGCAATTCACCCCCAGCAAGGCGAGAGTGCCACTAGCACGCAAGGGGTTACAGAGGATTCAGAACAAGCGTAACAAGACATGTTTGAGGAAAGGATAGAGAGAATGACGGGGAACAAGCTCAGGGTGTCAGATGTCGATTGATATTACACTTGAATATTTGAAGATTATAGTCATCGCGAAAGCAAGTAAGTGGAAATGAATTCCACAGAACAGGAAATGCGTTATAATAAGCTTATTGAGTAGAAGTGACGGTTACATTTAACCGTTTAGAGAGTGAAAGGGTGGGATCGAGATGCCAGACTGGTAACTAGCTTAAATTCATGCAGTGCGGGAATCAGCGAAAGTATCTCGTCGGAACAGTTGCCGTGAAAATCCTTAGAGAAGAGACAGGGGGAGGCCAAGTCACCTCTGTGGGATAGCTATTATAGAGCACATGACAGATCAGGACGTCTCCTTTTGGATATTTTTCTCTGGATTTTGTAGAGAACCTCAAGACTTACAGCTGGAACACCAGAACACACACACACACACACACACACACACACACACACACACACACATATATATATATATATATATATATATATATATATATATATATATAAAGAGAGAGAGATAAACAGTATAGACACAGAAATAATGATTTACTAAGCGAAGATTAGATGTGACACAAGGCCGATATAGGGAACACCTGATTTTCTCTTCTTGTGTGGCATAATGCATGAGTCATTTTGCCGGACATGGGCTCTCCCAGCAGCCACCCTCTTGGCACTGGGCAGCATCACGTCCTCAAAGCACTTGATGTAGGCCACCGAGTTGCTTCTGAGACATTATGGGAAGAAGAATGGAGGCATAACTTCACCATCACTAGTGATAACTCCAAACACTTTCGTAATCACCATTAGACTCACCCAACTACAAAAAATTAGTTGCACTATCCACAGGTGGACACTCGAACACTGTGGAATGTTTGTATTGGTGTGTCTGGCGTGAATGACAAGTAGTGCATCATGCTGTCACCAAATTTCGCGAGGGGTGAATTGCGTCGTGGTGATCTTTTTGTCACGGACGATTTCCAATTAACCCTACTATACTGCGCACTCGACAAAATCACACACAAACAAAGCACATGCGTGAAATTAAAAATATAAAAATTACGTATATATACCCATCGCCGACCATCTATCTATCTATCTATCTATCTATCTATATATATATATATATATATATATATATAATTATTTATTTCAAAATATGATTCCAACACGCTACATAAGAGTTCTCATGTTTCAAAACAAAAGCCGAAAACTTCAATATAATTATTTGAATTAAATTGAATTAAAGTACGCTCTGTTCCATCTTCAAGCGAAATATTGTTTGGAATAACTTATTTCTGAAATTTACGTGTTTTAATAGCATATTCATTATTGAAATCAAAATTTCCATCGTAACGGCTAGCGCGATTGTTTAAATAGAAAGGGATGTAGGGTGTTATTAATTTGTATCAGTATAGAGTTACATTCATAGATGTCAAGTCAGGGTAGGGTTGGGGTGTCTAAATTTAAAACGGAAGATGATTTCGCCTAGTCTGGTTTACATGTCTATGGAGATTTATTTATTTTTTTATTTTATTTTTTCTGAAAGGGTTTTGTGTATATAAAAAAAGTGCCGTAACATTTATTTTTGACGACTTCGTATCTTTTTTTGGAGGGTATTTATACTATTTATTAGGACTATGAATTTAAAAAATATATTTTATTGTTTGTTTGTTTATATGCTAATTATTCAATGCAAAGATTTGATGATGTCGGCAAAAAACCGTTAACTCATGTCTATTGTTTAATATATTTTTATTATTTAGAAACTTAATAATGTGTAATTTTTCATGTAGGCATAAAGGGCATGGGTCATCCCAAGTTTTACAATTTCTAGTTTTTTTTATAATTTTCCATTTTACTTTAGGTGTTTTTTTTTTTCATTTCCTTCAAATGCCAAAAATATTAAGATAGAGATGTCTGATTTCTTTTATTTATATTGTTGAAAGAGCACTTATGCTGCCTCCATCTGGCTTTAAATTCATTCTTCGTAGACCCAATGTATATCATATTAGTATTATAACTCTCAGTGGATGAGATAGTACATTGGTATACCACAGATTTGACGTAGCATTTATTTTCCAATGGGCAGTCTTCTGGGTTTCTACAATCACACAATTTTTCACTGTTATTGTCAGATTTAAGTGTAGGGTTTTTATTAATACTATTCAGGCATGAGATTTTGTTCATGATTTTATTATTCTGTTTTTTTATTATACTTTCTAGATTTTCAGTGCAGCTGTAACTCAATTTTAGGGTGTTCTTATTAAATATGTTACTACGTCTTCTATTGGTAGGGAAGTGTTTTTCAATTAAAGCGAGGAATTTCTGTCCTAGTTTAATACTAACCATTTGGTTGAACGGAGGGGTATACCAAATGATTTTTCTTTTCCTGTTTTTTTTTCTTCCTCTGGTTAGTACAATTGTTTCTATAATTAATATTTGCATTCTTGTATCCACTATTTTTCAGGGCAGTGTTATAAAAGCTACTGTGTTGTTGGAATATTTCTTTGTTATCGGAGTTAATGCTGATTCTATTTTCTATTGATGAGGGTATATGTTTAATTATAGATGGAGTGTGGTTTGACTTCGAGTGTATATATAAGGGGTTAGTATTTGTTTTTTTATAAGGTTGGTATGTGTTTTTGTTAAATCTAGAGTTACGTCGAGGAGGTTTACCCTTTTCAATTTAGTACAGACTGTTATCTTTAAGTCTAGATTTTCAAATTCACTAATTTTCCCTATTTTAAAATTAGTAGAACTCCTCACTACCATGAGCCCGTCATCTCTATACAGTTCAATGTCCTTAATATCTATTTCACGGTGCGGGGTCAAGTTGTACAGTATTGAAAGACCAACAAGGTCAGATGACACTGCAGAGTCTAAAGATCCCATAGTGATTTCAAAAAGTTCATTATTGTTTTTTATCCATTGGTCCCCATTATGAATGAGGACATTTTTTTTTTGCACTGAGGATTATATCGATTTCTTCCTTTGTCAGGTTAGAATACACAGCAGCAAACTCCAGGGCAGTCATGAACAGATCCTTCGATATTGACGGGTAGTAATACACGATATCGAACTGTAATAGGTTGCAATTCGGTTTATTATCAATATTGGTAAACCAATTGATGACATATTTGGTATTGATCCATAATTTTAATCCAAGCTGTTTTTTTTATTTGGCAAGTAATTCTTTCCAGGATTCTTTTGCTGATCTTTCCTATGTCGGGTCGGGTAGGTTTAATTATTCTAGTAGTAGGGTTTTCCATAAAATCTTGTTTGTGGTCTTTAAGAGTTATGTAACATTCCTATTCAGCAAGTTTTCCTACTCTATCGCTAATTTTTTATTTATCAGATATTTTTTTACTAGCTCTGTTTATGCTATTAACCATATTTATGTTGTTGTTGCAAGCTTTTTTATAAGTTCTGGTTAAGTTTTTTTTTAATTAAGTTGTTGTAGTCATCTGCTGCCAATTTGTAGAAGATATATATATATATATATATATATATATATATATATATATATATATATATATAAAGAAATAATCATACATAGAATCAATCAGCAATATTAATGCGATTAATGCGATTAATGCGATTAATGGCGATATCACTTCGCTAGTAGAACAAAATGTATGCATTAAAACACTGTTAATCCACTGAACGATGTGATCCTCATTTATAAAATTGTTGTTTCTAGTGTATATATTTTTTAAGTTAAGCAAGTACTTTCGAAGATCCATGTCTTCATCATCAGGCTGTATTTTTTTTCCTTTAAAGTTAAAACTTGAAGACGAAACAATTGTTTGTAGACCGAAAGATGTTCTTTTAATAATTTTCTATTTATTGAAGGTTGTACAATATCGGAACGTGCGAGTCGCAACGCTAAAGTTCAAAATCTTAAGTGAGTATTTTAATGCATAGATTATGTTCTACTAACGAAGTGATTTCGCCATTAATCGCATTAATAATGCTGATTGATTCTATGTATGATTATTTCTTCATATATATATATATATATATATATATATAGAAAGACAGAGAGATGTTCGGCGATGGGTATATATATGTAAATTTTATATTTTTAATTTCACGCTTGCTCTTTGTCTGTGTGTGATTTTGTCGAGTGCGCGGTATAGTAGGGTGGACTGGAAACAGTCCGTGATAAAAAGATCACCACGACGCCATTCACTCCTCCTCTTAAAAAACATCTTTCGGTCTACAAGGAG
Organism: Acanthosepion lycidas; assembly: GCA_963932145.1. Lineage (NCBI taxonomy): Eukaryota > Metazoa > Mollusca > Cephalopoda > Sepiida > Sepiidae > Acanthosepion > Acanthosepion lycidas. The sequence goes on from OZ010605.1 coordinate 26,159,871, forward strand.
TTCTTTCGTCTTCAAGTTTTAACTTTAAAGGAAAAATAAATTACAGCCTGATGATGAAGACATGGATCTTCGAAAGTACTTGCTGACTGATTCTATGGATGATTATTTTTTATATATAAAATATATGCTGCATAATATTGTATATATATATATATATATATATATATATATATATATATATATATATATATATATATGGACTCTCCTATATGGAGGACTCTCCTATCGTGAACGATAAATTAGGGTCAGCACTGAATGGAAAAAATAAGGTACGGGTAAGATCTATTTCAGTTGTGATTTTTTAAGTGTGATTCTAGCCAAGTCTTGGTGCGGGCGACAAAACCACAATGCCAGATGAAATTTGTTAAAACAGGATTTTGATGGCATCTTTGCTTCAGAGTTTGACGAAGCTGATCACGGTGCTTCAGTCTACTGTCTTCAAAAAACTTTTTACTTAATGAAACATGTTTTATGCCATTCCTTTCGGTTTGAATACATACATACATACATACATATATATATATATATATATATATATATATATATATATATATATATATATATATATATATATAGTGATTTTCCCAGCATAGCTTAGATGTTGCACCGGCCGAAAGAAGTGGGTACCCTGTGAGGATCGAGCTCACTACTCAGTTGTAATTGTTCTAGCGAGACCAAGAGCCACTCGAGATAGAGGGTTACACGTTTGTAATGGTTAGCAAGCTTGCATGAAATACTTACCTCAGACACACATACGCCACAGTATCACGCAGATTAACCTGCCACTTGTCGTAATGCAGTACAATCTTTTCAAACATGGACGTCTACATCATGGACGACGAAAATATAAGTCTAAATATAAGACAAATATTCATGAAAAATACTCGACACCAACAAATGAAAGGAACGGCTCAATCCTCTAGAAGCTATAATTGTACAAAATAACACACATTAAATAGGATATCATTGAACGCAAATAACGATATCGGGAAGTGCATATAATATAATTAAAATGGGCGTATACTATACTAGCCTAAGAAGAATACAAAGAAGTAAATAAAATTAGAAATAAAATAAATGTATCCCATTATTTTGGTGCGTCCGTTAGACTATTTCAAACTCTCAGCTTCCCAAAGAATAACGTGATGAAAAGGAATACTAACACTTAGGCATTCGTAATGATAATTGTAATAATAATATTCGTAAGTTTCTTTACACCTTTGACATTCATTGACCGAACAACCAGTATGGTTTAAATTTATAAAATCATTCTCTTAAATAAACTATTTTAAGGAAAATATGTTTCTCAAGTCCAGTCGCTGTAATCGCTCTTTCTACAACTGACGAGGATTTCCTTTCTAAACTTTGGATTGAAGTAGTGTTGAAAGTCTACAGCTTCATTATGTCATTATTTTTTCTTCGACTCACATGCGATATCCATTTTAATTGTTGCAGCTGTTGGTAGTCCTCAACTAATGTGATTTCTGTTATTTGATACAGTACCATGCTACTACTGACCACGCAGGCATTCAAACGCTCAATTTTTCAGTCTCTCAATCCCTCACGCAGATAGTTTACTTCCCCACTCGTTTTGCCTTCAACCGGGAAGGTAAAGCCTCTCTTCTCGATCTGTGTTTTACCTCCATCCCTGAATCCTATAGAGCCAGGCAACTCTGCCCTCTTGGTAACTCTGATCATGCGGTAGTATCTGTTAACATCTTCTTCAACTCCAACCCCTACAAAGAACCTCCTACCACTAGAATTTCGTTCTACTGTCAACGAACTGACTGGGAAGCTTTCCGTGATTTCTTCCGCGATGTCCCCTGGGATGTTGTCTTTACCCTCCCCGTCCAAGAATGTGCTTCTGAGGTCTCATTCTGGGTTAAAGCTGGAATCGACGCTTTCATCCCCTCAAGGAAATATAGGGTCAAGTCGCGCTCCTCCTCCCGCTGCTTGCTCAACCGCCATCGCCTATAGGAACTACTACTTTCACCTATTTCGTAGCGACATGTCTGACTGCAATAGATGTCTCTTTGCCTCCGCCCGTAACGAGTGCAAGCGTGTCCTCAACGATGCTAAGTCACTATTTGCGGTTTGCTCGCAAATTTGGATCCAAAGATTATTGGCGTCTCTGCAAGAGCGTATTGAACAATTGCAAACCCTCTATACCTCCTTTGTTCAACCAGTTCGAAAGCCTGACCTCCTTTGCGACAAGGCTGAATGATTTGCTCATTCAACTCAACGCTTGACTCTTCCGGTGTACCCATACCCGACTTCCCTCTTAGAACTGAGACCCTATTGAGTGAGCTACACATAACCCCGTCTTTGATATTGGGCATTATCTCCAATTTAGACCACAACAAGGCTAGTGGTGGAGATGGGATACCAGCCATTGTCTTGAAGAAATGCGCGCCTGAACTGGCGCCCGCCCTCTCTAATCTAAATAACTACTGCCTCAAGGAATCTTATTTTCCTGACTGCTGGAAGTTCTCTTCGCTTGTTCCTGTCTTCAAGAAGTCTGGCGACCCCTCTGACTCTTCTAACTACCGTCCTATCAGTCTCCTACCTCTCTTGGGCAAAGTCTTCGAAGACCTAATCAATACCAAAGTGGTTAACCACCTCACATCCCATGATCTGCTCTCAGAGAAGCGATATGGCTTCCGCTTTGCCCGATCTACAGCTGATGTGCTTACAGTCATCACTGAAACTGTCTACCAAGCTCTTCAAAATAACTGGGAAGTTCGTGCCGTGCCACTAGACATCTCCAAAGCGTTTGATAGGGTTTGGCATGTCGGCCTTCTTCGCAAGCTCCAGGGTTATGGCATTACGTGTCGATTGTTTGACCTAATACAATAATTCCTGTCAAACCGTGAATTGAAGGTCGTTCTCAACTGATTCTCTTCCAGTCCCTATCCCACGAACGCAGGTGTTCCTCAAGGCTCCATCCTAGGCCCCACTCTATTCCTTATCTACATAAATGACCTTCCTGACGCCATAAATTCCCAAGTATGCATCTACGCGGATGACACCACAATTTATTCCTGCCTCAAAAACAAATCTAGTGTCACTGACAAAACTAACCTGGTCGTGCGTCTCGAAAAGAACCTCCAATCGGTTGTGAACTGGGGCAGGAATTGGCTGGTCAACTTCAATGCCTCAAAAATAAAACTGCTCTCTATTAATCACCACAGAGATCCTTCCCTGTCCTCCATTATAATGTCTGACGCTCAACTTCTCGAGAGCAAATCTCTGCGGCTGTTCGGTCTCACGTTGACTACTGAGCTGAGATGGAACAAATACATTGAGTCAATTGCTTCGTACACGCAAGGAAAGTTGGCACCTTGTGCCGCGCCAGGAATTTTTTCTCTCGGGAATCGATCCTCCAGATCTACAAATCAACAATTCGCCCTAGCATGGAGTATTGCTTCCATATATAGTCTGGTGCCCCTTCTGTTTGCCACGGTTCCTTGATAGGCCCCAGAGGCGGATATGCAATATAATTGGCCCTGCTCTGGCATCTCGTCTACAGTCACTTTCTCACAGACGTGCCGTCGCCTCTCTCTGTCTGTTTTACAAATACTTTAATGACAATTGCTCCGAGGAGCTGCATTCGCTCGTTCTCAGACTTCATGAGTTCAAGCGCCCTACGAGGCTGGCATCCCGCTCTCACCCCTTCACTGTGGAAACTCCTAAATGTAGTCGTCTCTTCTACTCCAATAGCTTCATGTCTCGCACCTCTCTCCTGTGGAACTCCCTTCCCTATTCCAGTTTCTCTGAGAGCTATAATCTCGAGCTATTCAAATGCAATGTCAATCGACATCTCCAGTTGCCTTGATCTATCCACTACCCTTCTCCTCATACTTTCTTCTATCACTCCTATCTCATCTTGCTCCAAATTTTCTGTAACCCCTTGCGTCCTAGTGGTTTCTCGACTTGCTTGAGGTGAATCGTTTAAAAAAAAAAAGTTCTTCATTTGAAGTAGTGAAGAACATTCATATCTTGATTATGTCATTATTTTCTCTTTGAGTTACATGGGCTATCCATTTTAATTGTTGCTGCTGTTGGTAGTCCTCAAGTGATGTGGTTTCTGTTATTTGGTACAGTTCTTTATTTGAAGTAGTGCAGAACATTGATATCTTTATTATGTCATTATTTTCTCTTTCAGTTACATGTGCTATCCATTTTAATTGTTGCTGCTGTTGGTAGTCCTCAAGTGATGTGGTTTCTGTTATTTGGTACAGTTCTTTATTTGAAGTAGTGCAGAACATTGATATCTTTATTATGTCATTATTTTCTCTTTCAGTTACATGTGCTATCCATTTTAATTTTTGCTGCTGTTGGTAGTCCTCAAGTGATGTGGTTTCTGTTATTTGGTACAGTTCTTTATTTGAAGTAGTGCAGACTGTTGATATCTTAAATTAAATCATTATTTTCTCTTTCAGTTACATGTGCTATCCATTTTAATTGTTGCTGCTGTTGGTAGTCCTCAAGTAATGTGGTTTCTGTTATTTGGTACAGTTCTTTATTTGAAGTAGTGCAGAACATTGATATCTTTATTATGTCATTATTTTCTCTTTGAGTTACATGTGCTATCCATTTTAATTGTTACTGCTGTTGGTAGTCCTCAAGTGATGTGGTTTCTCTTATTTGGTGCAATTCATTGTTTGCGATTCAGCAACGCCAATCCACATAGAAAGATAGTCTGTGTTGATACACTCAGCTTTTACTAGCTCAATTTTTTTTTCACCATTAATCTGAGGAAGCAGCTGTATGCTGCTGACTGCTTAGATATTTCTGAACAGGTCTGGCAACGTAGATGGTAAACATACGAAAATCTTGATCTGAGGATACTTTTAAGAACATCACTTTTTCAGCTTGATGTTTTCGCTTCGTGGTAACTGCTTGTTGGTAATGACTGCGATGCTCAACTTCGAGTAAAATACTGAACAATTTATATGAAATTTAGAAAAATATAATTAAAAATAAACAGACTGACTTGTGGGATGAATACTTGTTGCCTAAATATATCTTCTGGCAACTCCTACGACAACTTATTTTAAGAAAACTTGTACACACTATATACATTATTTGCACTATTGTCCCGATCTTTGTCGCCATGTTTATCACAACGTTTCGGCCGTTGTACGTTCCGGCCTTCCTCAGGTGGTGGGAATACGAACTGAATTCTTTATTTCGCTAACTGGGGTAGACTGTTCTAGTTCCACATGCCCGAGAAAAGCGTTAATAACAACAAAAATTGCAATATGAGCTCTGGTAAAAAAAAAAAAAAAAAAAAAAAAAAAAGAAATCATAACAGAAAAAATTGAAATGTGAGCACTGATAAAATAATTTTGGTGAAAACATTAGGTTTATAATACCCAGAAATTCATACATGATTCTAAGCTGTTTTGGCTTCTTCCTTTTCCTTTGGACAACGTCTCTGGCGTGGGGAGAGGTATCTACTGATCCTGCATGAGAATCTACCCAGGCCTGCACCCTGAAGAGGACACATTGTCAGCATGCTGCCTTACGGAGAATCTACAACAGAGAGGAGAACCGCCCCAGAACATTTCATCTTCGCCGAGTCGCATTTTGGGCATCAGTTGGTCCGTAGTTCTCACCCATGCACAGTAACCCCGTTTATACGCCCGTCTCCAATGACTCCAGTTCTGGATGATGTTCCGGCACCGCTGGCTTGGACAATTAGAACTGTCCATCGGCAAGAGAGCAACCTCATCTTCACTTCAACAGCGTCTGCAAAAGGAACATGTAGGCGATGGACATAGACTTAGACATAGACAGGCGTGAAGACAAAGCTAACGATGACTGACGCTGAAGACTGGATTTTATCCGAGGTCTGGAGCAAGGTGAGGAGAAACTGAGCCTTGCCGCCGGTGAAAAGCGTACTCGACGGAAATAAAAAAGACAGGGGAGCGCGTCTTCACATGCAATCGGTGCAATCGCGTGGGCGTGTAGAGCCAAAACAGATGCTGCGCCGCCATTTGTAGCCGAAGATTAATTATTTGGTGGCAAATCCATGGTCTCTCGAGACTGACGGATGTTGCATAACACGCACCCCCCAACACACACACATACTAATATATATATATATATATATATATATATATATATATATATATATATATATATATATATATATTCAACTTAAATACATTGAATTATATACATACGTACAGTAGCACTTTAAAAAAAAAATTACTAATCAGCCTTGTGAGATATAAGTTCCCCTCAAAGAGCTTTTTCTTCATGACCCACTGCTTTGTGAAACCGACTCCCAAGTGGATGCTTCCCTGATCACTACAATCTAAACATCTTCGTATCTAGGGTTAACCGTTATCTTCACCATATATGGCCATAAACAGTGCCTCTTACCTTGTAACCCTCTATCTCGAGTGGCTCTTGGGGCTTATCCGCGCTTCCATTTATCTCCTATCAACTAATGTCCAATTCCAATAGGACAACACACCATGTCGCTAATAAAAATTCCTCGGGTTTTCTATTCTAAAGATGATCTTCACCATCATCGGATCTCAGTCATATTCTCAAGGTGACCTCACCCATCATTGGTTCTCAGTTATATAGTAACACTGTAAAGAAAACACTGGAAGCGAGAGCTTGAATGAAGAAGGGTTTAATTACATGAGAACATTGGTTGAGAATGCAGTAGTTTAGTGCGACAAGCATACGACTGCAAGGCGTTACACCTTTATGACACACTTTTTTCTACTGTTCCATGAGCAGATGTTCTACACACAGTGGATGAACGAGACCATGTTTCAGTAATATATGTAGAGAAGGTTACTCAGTTTTCCTCAACAATAATGTGTTTCTGGGTTTTATATTAGGTTGGTGCAATAATAATGTCGTTTTCTCACATAGTAACATATGTGAGAAAACGATATTATTTTTGCACCAACCTAATAGTTTATGCAAAAGCTTTTAAATAAATTACGTTTTAAAGAAGTGTTAGAACTACTAGATAACCTTGACATATTTGGGAAGGATATTAGAATGATCCAGAACTCTTACTAACAGCAGAACGCCTGCATACATGATATAAAATGAACTCAGTATATATATATATATATATATATATATATATATATATATATATACAAAAATAGAAACTCATGTACGGCAAGGATATGACATCTCACAGGACTTATACAACCAGTACAGCGAGGCGATTCTGAGAAGTTCTAACAAGATTCATTATTGACGACAAGAATCTTAACATAAGATATGGGAATGAAGGAAAGCGAGAAGAAAGGACTAACCGTAAACTGTAAAAAAAACTGAATATATGATTGTTAGCAGAAGGAAAAATCGAACGTTCAAATTAAAATGTCTTATATAGGAATAAAGTGACGCTGTTGACACTTGAGCTTGAAAATAGATCGCCAGTGAGACACAGGCGATCCTATTATTGAATTAAGTAAACCACTTGAGTATCGAAGAAACGCTTAAGTAGGAGGTTGCGTGACGTCTAAACGATCCAGTCTCTCCTCTATTACTATACGTAACACAATTTCTATTCTATCTTCTATACTATACGAACCGCTATTTTCTATTCGCTATACTATTTCTCTATTCAGATCACTATACGGTGCTTACTATTCGAGCGAGTATTATCCAGCAAGTGCTATTAGCGCGATTGATATTCGTAAAGGTGTCTGACACTGGTCTTGTTCAACGGCGTTATTATAGTTGTATCTGCGATTTCAAAGTCTCTACAACAACGAGCTTTATGAAAGTGACACTGAGTATTCGTTGACATCACAATAGTGGAAACGAGTGTTCGTTGACATCACAAAAAATTGCAAACACCAAGACCAAATAAAGTACAAACCATTTAAATATCTGAAACCGGTTTTAACAGAGGGCGGAAAGTGCAAAATTAAAATCCGAAGCGAAAAATGCTTCTGCTCATTTGTGAATATTTATACCGATGACAGAACGATATAAGGGTGCCCCATCCAAACTAATGATGACCAGTGATTGGCAGAAGGTCTCTCAGCCGATCTAACTCTAAAAATCTCAGTAGGGGAAAAACTGGCTCATTACATTAAATGCCTCGTAAACGAGACTCGTTGCTTTTCATCAGCGCCCGGAATACTGCCAGGCACGATGAATGAATGTTATCTCAGGTACATATTTGGACAGGATTTTCCAGCTCTTCACGTTCCAGTCTCGATAGAGTCTTAAGGCGTCTCCGCGTCCTTGTGCGTGACAAATTGTTTACCACCCTGCAACGCCTCTTTCACAAAAAAAAAAAAAAAAAACGTCACAGGCCTCTCCTCTCCATTTCCATGGAAAATAATCTGACATATTACATTTAGTAGTTGGAGTAGTGAAAAGTGGGTGTGAAGGAATGAAAACTTGAAAGGAATGAAAAGAAACTAGTCTAAAGGAATATATATAAGAAACTAGTCTAAAGGAATATATATATATATATATATATATATATACTGTTTTCTTTCGGCTGGTTTCTTTTCCTTTTTTTAGTAGGGTTTCGATCCCGGCTTGGAGCAATGGGAAGTCTAGCCACCGCCGATGAGCTGTAATACAGCGAACTAGTTTGTGATTGAATGACAATATATACTCACGGTTGAGCTCGCGTGAGAGAAAAGTTTTTTAAAAAAAAAACAAAAAAAAAAAAATGGGGCCCCTACTGCTATTAAGCATTACTCTTCAATTATGAATTTAGTTCTTCGTGCCGCTCTCGTATTTCCTATAGAAGAAAAAAAAACGTCAAAATTCCGTTCCTTTCCGCCGTGCAACAATAGCCTAGAGGTAAGATATCCGATTGATGTCAAATCAGACTGGTTTCGAAGCAATAGGACGTCTAGTCACACGCAGGAGCTGGGATACAACGACACATTTTGGTTGTGGACTATATATATATATATATATATATATATATATATATATATATATATATATATATATATATATATATGAAGAAATATAGTTTTAAGGTGTGGTATATTTATGGGATAATGTGCTCAATATCAGAGATAGAGCGGATATAATTTTAAGAGTGAACATTGAAGTCAACACTTAGAGGTGACAGGCTGTTACATGCTAGACGGAATCGGCGTGGCGGCCGGACGATTGCTTCAATGTTCACTTTATATATATATATATATATATATATATATATATATATATATATATATATATATATATATTGTGTGTTTCATTAAAAACGACAAACAAGGTACTAAAATTAGGCTTCTTTTTTTACTTTTCCTTGTGTTCGAACAAGTGTTTTCTTTTTTGGACACAGAGTCTGTAGAAATTATCCAAATGTTCTATAATTCCGAGCGCTTTCCGCTATACTTTTAGCCATGATCAAGGATGCTTTTATCTTTTAAAATTTAATTGCGTGTGTGGGTTGGGTGTATGTTTTTAGTGTTATAGAGATGTTTTATTTTCCGAAGACATCACATTTAGTTCGGAAAATAAAACGTCTCTATTACTATTATCTATCCTACAATCGCTCACTCACAGACGGGGTGTGACAAGCCGCCAACTGATCCATGACTACTTCCATGAAAAGTGCTCAGCTTAACTACACTTCTTGGTTCCTTTAGTTCTAACATTTACAGCCATGACCCACCAGGCCACTCACATTACCAAAAGTAAGTTCCACTCGAACAACTTCTTCCCGCGAACCACTGCCGTGTGGAACGACTCCCAAGAGGACGCTTATTCGATCACTACAATCTTAAGCTGTTCATATCTACGGTTAACCGTTATCTTTCCCTACATATAAGCATAAACATTGACTCTTACTCTGTAACCCTCTACATCAAGTGGCTCCCGTGCCTTGTACCGGGTGAACCTCATTAAACAAATGAAGAAGAAAAAAATAGTATTTTAACGCGTGAAATAGGAAATACAAGAAAATCGAAATAAAAGAGAACATATTAGCAAAAAAAAAAAAAAAAGAAAAATTAGACGGAGCTGTGCTATAGTAATTTTCCAAGCGTAGCTTAGATGTGGCACCAGGCCGAAAGTAGTGAGCACCGAGTGAGGATCGAACTCACTACTCAGTCGTAATTGTTCTAGGGAGACAAGCTTGCTAACCATTGCATCATTCTCGAGGTGTCATTTTCCAAGAGTAGTTTAGATGTGGCACAAAGCCAGAAGTATGGGGCACCCAGAGAGAATCGAACTCACTACTCAATCGTAATTGTTCTAGCGAGACATACTTACTAACCATTGCATCCTTCTCGATGTGTCCCTGTCATTTTCCAAGAGTAGCTTAGATGTGGCACAAAGCCGAAAGTATGGCGCACCCAGTGAGGATTGAACTCACTACTCAATCGTAATTGTTCTGCGCACCCAGTGATGATTGAACTCACTACTCAATCGTAATTGTTCTAGCGAGACAAGCTTGCTAACCATTGCATCATTCTCGAGGTGTCATTTTCCAAGAGTAGATTAGATGTGGCACTAAGCCAGAAGTATGGGGCACCCAGAGAGAATCGAACTCACTACTCAATCGTAATTGTTCTAGCGAGACATACTTACTAACCATTGCATCCTTCTCGATGTGTCCCTGTCATTTTCCAAGAGTAGCTTAGATGTGGCACAAAGCCGAAAGTATGGCGCACCCAGTGAGGATTGAACTCACTACTCAATCGTAATTGTTCTGCGCACCCAGTGATGATTGAACTCACTACTCAATCGTAATTGTTCTAGCGAGACAAGCTTGCTAACCATTGCATCATTCTCGAGGTGTCATTTTCCAAGAGTAGATTAGATGTGGCACTAAGCCAGAAGTATGGGGCACCCAGAGAGAATCGAACTCACTACTCAATCGTAATTGTTCTAGCGAGACATACTTACTAACCATTGCATCCTTCTCGATGTGTCCCTGTCATTTTCCAAGAGTAGCTTAGATGTGGCACAAAGCCGAAAGTATGGCGCACCCAGTGAGGATTGAACTCACTACTCAATCGTAATTGTTCTGCGCACCCAGTGATGATTGAACTCACTACTCAATCGTAATTGTTCTAGCGAGACAAGCTTGCTAACCATTGCATCATTCTCGAGGTGTCATTTTCCAAGAGTAGATTAGATGTGGCACTAAGCCAGAAGTATGGGGCACCCAGAGAGAATCGAACTCACTACTCAATCGTAATTGTTCTAGCGAGACATACTTACTAACCATTGCATCCTTCTCGATGTGTCCCTGTCATTTTCCAAGAGTAGCTTAGATGTGGCACAAAGCCGAAAGTATGGCGCACCCAGTGAGGATTGAACTCACTACTCAATCGTAATTGTTCTGCGCACCCAGTGATGATTGAACTCACTACTCAATCGTAATTGTTCTAGCGAGACAAGCTTGCTAACCATTGCATCATTCTCGAGGTGTCATTTTCCAAGAGTAGATTAGATGTGGCACAAAGCCAGAAGTAGTGGACAACCAGTGAGGATCGAACTCACTACTCAGTCGTAATTGTTCTAACGAGACAAGCTTGCTAACTATTACACCACCTCGAGTTACCCTCAGAGCTACTGCTATATACAAATATGCAAATAAGAATCTGCCATCCCAGTTTCAGTAATTTTACCAACGCTCTAAAATAGCTTCCCTGATACTTTTCTATAAATACTCTCATAGTGATTGTTTTCAGGTACCTTTCACTATGGTACGCGCAAATGATGGATTTCAACTCAGTACTTGATCGCCTAATTTCTCACTTGTGGAACGTTCTTCCGGCTTTTTCTGTCCTATTCAACTGTGATCTTCAAAAAATTCAATGCAATTCCCAGCGTTATATTCTGCCTTCTTAGATCCTGTTCTCTCTGATAAATGTTATTTCTCGTTTTCTCTCACACTCGGCAACTACTTGCTTCTTAGTTGTTTGATTGCCATGCTTGTGGTGAAATGATTAAAAAAGAATATATATATATACATATATATATATATACATATATATATATATATATGTGTGTGTGTGTGTGTGTGTGATTTAATAAATTACATTGTCAACAGTTTTGCATTTAAAAACATTAAAAAATTACGGTAATGAATATCAACGCCCAACTTTGTATAAATATTTATATTAATGAACAACATATAATTTTGTATTACTGCCCCCCTGAAGATGATCTTGGAAAAAGATCGAAAGTACTTGGGAATTGAAGATAAAAGAAATTTAAACAGTTGTAACACATTTCACTCATCCTTTAACATCAATACACGGAAGGTTATTCATGAGTATGAAGTATTAACAATTAGTACACATGACTAAAAGAGAATTTGCTGCCTAAATACAAAACATATATATATATATATATATATATATATATATATATATATTAGATTGGTGCAAAAATAATGTCGTTTTCTCACATAGTAATATATTTGAGAAAATTATTTTTGCACCAACATTGCACGGCATTATTTTTGCACCGACCTAATATATATATATATATATATATATATATATATAGCATCGACAGTCTGTTCCATGTTGAAACGCAATGTTCAGACCATGAAGCATTCTGCTGCCGATGGATGTTAAACCCAGTGTCCACTTTCATATTTACATACGCTCCATCGCTGATATTGATCAGTATAATCCATAAATATAGCACACTTTAAGACTATACTATAAATTTAAGTTACTACAAAATTTGCTTGTGGATGAAATGGAACTAAAGTTTTTAATTTAATTACAAAATTAAATTCGGACCTTCCATTTTTGAAACATGGTTAGAACTGTGTAGCGGAAAAACCATATTTTAAATCAATTAATTTATGATATATATATATATATATATATATATATATTAGGAAGAAAGAGAAACCATATTTTAAATCAATTAATTTATGATATATATATATATATATTAGGAAGAAAGAGAATGATAAATAAACGAAGAGAATTTTAGCGCGTGAATGAAAACTGGAAGAAATTTAGAAACAAAATAATATTTATCAAAGGAGAAAAAAATTGTTAAGTAGCGTAAGAGGAAATAAAAAAAAAATACAGCATAAAAAATAGACATATCGAATTTTTGCTCGTAAAAGGAAGAACGAATGAACGCGAAACAAATGACAGCGGATTAAATAAGAGAAGAAAGAAAGAATTATGAGTAAATAAATATGTAAATAAATGCGAAAAAAAGATAAATACAGATGAGTGAAAGAAAAATAATGATTGATTACAATTTTAACGGGTGAAAGAAAAAAGAAGTTAAAGACAAAAAGAGAAGAAGTATTAAAGAAGAAGAAAAAAAAGAAAGAGAAATGAAAAGAAGAACGAAATCTTAAAGAAAAAAGATAAAGAGACAAATGAAGAGATCGCAAAAGAGAAGAGAAGAAAACACCGAAATAAATAAATTTAAAAATGGAAACATAATGCTGAAATGAGAAAAAAGAAAATAGAGAAAAAGAAACAAAGCAAATTTTGACAGATTGCAGAGGAAAAAAAAAATCAAATAATCTTAAAAAGAAGACCTTTAATAAAAGTTTGAAAAATCGAAAATATCCTTTAAAATATCCATCTTAATTTTTTTTTTCTTAATTTTTGCCAGCCTCCCAGTATCTTTAAAGTTTTCAGAATAACAATCAATAAAAATCAAGCAAATTTCGTTGCAGTTTTCAGGGGGAAAAAAATAAGAATATAAAATAAAATAAATCAAAGAAGGCGAAGAAAATAGACACACATTTCCACAATCTATCAAGGCCGGGCCATTTGCGCATACTCGTGCGCATGCGTGCGTGCTAGACGTGCAACGTTAACTTGGCGTGGAGTGTCCTGAAGCAATCAAGTGTAGCGCCCATCAACGCAAGCAGAATATTCTGACACGCGAGAAACTGCGAGACTTGGCAGAGGGTGGACGCCGATCAGGTCAAAAATGTTGTTTGCTAAAATATAAAAAAAATAACTTTTCTCCCTACCTTGGCGCACACAAATACACAAGCGAAAACAGACATATATACACATGTATAAAGACACATCGAGGTGGGAGAAGTAGAAAAAAAAAAAGAAAAGGTGCGAAAGAAAATAAAAAAGGAAGGCAAAGAAAGAAGAAACAAAAAGAAAGATGTCGTCGAAGAACAAAAACAAAGAGAAAACTGTAATTATGAAATAGAGAACGCAAAGAAGATAATACTGGCAATGCATCTCGCTGTTTGCTCTCGCTGATTGGACAAGTAGGATAATTGTCAGAAATGGATTTTTCGTATGTTCGCTAACCTGTTTAGTGTCCACCTCTATGCCGTGTCAGTCAGAAGACTATGTCAAAGATACAGCAAAGGGCAATATAGATTCATGCCTTTTCTAAACGCCTGAAAGGATAGGAAAATAAGTAAGCCTAAAATCCATACATATAAAGTATAAAGTATCGTTCTGTTGCTATAAATTTAATGTACGCAGAGTAATTCCGATTGGCTCATCTTGAGATTTAAACACTTTCGCGCATGCACACTAAGTTATAACGCTCCCGCTCGGGCACTTCGAAGCGGTATAATGGTTAGTAAGCTTGTTTTGCTAGAACAATTACGACTGAGTAGTGAGTTCGATCCTTACTGGCTGCTCCATATTTTCGGCCTTGTGCCACATCTAAGCTACGCTTAGAAAATCACTATAAGTTACCCGTTCATTTCGATTGTTTACAGGAGAGATTGGAAGGGTAAATATATAGATTGTACTCCTCTCACCTTCACAACAGAGGTTCAATCAGTGACCATGGCTTGTGCAACAACATTCACCTGATCTAACAACCATCATATTCCTGAGATCTCGCTCTTTGAGAATTTTTTCTCTTTCCAAAAATTGAATCCACCTTTAAAGGAACAAATTTTAAAGACGAAGAAATCCAAGACAATGTAACGAGGCAGCCGCTCGCTATTCGAATGTTTGGTTTGGTTGATTTTGTTTAGCGGCATTTCAACCTCTATGTGTTATTTAATGCCGAAATCTAAATATTTTGAACACACTTTTATGGCTTCAACTAAATACATACTATAAATAGGTATTATAGGTAATTTTACTATAAATAGATATTGTTGGCAATTTTACAATAAATAAGTATTTTGGTTATTTTACTATAAATACACTATAGTTAAAAAGTTTGACGCCAGCTCCAGAATTGTCATAGGATGAACTTGACAGAAGAGTGTAAAAGAAATAAAAAAGAGCTCTTAGAGTTATTGAAAAAAGAATGGAATCAATTATCAAATTTATACTTTGAGAAAATTTTGCAACGAACGCCAAACATTTCTGCCGCAGTAATCACGACGAGAGCCAAAGTTAATAAAGTGCTTTTTTTTTTTCTTTTTGTGTCGTAATAAAATTTCTAATAAAAAATCATATCACTTTTTTTAACCATGTATAATAATTTTCTCTTATTTAAAGTACAAAGCAATTAATTTTGGGGGCAAATTACCAAGAGTGGTATCACATTTCTTAACTGTTGTGTATGTATTGTTTTTTATGTCTTTATTTTTTAAAGAAAATCTATTTTTATATTTTCATAGTGTTTCGTTTTTGTTTGGCTGAGTTCACTATTTGCCCATACTTGGGACCCTAACAAGTTCTAAAAACCTGGGTCAGGGAGGACCTGGGAACAACAGTAATTAAGAGGTGGTTTCATGACCAAATAAAGGAGTTCCCCCAATGTTTCTATCAATGAAAACAACGCTGGCTAAAGGGATCATTTAGAAGGAAATTAGAAGGCGAATTGATGATTTTTGTAGTTTTCTTTTTATAGCACAATTCCACATATTTTTAATCAGATCTCGTATATAGTATGTACCTCTAAATGTGTATTCACAGTTAATTTTGCTAATATAAGCAATAATCTATCTATATATATATAAAACAGAGAATGTCTGTGTGATAACTTCTTACGCGAGATCCATCCAATCGATTTTGACCAAACTTGGCATATACATTGTACAATGTAAGAGATAGGTTCTTAGCGTAAAAATAGATAATTTTTTTAAAAGGTCATTAATCGATAAAGCTGATCAAAAATCGATAAATTCAACTTTTATCTTCCGATTTCATTCAAACTCGGTATGTAGATTACTTACACCATGACGAACTCAACAATACCTGATTTATATTTCTAAGACATCATTTCGCGAAAAAAACGCGAAAAATGAAAAATCGATTTCGACACAAATAGATTTCACTACAAATTTTATACTAAAATCTCCCGCAATTTTAAAGCAATCTAATACAAAATTCATACAGTTGTAGCCAACAATAAGTTGATTGTTTAACAGGTATTTAACTTGATAATAAAGTCTATCCATATATTGAAAACCCGTGTAAATAGCGAGAAATGGCGATCTTTACTGTTTTCTTTTTGCTTTTTTGTTGATCTTTCAACCAATTTTCATCAAACTTAACAATTGCTTTATAAATGTATCCTATTTTCCATCCCTGTTAGCACACTGACAAAATGAATTTCAAAAACTGCAAAATAATTGTGGATTGAAGTGGGTTTCCATGTGGTCTGTTTTACCCCTTCATGCTCACGGCTAATTCCGAATGAATAAATAGAGACTATTTCTGTTATATCAGTAACTGCATTAATTCAAAATGTTTTTTTAATGAAAGTACTTCAAAGTAATTGAAGAAGTTAGACTGTTACGTCTAAACGTGATGCAGTTTTTGCTCCATTCTAATTGAACCCTTTTTCTGATCGACCAGCTAGGTATGGCTGCTATTAGGTTGGTGCAAAAATAATGACGTAATAATGTCGTTTTTTGACGTTGAAAAATACGTCAAAAAACGACATTGTTACGTCATAATTTTTGCACCAACCTAATAGTTATTAACTAAAATTTAAATCTTTACGCCGTTTCCTTTCAGGAAGTAAACATTCATTGTAGGGAAAGTCGATTTGAATGTTGGGCTTTGACAGGCTAAATATTTATTTTCCATTCGCAAGGTGTGGAAAGATCAGTTAAATTAACTATTGAAGCTTCGCAAATTGTATATGGGCAAGAAGCAATATATTATCAAGTTAATGTATACAAAAAATATCAAATTTGGATTTATTCAGATAGTAATATTTTGATGCCAGTATTTATGTAAATATTTGAATGAATTTGGTATTTTTTTCAGGTTAAATTTAAATCTAAATGCTTAAGAATTGGTAAAATCTAATTTTTGGTATCACTACTTATCCCATCAAACTGCAGCTTTTGCACTGAGTGCAATGTTGTTTGATTTTAAACAATATAAAAAATCAAACTGCCCTATTGTCATCGCCTTTCCATAACGTCCCGTCTTTTTTCTATCTTTTCTTTAAATATTTTCAACACAATTTTATGGCTCAACTAAAAATATACTATACATAGGTATTATTGGTAATTTTATGAGAAATATGTATTGTTGGTAATTTTACTAAATAAACTACAGTTCAAAAGTTTTGTACGCAGTTGTATGTATTGTCCTCATAATTGTTGCAATATTTATCACAACGTTTCAGCCGTTGTACGCTCCGGCCGTCTTCAGGTGTTTGGAATGTCGAACTGAACCCTTTATGATGCTCGATGTTGTAGACTGTTCTAGTTACACGTGCCATGACTAATAGATATCAGTTATCAGTTATCACCCGTTAATTCGCTTCTCCAAGTTCTCTACTGCCTTAACCAGGTATTGAACCCACAACTCTTTGGGTTATGTCACTAGATCGAATCAATGCCCTTATCCACTCTTTGGGTCCTGTCACTGGATCTAATCAATGCCTTTATCCTAGAGTTTTAGAGTTGTGAGTTCATTACTTGGTTAAGACAGTGGAGGATTTGGAGAGGAGAATTAACAGGAGATAACTGATAATTGACATCTATTAGACATGGTAGGTGGAACTAGAATAATCTACCCGAGTGAGCGAAATTAAGGGTTCAGTTCGACATTCCAAACACCTGAAGAAGGCCGGAGCGTACAACGGCCGAAACGTTGTGATAAATATGGCAACAAAGATGAGGACAATAGATTGAATAATGAAAATATTAAACGCTGTTTCATTGTGAAAAAACATGTTTCTGTGTATTAAACAACTAATATCTTCAGCAACCATTTTTTACCAGTGTTCATATTGGAATTTTTTCTGTTATCATTAAAAATGACACGTGGAACTAGAACAGTCTACCCCAGTGAGCGAAATAAAGGGTTCAGTTGGACATTCCAACCACCTGAAGAAGGCCGGAGCGTTGTAATAAATATGGCTACAAAGATGAGGACAATAGTCGGAATAATGTAAATAGTGTACATAATACCCCATCTCAGAAATATAGAAAACTGTATGTCTTCAACGACAGATATTTTTACCTAACTTTATACTTTCAGGGTAACTTTTTTAAGATATATATTTTGTAGATGATAAAATCTAATGTTGGTATTTCTTTTGTAATAAAATGCGTTTTTGATCATGTTCTCTTTTTTTTAATAAAAATGCATTGCTTTTATTTCTTCCAGAAAAAGTATTTTTTTTATACTTTTTTAAGGTTTTGCTTTTGTTTGTCGGGGTTCATTCTTTGCCCATAGTTTGGTAAATTGTAACAGATGCTACCACCTTAAGTTAGGGTGAACCTAACAGCAATTAAGAGGTGATGCCACTATACTCAAAACCTCCAATCTCCCGATCAGAGGCCTTCCTCTCGGGTGTAATTTACTGGCATAATTAGGACTATACATATATATTTGAGCGTAAAGGTTGAGTAAGTGATCTTCCACGCAGTGGCATTTCTCGTTTGGCTAGAAACGAAGGAATATTTGAGCGACAAGATTTGATCTCGCGGAGAAAACTCTAACGAACTTTTAAATGCATATACCTTTTTATGTACAGGAATTTGGGGAAACAGCTCATATGACAAGGGCCACAGTCTATCTTCTCAGGAAAATTTTAGGGAAAATAGACTGCCGCCCTACATTCCCCGGATATGACTAGAAAATGCTTATGTCAATATGCGTCAAACTCTCTAACTACTGAAGAAAAAAAACTAAGGCACTGGACCCTAACAAACTGATGGCAGTGAAAGAAAATGCTTTAGAAAGTGCACGTTCCTGCGAAGCGGAAAATAAGCGCTACTTAACAAATGTAGTGTAAATTTACGTCCCATATTTACTCTATACAGGTTGTCCATAAAGTTCGTGTGCACTTAAAAAAAATTATAACTTTATTTGTATTTGCGTTAGTAATAATTTGTAAAAAGGATTAGAAAGAATTAAATCTATATTTTTTTATGGTTTTATTGAAATTTTATTTACGTCTCCAAATGTCCTCCATCATTAGCAATACAAAGGGTAATACGATTTTGCAGTTCACTGAAAACATTTGCTAACTGATTTACAGTAATGCCTGAAATCACTTTAGTTATTTTAGTTTTCAAATCTTCTAATGAACAAGGTTTGGGTGCATACACAGTTGTTTTCACATGTCCCCATATAACAAATCTAATGGAGTCAAATCTGGCGAACGTGGAGGCCAATAAAATGGTCCACGCCTTCCGATCCATCTGTTAGGAAATTCCTGATTTAGAAACCCTCTAACACACAGAGCAAAGTGACAAGGAACTCGATCTTGTTGAAATGCTGTATTACCTTTCAAGTTTAATTGTTCGAGCTGCGGAATAAAGTAATTCTGCAGCATATCTAAGTAGCTGTCACTGTTAATAACACGATATTGAAAAAAATATGGCCCATGATCCGATTTTTCACAAAGCAGACTAAACATTAACTTTAAGAGAGTCCTTTTTATGTTCAACAGTTTCATTTCGGTTTTCAGTTTCCCAAATTCGGCAATTATGCCTGTTGACCTTACCACAAATGTGAAATGTTGCTTCATCAGAGAACAGTAAACTACACACAAATGCATCATCATTGCCAAATTTTTCATTGAACTGATGACAGAAAGTTAGCCGTGCATAATAATCCTCTCCTACCAACTGTTGATATAATTGAATTTTGTAAGCTTTCATGTGAAGTTTTGCCCGCAGAATCTTATGCACTTTAGACTTTGGAAGCCTGAACTCTAATGATGCACGTCTTACAGACTTTCTTGGAGTTGCTGTAAAGGATTTTTCTATGGATGCAACACTTTCATCGCTGATACATAGCTTTCCAGGCCGTGGCTTAACATGGACGGAGTCTATTTCTTTAATTATTTTCATCCATTCAGCAAGAGTGTTCCTATGAGGTGGTTCTTTATTGTATTCAGTTCTAAACTTTCTTTGTACAGCAATTATCGATTTCAGTTCAGCCAACCAAAGGACACAGTTTACGTTTTCCTCAGTTGAAGCCATGGATCAAATTGATTCTGGAAAAAAGAAAATATTTTTTTAATTATCTAAAAATTGTTGTAAATTTTATAGCAAACAATTACTCAATAACTATACTTAAAACTAGTTACATTAAACTTTGTAACATTTTTTCCAGATTATTTCTATCGCAAAAACAATTAAAGTTATAATTCTTTAAAGTGCACACGAACTTTATGGTCACCCTGTATAATACAATGGTATCGTGAATTAAAGTTAAGACAATAATGGCGTTATTAAATTTTGAAATCCCTTGGTGAATTTTGGGACATATTGAGCTGGGATATGACAAGCAAGATAAGGATGAAATTAAAATGATCTACAATCTGTTGTTAACTGGGGCAAGTAATGACTTGCTAATTTTAACGCCTCGATCTGTGCACTTCATCATCCATCAGCATGACTGATGCTGACCTTCAGGAGAGTGACACATTGCGGTTTCATGGGCTAACGTTTTCCACTGACAGGAAGTGGGAAGATTATATTGAATCAACTGATAGATCTGCTGTTAGGAAATTTGCTTCACTGTTTCGAGCTAGACAATTTTTCTGTCCAGAATCTATCTTGCATGTTTATAAGTTTACCATTCGTCCATACTTTTAATATTGCTGCCAGATCTTGTCTGTCGTTTCTGCTATGTATGGAGAGATTATTGATAAAATGCAAATAATAGGTGATGTTATTAACCATGACCTGGCATCTTGGGTTCAGTTTCTTTCCCAACTCCGTAACATGGCTTCACTCTGCCTATTCTATAAACATTTTCGGGGTAATTGTTCTGGTGAATTTTCCTGTATGAATTTAAATCTAGTACTAGATTGGCGGCTAGGTCTCATCATCTTACAGTTCAATTGGTTAAGTGTAACCATAAGATCTATGTTAACAGTTTCTTTTCTCGAACTTCTTGCTTGTTGAATTCTCTTCCGGTTTGTTGCCTTATGGTGAAGTTTGATCTTCAAAAAATTAAATTCAATGTCAATCGTTATCTTCTGTCTTCTTAATTCGTTTTCCTTCATTTATCTCTCTCCTTAGTAATTTTTTTCTCATATTCTCTCACACTCGGTAACTATTAGTATCTCAGGGGCTTTATTGCCTTGATTGATGTGAATTTTTAAAAAATTGGGTAAATTACTAGGCGGAGATTAGATGTGTGATAAGGACGGATGTATAGAGCAGCCAGCGTTGACAGAACCCACTAGCTAGTTATTCTAGTGGAACAAGTCTTTAAAGATTACTCTACTTCGAAATGCCACTGGCTAGCGGATTTAATACATTTCTCATTTTGAAACTTTTTTAAATAAAGGAAAGTGTGATAATCTGCTTGGCTAAGTTGAAAATTTAAAATTTCGTCTTCGAATGTCATTTTCCTCCCTTCTAACCGAATTCCTATCTCCTTCAGCCATGATGCAGGTCTTCTGCCATTTCTCAAAAGTTTTAAAGTATTCGTGTCCGAGAAGCGAGAACAGATTCGTTGTAATTAATCTTTCGTGTATTTTATTTTTATTTCTTGGACGGGGCGACTGAACGGAACGGGTACGGTTAGTGATACGTTTTATTTTTTGGTTAGTTTTTGAAGGACAATTTCTTTTAATTTTAAGACCGAGTGTTTAAACCCAATCCTTCAACTGTCAAACGGAACACATTTGCAACACGCAAAGCTAGCTGTAGTTGTCGCAATATAATAACGGCGGGAAAGACGTTTGCGCCTTCTTTCTGAGCCATCTTTGCAGAAAAAAAAAAACGTTTGTCCAAAAATGAGGACTCATTATTTATATCGTTCCACTGTAATAGGATTTGGACTCGTTATTGAATGACTAGAGTTTTATCGTTGCAAATATGAGATCCATGTTCGAATCTAAATATGTTCGATTTTTCAAGGAGGCATGTTCCATGATAATATCAGCCTTGCAAGGCGATTTCGGTATGCGGAAGATACCTGGAAACCATATGGTGGATTCGATCCAATCACTGTAAATGATTCTAAAGTCCTAAATCATCCTGATTAAGTTTTTGAACGTACTGACCTTGTTTAATATTCATACCGCCAGATTATGTGCTCTCTCTCTCTCTATCTCTCACACACACACACACACTCCTCTAGAATCTTAGATGCAGTTTTAACAACAGTTTGACTTTATGCTGAAGAACCGCAAGTCTCTCTGGACAGGCCTCTGCAATTCTAGGTAGACAGGCAAGTTCGTAAACGAACCGGCATTATTATTGAAAGCAGTTACTTTTTGTTAAATTTGTAAATTAAATTACAAACTATAAAGTAAAATTTCTGCAGAAAGGCTATAAAATATGACTGGGAAGGATCGACGACTCGCTAGAAACTGTGCAATGACGTTAATTTCGACAAGCAAACAAAAATGATACTATCATATAATATCTAGCGTCCATTTTCTATTATAGTATGACATCTGCTATTCTTTTTATACATTTATATATTTATTAACTGTTGAAAGTATGAAATATTTTAGAATTAGGCTTAAAAGCAGTGAACTGTGAACTGGATATGCATTAAAAATCATCAACAATTCTTTATCTAAAAAAAAATAAATTATCAAATAGTGATTTTAATGATTGTAAACTGAATTGATGTCATTTAAAACAGTAAAAAGGTCATAGTTTTTCTTGAGCATTTTCCAACAAAAATGGGGTGCATAGTCATTTACGGTAGTTTGCAAATGCCTCGGTAGATATCAGACTATGGTAGCACCTAAAAATCTTACGTTTACCTCTAGCACATATACATATTAATTAATGTATCCCTTGAATCGGAATTAACAAGCGTTCCACGTAGTGTAATTCGCACGTGTCAAGAATTTGTTCAATACTTATTTGAATGACCTTGGTAGATAACATATTATTGCTTTCAATAAACACCATGTCCTTTTGGGATGTAAGCTCTAATGGTTTTCGATAGATTCGTTATTTTAAATTATCTTTAAATTTTATATCCGGAATGTGCTTCGCACACTTTAATAGATCTCTGTTTTAGATGACATTTGGCATATAGATTACACATTTTCTTATTTCTTAGTTTGGATTTTTTGTGTAAGATTCACTTTTTGTTATTGGTACTTCTTTCTTTTTGAGGTATTTTCGTATTCTTTTGGCGATACCAACAATTAGTATATATATATATATATATATATATATATATATATATATATATATATATGTGTGTGTGTGTGTGTGTGTGTGTGTGTAAAAATCGCTATAAATTTGCGATCATGTTTCTATGCGTATGGATGCATATCATCAGTCGATAGTAAATTACAGGCGTGTGAACGACTTATTTAGACTTAAAAGAAAAATAGGACCGAAAAATGGAAGAAAATAGGGTTATAAAGTTTGTGGGCTTTACTCTGATCAACCAATCAAATATGACATACATTAAATTTAAACTATGCTTAGAAGCAAAAGCTTGAAATTATTTTTATGGATGGGTCATGACCCGTAGAGTGGCAGCTAAAGGCACCCAGATATAAACTAAAGCGTATACAAATGGCTACATAAATTATACAAACCAGACAATGCAATGAAACTTCCTACGAAATAAAAATAGGGTGGAGAGGTAATTTAACAAAACGCAAAATAAGTTATATTCTTTTTAAATTTCCTACATAATTTCTTTTTTATACTTGAAAAATAAATAGATTTTTTAAGAAACTAGTAAACAATTTAAATTTTAGAATTATTTGGTAAAATAATATGAAACTATTGAATAAAGATTCTTCAGATATGATTTTAATAACTCTAACCAATCAAGGTAAAACGTGAAAAACACTAGAAAAATACGACTTCCTCCGTACAAGTTGTTACTAATATTACCAGGCGATTAATACAAAATTATATTAAATCTGAATTAATTTTACAGATAGTAAGATAAGACATATATGGTTCAACTCAGTATAACTACAAATATAAGAAAAACACATAATCAAATTCCAATGTTTAACTAAATTTTAAGGTATAAGATAACCTATTTTTACAATTTACAGTTAATTCACTTCTTTTTTTAAATAAGGAATTTTTATTAAATCTGATAATATCCAATTTTCATGTAATCACAAAAACAAGGTTCATATAAAGATCTACATGTAATTTTCATTTTAAAAAAATCATTTCACCTTAGTAGTCTTATTATCATTTTTAATCTCCAAACACATGTAGAAAGCGATGTATTATTTCTATAAGTACTATTGGTGAAGCACAAGATATGTTGATACCACCTAAGTCTTGAAAGAATTCTTAGTACTATTAATATAGAATTTTTCAACCACTGGATTCTCTATTGTAGAGAGAGTATAAAGTTAAACAAGAGATTTATTTAAACATTTGTTTAGCAATGAGCATTGGGCAGAATTCCTACAATTACATCGGAAAATATCATTAATAATATTTATCTTGGGACGTTTATTATGATCCAGATTATTAAATTGATTTAAAATTGAATTATTGTGTAACTTTATAATCTTCTCAAGATTAATTGTATAACTTTTAATTTGGGATTCTATTAAGTATTTTACTAAGAGGGTTACTTTTAGGAAATGTTTATCACTCAAATGGTGGAACTTATAGCCTAACATAGTACTGACTAACTGATTAAATAGGGGGGGTACCAAATGATTTTCCTATTTCTATTTCTTTTCTTTCGACCACTATCATCATATCTTCTAAAGTTGATTTCAGCGTACCTATAACAAATATTCTTTAAAACTTTATTATACACACCACTATATTTATCAAACACATCTTTGTTCAATGAGTGATTGCTAATCCTACGTTCTACAGACGGAAGTATATGTTGGATTACAGATGGAGCGTGGTTAGAATTGGGGTGAATATAACGTTATATATAGCTGAATAAAATTAGAACGTTCGACATCTTGCATCAGCGGCTGACTATTAATTAGTATTAATTAGTATACGAAATTTTATCGTCTTTTTTTACGGTAAAAAAACACATGATTTGGAAATACTTGCAAAAATCAAATAATTCCCAAGCTACGTTTTATAGCTCCAAGCCTAACTGAGTCGCAGTTCCCCTAAAGGAATTTCCAAGTAAAAGAAAAGTGCCCAGTGTGCATTGCTCTTTGCTCGGGTGAGAAAAGACTGATTCAGGACATTTCAAAAGTATTTGGGCGAAAATAAACGCAACGTCATTAGTCAAAATTTGCCCTTGACTCAATAATTTTCTTTCTGCTCAGAAAACCCCTAGACGTCGCGTATATTGCTTGTTTTATATAATAATTTCCAAATGTCAAGGGAGTTAACTCCCTCGCTTTGTTAAGCATATTCGCCAAAGGAGTTAACATCTGCGATGTCGATGAATTTCATCTTCAGAATATAAAGCACGGATTTCTTCGATCTTTTATCCTTATCTTAATACTTTACACTCCAGCATTTTTAATTGACTTTAGGATTCGATAAGGTACTTGAAATTTCGAACTGAACAATTTATTTGATCAAATCTTTAAATCTTACTCATTCCGGTATTGGAAAATGTGTAGGATTAATTCAAACTTTCAAGACTCATCCAGAAATGAATCATATTGCTTTAGAAATGTTTCTTTTTTTTTTTGAAAACCTTGGTAAAATATGTTTTTTTTTTATATTTGTTCACCTACATTTTATGAAATTTTGAGAAATTATTTTTTTTACGGCTTAATGTTTATATTACTAATACGCAAAACACTTTGAAGAATATAATGGTCATTTCTTTTGTAAATCAGGACACTCAGTTACCAAAAATCGGCTGTGAATCTTAAAATATGAAATGCCATCAAACTAATACATTATTTAATTTAAAAATCTTTCAATTGCTTTTATGAATGAGATATATTATGGACAGTATTTTACAAAGAAAAATAAATCTTTGTATAATACATTTTTGCAAGAATTGTTTTCATTTTCGAAATTTGAATTAAAATAATTTATAAAGTTTGACATCTTTTAAAATTATGTATTAATTTGTACTTGTTACGTGTATTAAGTAAAAACTATATTAATAAACATAAATGGAAATGCTTGTTACAATTCAGCGACTCCCAATATTTAAAATAGAATTTTGAATTATTTTCTATGTGTATAAACGTGGCGATTTTTCCAGATACGGATGTTCATATATGATATTATCAGAAAATAAGAGTGGTAACTATAGCAAATTTAAAGCTAAAATACCTAAGATTTAATAAAACATTTGATTACGGATAATATTTTTCTATATTTTTAAAATTATTACTGGTTCCCATATTGTATTTATTTCTATGCTTGGTCGACTCAGGAGATTTTTGTGTCCAAGCATAAGAGAAAAACAATGTTGCAATATGAGATCTGGTAAAAACATGCAATGATAACAGCAAAAATTGCAATATGAGCACTGGTAAAAATAGTTGCTGAAGACATTAGGTTTATAATACGCAGAAATTCATGCCCAGCTGTCCTCAAGGACACATGGCACAGTGGATAAAAGCGTTGGTTAGATCCAATGTCAGGACAAAAGTGTGTGAGTTCAATCCCCGGTTAAGACAGTGGAGAACATTCAGATAATTGACATCCATCAAACATGGCACCTGGAACTAGAACAGTCTACCAAAGTGAGCGAAACATTCAGATAATTGACATCCATCAAACATGGCACCTGGAACTAGAACAGTCTACCAAAGTGAGCGAAATAAAGGGTTCAGTTCGAAATTCCAGCCACCTGAAGAAGGCCGCAGCGTACAACGACCGAAATGTTTTGATAAATATGGCGGCAAAGATGGGGACAATAGTCTGAATAATGTAAATAATGCACATAATACCGCATCTTAGAAATATAGAAAGAATATGAAAATATTTTTAGAAAAAAGACACATAGGGAAGCCAAATCATATGTGAGAAAGTGACTGTAAAAGGAGATGCCAGATCAGAAGCTATTACATTGGAAATTCGCCTCTGGATTTTGTCGAGGACCTCGAGATGAACAGTGGGTGTACCAATTCTGATAGGAGGCAGGTGTCCATAGATATGGAAACAGTATTCAATGCAAGGACGAATGGTAGTTTTGTAGATTTGTATGATGGACAGAGGCTAGAAAAACCTACTGGCGCAACCAACATTCTTTGCCACTAGATGAAGCTATTGATTCAATGTAGTTCTTCCACCACAGGTCAGTGGAAAGCGTGAGACCAAGCAGGCGTAGAGATACGCTCTCGTGCAGTTGGGCATCAGTCATTCTGATATGAGGCAGGTTTAACTCATTCAGAAATATGGAATATTCTGTCCGTTTTATGAATAACTTTCATATTTCTCGCTTGAATTTGTTTAAAATTAGACACTTTACTCTTAATAGAATCTTAGTACGAGATTTATGATGTGTTCGTTCCTCAATGACAACGGACATTTATTCGCTTGTTTGCTGAGTATTCTCAGTGTTAAAATAATTGTATAAAAATAGTGGATTCTTTGGTGTTCTTCATATTATCGACCAATTTTATAAAGAACAAGAGTGAAGGATATATCGGAGGAACAAAAGCCATAATTTACGTCTATTGTGAATATGTCGAAACTCACAAAAATTCTGGTAGAATATCTTACTCTTTCGAGATTATTTCGGATTAAGGAACGCAATTCAGACCTTCCATAGATTCATCGATTACATTCTACACAACTTTATTGCCTTTGCTTCCTTGGATAGATGTTTGTGAGGAATAAATGGATCATAGAAAAACCACTACAACAAATTAATGGATAATAAGAAATTCACCACCACAAATTTGTTAACCCCAGGAACGTGTCCAGCGGTAAAATTTATGTTGAATACTGTCATTCGATAGCAGAAGGATATGCAACAATCATATTCCATATTTCTCGCATGAATTTGTTTAAAATTAAACACTTTACTCCAAATAGAATCTCAGTTCAAGATTTATAATCTGTTAGTTCCTCAATGACAATGGACATTTATTCGCTCATAAACGTTCCCATTGTCAAAGTAATGGTACAAATTAATGGCATCTTCGGTGTTCTGAATAATATCATCAAGTCTCGTAAAGAGCTAGAGTTAAGGTTATATCGGCGGTAGAAAAAGTAATAATTTCTGTATGGTGGTAAGGTAGCGAGAGTCAAAAACAGCTCTGGTAGAAAATTTTACTACACATCCGCTAGTACATGAATGACTTGATCATGAAGAAGGTAGCATTTCTTAAGCACTCGACCGTGTCCAACTGTCAAAGGATATGCCAAATAAAACAATCATCCGGGGATATGGAATATTCAGTTTATTCATATATTTCGCTTTAATCTGATTAAAAATTAGACATTAATTTGACATTTATAATCTTATTTCCTCACTAGCAATAGACATTTATTCACACATTCCTACACTCTTATATTACGTCCTGTGCCGTCTCTAGATCTCCACCCTACTACATTAAATAGTATCACTCTTTTTTTCACATTTGTTTAATTAGGAGAGAGTCATGGCAGCTTGTATTTTAACAGGCAGTAGGAGGAGTGACGCCATAAGAACGCATGTTGCATTTTGGTTAGGTCTCGCTTTTAGCCGATCACTAATGTAGGGGTGTCAGACATATCAACCCTTCAGAATTCTTGATATCCTCTATTGAATTCCCTCCGTTTGGGACATATTCAAAATTCAGATAAAGGTAATCCATCACTGTCAGAATATCCTGCCCACAAAACTGGCCAATTGCTAACAATTCTAACCTTCGTTTCTACATTCTATAACAGGATCAGCCAGTTATGTGTCATGGGTGATACACGCTTAGGCGATCATGTATCTTTCGATACATGACTGACGAGGCAAATTTTTTCCCGCCGTAGGTTGCCGTTTCTTTCTGCGGTAGCACCCGGTCTGTTCTGCTATTTACCCATAGCTGGGGGTGGGGAGGAGAGGATCCATACCTTTTCCAGGGTTATTAGCACGTAAGTGAATGTAATGGATTCGACTGGAATTCGAACTCGGCCCTCGGATTCCACAATCCACACCATTATCCATTACTTTACTGCGCCTCTCTGTAACAGGGTAAATATATTAAGAAAAAACGGATGTTTATTCAAACAGTGACACTGACACCTTCCTCATGGGTAATTGAAAGTCTTACTCAATATAATGTGTCTCTTGGCAAATTGTATTTTTTTAAATATTTTGGATACAAAACTGAGAAGTTATGAGCTCTTACTTTTATTAGGTTGTTGTATTCTGTGCCGTCTCTGGACGTCCACACCGCCGCATAAAATAATATCAACGAAAAAGACGATTCCTTTTTCCCATTCCTTTTATTAGGTTCGGTATCGTTTGTCTTACGACGTATCAACCACAATGGGTTATTAAATTCCGAAAAGATTTTTTTATTAGTGGTAATATTTTTTTCCAAAAAAGTATTGCTGGTAATCTTTTTTAAGGCAATTCACCCCAAAAAAGGCGGAGGTGCCGCTAGCAAGCAAAGGGTTACAGATGATTGACAGCATAAGTAAAAAGGTGTGTTTCAGGAAAGGGTACAGAGAATGATGGGGAACAAGTTTTTCCTTCAAAAATCTATTTCTCGTAATAAATTCTTTTTAAAAACTGTATAGCTGCTAATATTTTTTTGGGGGTTAACTATTTACCCATAGATGGAACCCTAACAGGTGCAACAACCTCGATCCAGGGTGGACCTGGGAACATCAGCAAGTAATTTGGAAGTAATTTATCGTCTTATCCCGGACACGGATATAGCTTATTGTCATACCCAGGAAGGAGACTTAAATTACGTTTGTTGGTTGGCTGATTTTGTTTAGCGGTATATAAACGTTCAGCATTCTTTTCTTTCAACCTCCATGTATTATTAATACCGAAATCTAAATATTTTGAACACAATTTTATGGCTTCATGTAATATATTTTGAACGCAAGTGTATGCCTTCAAAAACTAAAAGTATATCAAAAAGTATTTCTGGTAATATTTTTTTCTTCTCAAATATTGCTGGTAATATTTTTTACAAAATTATATTGCTGGTATTAAAATCTATTTTTACAGGTTTGACCACAGTTTTGGGGGTTAACTATTTGCCCATAGCTTGAAGCCTATCAAGTGCTACCACCCAAGGCTATGGTGAACCTGGGAACTCTAGCAATTAACAGGTGGTTCTGTGCTCCTCAAAACCTTGTGATCTGAGGCCTTGCTGTCGGATGTAGTTTATCGTGTTACCCAGAACAAGATTTATTAGGCAAGAGTGGTGGCGGTTTGGATTCTAAGAGGTAGTAGTTGAAGGGACCTCACAGAACCCATGCCACACGTTGGTTTATCTTCACCCCTTGGGTGGTCTTAGCCGGTCGCTAACTTGGATGTGGGCGGTGTATCGACGCTTCACGATACTTGATACCATCTCCTGAATTCGCTCTATTTTAGACTTATATTCAAACTCCAGAAAAAGTCAATTCATCGCTGTCAAAATACCACGCCCCCGAAGCTCACCAGCCGATTGCTGACCATTGTGGCTCTGTCCATCGCGTTCTGTAACACCAGACTGCGAATTCTACAAAAAAATTGTTTAGTGTGAAGAGGATAACAGTTTTTGATTGGCCTGCATATAACCTAAATTCAAATCCAATAGAAACTTTATGAGGAATCTAGAGGAGAATAAGGAAATGCTATCCATTGTGTCTTGAAGAAATTAAGCGCATTATTACTGGAGTGACGCAATCGGCGTCACCGGTGAACTCTTGTGGGTTAATCGGTTCGTTATCACAAGGAATGAGAGAGTAAATGTAAAATTTGATACAGCAAAGAATTACAGTTCTTCAAAAATGATTTCATTAAAAAAATAATTTCTGGGATTAGGAATTATCATTATGTATACTGTTTCGTTCGGACTAGTATCCTAATCCTTCATTTTTTTTTGTCATACCACGTTCAAAGGCCCTAAAAAGAAATTTTCTGAGCGTAACTTAGAAGTTGCACGTGATCGATTGTGCGGAATACGTAGTCAGGTTAAAGTTCACTAATCAGTCGTAATTGATCTAGCGAGACTAACTTGCTCACCTTTGCAAAGCGTCGAAGTGTCTATTTTGTCTTG
>OZ010605.1:26196262-26223762 GCA_963932145.1 Acanthosepion lycidas
CGATTGGGTTCAAATCCGGAGAATTTGCTGGCCACTTCAGTTTTCGAGGTCCATCGAAGCCTATCTGTTTCAAATATTCAGTGGGCAGTGTCTGAGGGAGCATTATCTTGCATAAAAACAACGGCCCTTCTGAAGGCAGCTCTTTGCCTTTTCAACCACGGTTCAAGATGCTCCTTCATAAACCCTATGTATGCATCAGCAGTCATTTTGACGCCATCTGGTACTCTTCCTGGATCCACTAATGATTTTCCAATAATACTACCCCAGATAATTATGCCTTCACCGCCTTGTTGGCGTCTCAAACGCTGATGGCGATTCTGTCCGTTCATTACCCAGCCTTTGCACCATCTATCTGGCCCATCAAGTGTCGCTCGAGTTTCGTCTGTGAACAAAACTTTAGAGAAGTAAATCTTCATATTGTCCTCGGCCCATTTCAATCGATTTTGAATGTGATTTCTCGTCCACGGAGGCTTCGATACAGGTTTGACTGTTGTTGCTATTTCCCTCAGATACCGACACAAAGTACTTTTAGACAGTAGGATCCCCAATGCGACTGAAAAGCTCTTGACTGGTGAGTCCAGGGTTCTTCGTGGCCTCTTGTTTAAGTCGTGACATGAGACGACGTGAAATAACCCTCGGCTTGCTTTTATCTGCCCTTTTGCCAATTTCTACAATTAGACATAAAAGAATTTTACCCATCCATAACAGAACGCATGTTAGATATGGACATCAACTTAACACAGGAACAAATATTAATAAAACCAAACGAAATCGAC
This sequence comes from Acanthosepion lycidas, assembly GCA_963932145.1. Taxonomy (NCBI): domain Eukaryota; kingdom Metazoa; phylum Mollusca; class Cephalopoda; order Sepiida; family Sepiidae; genus Acanthosepion; species Acanthosepion lycidas. The sequence continues at coordinate 26,197,039 of OZ010605.1, forward strand.
ATCATTAAGCACTCCAGTGAATCATTACTATTTCACAATGAAGAAGCATGGATAAACAAAGGTAGGATATTTGACATTACAATGGGAAGCTTTGACGGTGCCTGGTGAAATGATATGTATATACATACAACACGAAATAAGCAAAATAATAGAAATATCACGAGAAAATAACAGCACTCGTGGCGTAACGATTGCATCTAGATAAATTGCTTAATATCACAGATATAAATATAAAAGTGAACACTGAAGCCAACACTCAGAGGCGACAGGCTGTTCCATGCTAGACACAATCGCCAGGTCTGATTGCCTCTAGCATGAAACAGCCTGCCACATCTGACTATTTACTTCAATGTTCACTTTTATATATATATATATATATATATATATATATATATATATATATATATATATATATATATATATATGCGTGTTTGTGTGTATAGATATATCCTAAAAGACCGAAATAGATAAAAAAAAAACGAATAAATAAATTGATAGGCATGATCAAACCTAAATATGATCAGCATGCGACGGACCATGACGAGGCCAAGAAAAGCAGATATATAGATAGATATAAAAAGAATTAATGTAAATCCAGAGCTAATATTTGAAAATGAAAAATGAAAAGAATTCTATTTTGATCAAAATAGAATTCTATTCATTTTTCATTTTTCATTCAAAATACTCAAATTTTAGGACTACGTGACCATGTTTAATGGGAACGGTGATCTTATAAAACTTTCAGTTATCTGTTTGGATAAGTCTTGTTCTTATGTCCATCGTCTTTGTCATATTGAATTGATAATGTTAATTATATTTTATGAATATGTCCTGAAGATGGTTTATTAAACCGAAACGTCCGACGTTGGCATTATATTAACATTAAAACAGCATAATTGCATATAAAGATTTTTGTTTGTTTTTTTCCGTATATTTTTCTTCATACTGTCGGATCTATATCCATATATTTGCTTACATATATATATATATATATATATATATATATATATATATATATATATATATATATATATATATATATATATATGAATAGTTTAAGATGCACATAAAGGCCCAAGAAGTCAGATATATAAGAACATACTAAGATAGACAGACAATAGCTAGACAGGTAGTCAGCCAGCCAGACAGTCAGCCAGATAGATAGATAGATAGATAGATAGATAGATAGATAGATAGATAGATAGATATGAATACACTAAATTATATACATAAATAGGTAGATATACAAAACCATAGTCGATATATAGTAACTTTTAACTTTGTTAAAATTTTACCCTTAGCCATTTTAAAATCCGAAATTTAATACTGGAAACGTAGATGTAGATGTCTACATGCATGAAGGTATGAGCACACTGACTAGTTCTAAAATTTTTGTCCAGTAATGTGTTTTTTCACACATAGTCTTATCTTTATGACCAACCAAAAATGTTTCAATGTTTGTTTAAAACTCGTTTACAATTTTCTTCCGGTTATCAAACTTGGGATGTGGATAACTGGAAGAAAATGTTGTTTTCAGACAGGAAAATATTCACTCTTGATGGCCGAGACGGTTTTCAGCGTTACTGGCATGCAAAAGATGTCCAAAAAGAAATTTTATCAACACGATAGAGTGAAGGTGGATTAATTATGGTCTGGAGTTAAATTTCATGCAATTGAACTCTTGAGTTACAGGAGGTAAAATGTTGTCGAGCAGTTGATAGTTATAATTACGTGTTAAGAAAGGCATCGCTAATTACTGAAGGCCCTTATCTGTATGGAGAAAACTGGATTTTCCAGCAGGACAATGCTGCAATTCACAACGATCTCCAGATCGAAACCTAATCGTGAATGTTTGGGGATGGATGGCAAAAGATATTTATAAACATGCATCGCAATTTGAAACTAGATATACTTCGTGCTGCAGTTTATGCATCCTGGGTAAGCATCCCAAGCACCCTCATGAAGAAGATAATAATGAGCATGCCAAAACGAATTTTTAAAATAATTCGCAAAAATGGTGGATATAATAAGAATTAAATTGTCGTTTACATGGTATTATCCTTATGACCAACAAAAAAACTTTTTGGCAATGTTTAAATTAATCAATTAAAAGCTTAAAACGTTCACTTGTTTGTTCATTTTCTAATTAAATGCAAATGTTTCGCAAAAATATTTTGACAAAAGTAACAGTATTTTAAACAGTGTGTCCATAATGTTCGGGTGCACTTTAAAAAATTTATAACTTTATTTGTATTTGCGATAGAAATAATTTGTAAAAAGGATTAGAAAGAAGTAAATCTATATATTTTAAAGTTTTCTTGAAATTTTATTTAAGTTTCCAAATGTCCTCTATCATTAGCAATACATAGGGTAATACGATTTTGCAGTTCACTGAAAACATATGCGAAATTATTTACAGTAATGCCTGAAATCACATTAGTTATTTTAGCTATACTAGGAACATTAAACTTTATAAAATATTTACAGGTTATTTCTATCGCAAATACAAATAAAGCCATATATTTTTAAAAGTGCACACGAACTTTATGGACACACTGTATTTTTAAAACTCTTTTCTATCCTGTTTTGAGACAAAGGTGTACGAGTTTTATTTCAGGCTTGGGGCGAATGTAATATATACTTTATTTTATTGACGCGATGACGTTTACTGTATTTTAAATACTTTTCAACTTCCATTCATAACGACAATTTTCATCGTAAGATTTGTCAAAATCAGTATTACTATATACTAATAATTAACAATTAATCTACTTGTCATCGAGTTCAAGGTACCAGCAGACAATATCTTTCGTCATTAATAAGCACGCGAAACTTTGTACAGTTGAGATTATCTCTCAGTAGAGTAGCTGCAAAAATATCAGTTGTCATTACTGTACAGTTAACAAGACAGTGATTAAACTGTAGGAATTTGATTTAAAATAAATCAGTTTTATAAGTGTTAATTTTATTTTTAAAAAGGACATGCGCTAGGCGTTGGCCGTCCAAATTTGAAATTTAATAAAGTTTTGAAGTTTTCAAACGCAGATATATCAACATGATTCGCAACAGGCCAGTCAGTTTATTGCGGAGGGGGGGATCATCGGTTTTGTTTGGCGTTATCTTTGCCTGTTATTGCGATATATATATATATATATATATATATATATATATATATATATATATATATATATATATATATATATATATATTGATTTTGAATTTATTATTTTTGAGACATGGAACATTTGAAAAAAAAGAAGAAGCTAACAAAAAAGCAGAATTTGTAATTTTTTTAAGCGGCGTCTGTGTTTACATTTTTCGCGCGCGTTTCCATTTTGAAAGCGAAAAATGTCTACTAAAAAATTTTGCAAAATAAATACGAAGTAGACATGAAAATAAAGTCTGATATACGGTAATGTAATTGCTTAGTGCGTCTAGATATGTACTGATATATACATACATAGATATACACACATTCATATATATATATATATATATATATATATATATATATATATATATATATATATATATATATATATCGGTACATATATTTATAATACAATGCATATGTACATAGATATGAAATTACATTATTTAAACTTTGTTATATTCTTAAAGAAATGAGTGTCCAGGCAAGTACTGAGGATACAGAGCCTGAATCTATAAAGAATGACATTATATTAGGTTAGTTAAAAAATAATGACGTAATAATGTCGTTTTTTGACGTATTTTTAACGTAAAAAAACGACATTATTACGTAATCATTTTTGCACCAAACTAATAGATTTCAACACTGTATGATATGATGACTGACAGTTTAGCGCACCATGCTCGTCATTAAAGTGTTCAATTCCACACCCGCAATTATATTGCTATGGTGTGTGTGGTTTGGACGTTCGCTTTCTTGCCATGAGGTCTGGGTTCGAATCTTACCAAGATTGAAAGAGACTTCCTGACATTATTAGTCTGGAGATGGACGATCCCAGCGTACGGCTCATTTGGAAAGTGACTGAAAATCATAATTAGGTAGATTGAACAGGTGGCAGTTGTCAATAGCTTTGCTAGCAAGAAGTCATGAGTTTTAGTATGTTCGCGTTGTCCAGATAGGTGATCATGCTAGATAAGTCGTTCTCTTCTAGAAACTGTAACTAAGATTTGCTCAGCATATATATAGGGGTCATTAAATACGATTCACAAGGTTCCTTTTTTTTATTACTTTTCGTCATATTCTTATAATTTTCTACTTTTCAGAACATACTGTTGCCATATACGGTCTGGCGCCCGGCTGTTTATCTCGAAGTTCTCGACAAAATCTAAAGACGGATAGTGATTTTTCAAGCATAGCTTAAATTTGGCACAAGGCCGTAAGTATGGGGCACCCAGTGAGAATCGAACTCACTTTTCAGTAGTAACATATCTAGAAAGTCAAGCTTGCTAACCATTACACCACCCCGATTTGCCCAAATCTAAAAGACGGATATGTAATGTGATAGGTCCAGACCTACCATTTCGAATACAGCCACTATCGAAAAGACGTGATGTGGCTCCCCTCTGTCTTTTCTATAAATATTCTCATAGCAACTGCTCTCACCAGCTATTTTCACTGGTGCCCCAACTGCATGAATTTAAGCGTGATACTAGGTTGGCATCTCGGTCCCTCCCTTTCACTGTCGAAACGGTTAAATGTAGCCGCCTCTTCTACACCGACGCGCACGCACTTCCCGTTCTTGGAACTCCCTACCTCTTACTTGTTTCCCTGATAAATATAATCTTCAAATATTCAAATGTAATGTCAATCGACATCTTCTGATGGCTTGATCATGATCCCCGTTCTTCTCTTTATCCTTTACTCAAACAGCCCTCTTTAAGTTTAATATCCCTCCCTGTAAACCTTTGCGTGCTAGTGGCATTCCCGCCTTGCTTGGGGAGAAATGCTTAAAAACATTTATGTAAAAATTGTTCAAATATTCTGTCTCTCCAAACGCTTAGGGCTATAATTTTATTCATTATCAAGGATGGTTTTATTTTTAGCTGTATGTATGTATGGTTTTATGTATGTATCCAGAGTTGAAGGAATTGGGCAAAAAACACATTTGGACAACATATGCTCAAAAAAAAAGAAACTTGTAAGAAGACAAGAAAAATTAAATAAAAAACTTAACCGCACTAACTTGTCAGTGGTTTTTAATGAAACTTGCATAAAAGACGGCTTGCTGTTCAATTACACAATTATATATATATATATATATATATATATATATATATATATATATATATATATATATATATATATATATATATATGTGTGTGTGTGTGTGTGTGTGTGTACATTTCATTTAATACGTCAGACAGGTGCTTTTATTAATTCCGGCTATACATTATTATTTCGGCTATATATTTAGCCATTTTCAAAAGCCCTCGGATAAAAAGAACATTCGGACAGCATTTATATAATATATCATCTGACAAGAAAAAATATTAGATCGCATGAGAATTTGTATATAAAACTAAATAAAAGCACCTTGTCTGTCGTATTCAATGAAATGTGCATGACAGGAGGATTGCCACCTAAATACACAAATATAAGTACATATATATATATATATATATATATATATATATATATATATATATATATATATATATATATATATATATATATATATATATTCAGTTTATACGTCATTTAGATGTAGCCATCCGTCTTGTGTCTGACACACTATAGTAAGATGAATGGAGGAATAACGTCCCCATCACTAGTGAGCAAACAGCTTCGTAATTACCATTAGGCTCATCCAACTCTTTCCGATTCCTTTGGACAAAAACTGTGAAATATTAGTATTGCAGCTTCTGATTTGAATAACAAGAATTAAAGCATGCGGTTTTCAAATTACTGGCGAAGAGGATTGCGTCTTTTTCTCACTCACGGTGCCCAATTGACCCTATTGTACTTTGCGGCAGTCGACAAACCCAGACGCAGACAATGCAGGAAATTAAAAATATCGAATGTTAAATTACCAATCGAACAATCAAACTATCTATCTATGTATCTATCTATCTATCTATATCTATCTATCTATCTATCTATCTATCTATCTATCTATCTATCTATATATATATATATATATATATATATATATATAGGCAGCCCACGATTAATGCGTTTTCGACTAGTGTGGAAAAACTTTTATATACCAAAATTCGATTAGTGAATGCATAATACTAAATTAATGTGGTAACACATTCTTTAGTCTAACTATATTGCAAATGATTTATTTAGATTAGCTGATTAATATTGGTAACTATATATATATATATATATATATATATATATATATATATATATATATATATATATATATATGTGTGTGTGTGTGTGTGTGTGTTAGTGTGTGCGGCCATATGCGTATAGAATTAGTTTTATAATATATACAGCTTAACTAATTCTTGCACTAAATTTAAGATTATCTTTACGGAAATAGTTTGCCGAAGGCACAGTGAGATATTCAAATATAAACAAAACGTATAAATACATTTTTGCCACAGACTTTTTGCCATTGAATGAAAAAAATTACTCTCCCTCCGAAATATCTATCTATCTATCTATCTATCTATCTACCTATTTCTGCCTACTCATCATGCAAATCATATAAACTTCAATAATTCGCATTTGGTTCGAAATCAAATTGTCAAATTTTAAACAATTAAATTTGATGTCAGAATAAAACCTGATATATAATTTTAGTTTTTATTGATGTTAATGAATTTATTTGCTATATTCTAAAAGCTGTCGTCTGGATTTATTAGACAAAACAATATAATCATATTTTACTTCAATCAAAATGTAATAAAATCTTAAAAAGTTTATCAACACAAAACAAATAGGCAACAAATATGATAAGTCTTTGACTCATTCACATTTTAATATATTGACCACTCTTCTCAATAAAAGCCATAATCTATCATCCATTGATTTTGTTAACTATTTTAATGTTCAATTCCCGACATCCTAGTTTTTAATTGCTTCCCATAGTCCTGCTTTGATGTTATATTGTTTGCCACCTTCATATAATTTCATCTTCACAACTGGCTCTATATTTTCGATCGAATTCAGATCAGAACCTGATTGTGACTATTCCATTACCTTATCTCCTGTAAATCTTTTATGCTCAAATAATTCACGGGTAACCTTAGATGAATGAGAAACAGCATTGTCGTTCATAAATACTCACTTCACTTTGAAATTGCGAGACTGGGACTTGTACAATGTAATGAACGTTTTGTTCCTAAAATCGCAATAGTTAGCATTGTTCAGTCTGACACCTTCATCGACTTAGAATGATTCGTTTTATCGACAATTCCAGCTCGCATCATAACTCTACCGTCTCTTTGTTGCCTTCCTTTAACCACAGGCACATCTGAATTGGATAAAATCTATCCTTTGGTCTATCCACCAGGTCCCAAAAACGTCACTCGAGATTCGTCTGGGAAAATTACTTTAGAAAAGTCAATTTTCATGTATTTATTGGCATAATTTTCGCGCTTAAAATAATTGCTTTTGCCTAGCATCCCAATTTACACAGTATTCTGCACTGTTTGTTCTTCTTGACATTTTCAATTCTAGCCTTTTCACAGATCTGGGCGCTGGCAAAAATTAGTTGTTTCGCTATAACCCTCTTTAGTTTACATTCATCTCAATAAAGCAAGTTCTTATAGCCTTTTCTTTTGCTTCGAATATTTTTCTTTTCCTTTTCAACTTATAATTTCAACAGCCTTCCTTAAAGTTCGATGATCTCTTCATAGTTCCTTTGATATCTCAAATTTGAACTCGGCAACATTGTTATTTTCTTTTCTTTTTTCAGCAGTTGTTACAACCTTCCTTTTACCCAAGTTTCAACATATGTAATGGACAAAAGGAAAAAATAGTTTTTATTATATGTTATACAACTTAAGTTAATATTAGTTTAATTTACATACTAACTTTAGTCAGTCAATTTTCTTAAATTCCAAATATCTCAATAGCTAACCATTAAAAATGAAAAAAAAAATTGTTACATATTTTATTAAGGATGGAAATGGATAAGTTAAAGTATAACAAAATTTGGTTCAGGACATTTTTACTTATGAAGGTATATTCCATGTGTATAATAATTACAGACAGGCAACATTTATCTATCTTCTGTCTGTTCATGTTTATCTAATTTGACTAGATTCGTTCATATCACTCTGTCTGTCTGTCTGTCTCTATCACAGTAAATTATATCTCAGTATGTTAATTATCTCTGTATATTAGTCCCCCCCTTATCTATCTCATTCTGTTCATATCGCTCTATATATCTATCAATCTATATATTTTTATTTAACTATCTCAATCTGTTCATATTTATCTATTTATATATCTATCTTTATACATAAATACATACATACATAGATATGTATATATATATATATATATATATATATATATATATATATTTCTAACTAATTATCTATCTCAATCTGTTCATATCTATCTATTTTTCTATCTATCTATTTCAGTCTGTTAATATCTATAGATCTAACAATTTATCCATCTCAGTCTGCTCATATCTATCTATCTATCTATCTATCTATCTATCTATCTATCTATCTATCTATCTATCTCTCTCTCTCTCTCTCTATATATATATATATATATATATATATATATAGGGAGTTAGCTAGCTATTCATCTATCTATCTATCTATCTATCTATCTATCTATCTATCTATCTATCTATCTATCTATCTATCTCTATGTGTCTATTCATATTTGCCATGCTTGTTCTTCCTTATAAAATTCGGAGTACCAGTCATGTTTTATGACATCTTTTTATATTCAAACGAAAAAAATTGAACTTCATATTAAAAAAAAATAACTTCAAATTAACAAAGGTCACCTTTGGTTTGAAAAATGTGAACTTCTCATTAGAATAGATGCAAATGTTATCTAAACAAATTTAATTAATCTGCTTGTCGTCCTGCGTCCAGTCCCTGGATCAGCTACTGATATATAGCCTCAGCATAAACGAATAGTTACTAGCGTCATAGGGACAACATCACGCAATAATCAACAGATGTACGGGTTTTATTTTCGGGGAATTTTGTTCAACATCATAAATGTGAGTTTAAGGGTATTTTTCCAGATAAACACGCCAGTGACTGAGAGGACTCGATTCTTTTTATCGAAGATTATTGCATTAGTAGTAGTAATAGTCACTGTTTACCAACTCACATTTCTTCCCCAGAGAGCGCAATCGAAGAATTTTTCAGGAGCATATATATATATATATATATATATATATATATATATATATATATATATATATATATATACACAAGGTTTGTCAAAAGTATCGGGACTATTGTCATGATTTCGAGGTTCGATCAAAAAGTATCGGGACTATTGACATGATAACAGACCACTTCAGTTTTTTATAACAATACTTGGAAGAAACGTGTGTAGAGTGTGGTCGTATTATCACATTACAAAGTTTTCACCAGTGACCATGCCGCAGTTTTTTTTCCAAGCACAAGATTCACAAGAAAGAAAGAAAAAAAAGAAAGAATGATCAAAGTGAAGAAAGAAATGCCAGATAATAAAAGAAGGAAACAACAGAGAAGAAAGAAAGAAAGAAAGATGATAAAGAAAGATTAGCGAAGAAAAAATTGAAGAAATAAAGAAATATTACCCCTTTGCTTATTTTCCTTCTTCATAAATCAATCCCATTTCAAAGGGACCAAGATTTCAAAACGTCGAGGAAATCCAAGAGAATATGATGCAGCCGCTGCTCGCTATCCACATAACATGACTTCCAGGGACGCATCTATTGGTGGAAACTGCGCTGAATATAATGTGTGACTTTAGAAGGGGACTACTTCGAAGGAGATTAAATATCGAAAGGAAAATGCATTCGTATTTTTTAAATTCAAAAATTAACAACACTTTTATTTTTGTTTATAAATACTTGTTGCTAAACAAAATTCTTACATTTGCCTTTGTAACGTCCATCAGAGGAGGAAACGCGCCGATTAAGATAAGTTTTCCTTCTGTCAAATAATTGGAATATAATATGCAAGTCTTTGTTTATATATGCTGTTTGATATGAGAATGTGTACTGAAAACAAATACAGAATTCCCTAGTAAAAATGCCGTATAAACAGAAAAACGGCCCTAGCTCAAGAACCCCTTTTGTAATTTTAATTTGATTTGTTACTGCACTTAGCAGTCGTAAAATATGTTACTAAATTGTTTGCAGTATGATGTATTAAGCTGTATGTAGAAAAGACACATTCATACATACAAGATTATTTTAGTTTTATATAAATATAGTTTATTTAAGCATCTCATCTTCATAAATATTTGTGCCTGGGTGTCACCCTAAGTTTATTTATTAACTTCGATTCTGTGTTATTTAATAAGGATTGAACCCATGGCACAAAATAATACGTTTGTAAGTCGAACATATTCTGTACTGTGCAGTGTTAGGCTGCCATCTTTAAATATGTGCGTGCGTGTATTGCTTAGACGAATAGAGAGGAAACAAGAGAGGAACGGAATATACAAGAATGAAAGGAGAAACGTCCATAAATTACCTATATTTCTTTCAGACAAGTAAATATACATAGCACAGAAATATGACATGTTATGTTCATAAAAAGTTACCATCGAACAAATTCATACGCCTAAAAAAGCATTCGATAGGAAGAATTAAACATTTGAAAAAGCAAAAAGAATCTTATAGAGAATAAAAATGTACAATATTTCGTTGCCTGAAGATAAATTTACACTAAAACTATCAACAAGAAATGTTAAAATCTTGATTTTTTTTTTATTTAACTCTAGGAACGGATTATAAAAAGCGTCAAAACAACATATACATTTATTCATGTTGTACGTTTGTTTTACGAAAAACTAAAAAAAAAAAAAAAAAAATTGAGATACATAAAGTCATTTCGAACACAACGCCAAAAACTCCTCGCGAAATACCACGAAACAATCATTGCACTCAATAAACATCATTTCTATATAACAGGAAAAAAAAACAAACATGGACGTTTCCCTTTATTGACATATCGAAAACAATACAACGGACACTCCTACAAAAGCAACAGTGCAGTAACTATAATAATATCCGCAATAAGTACACTGATTCTAGCCTGGTATGCCTATCATGGCTCACAATCTTAATTGACTTGAAGTGTTAACATGCACTTGATTCGTCTCGGTGAATTAAGATAAGACTTCTAGACTCCCTTAAAAGTACAGGGGCACAGTTGTCCGTGCGATAACCATTACTACTTTTTTCATAACAAATAGTTTTTTGTTTTATGCAGAATGGATTTGCTAGCCCTATGACCAGTTGTTTTTTAAATTTAGAGTTATTCTTCTCCACCACACCCTCCCAGGAGTAATTTTGTATCATATTAGCCAGTAAAGCCACTAACACACAAGGTGTTACTGTTTGTGGAAGAACAAGAAGCAACTAGAAACATTAGGAACAATAGATGGGTAAGCAAAAATAGATGAGTAATAAACACACACACGCAAACACACACACACACACACAGTTAGTTAGTTGTTTACTAGTATCGGGTTTTTTTCTTTGGGCTTCAAACCTGTATCTGTCCGATTTTTTTCGACAGACTTTCATGTTTCTAGCGCTTTCTTTTGTTAATTTTTTTTCCCCTCGAGATTGATTTGATTATTGGCAAATCAAAAAGTCGAGGTTTTTTCGAAACGAGTATAGTTATCTATCTATCTATCTATCTATCTATATATATATATATATATATATATATATGTATATATTTGTGTATTTAGGCAGCAATCCTTCTTTCATGCACATTTCATTGAATATGACAGACAAGGTGCTTTTATTTAGTTTTTTATACAATTTCTCATGTGATCTAATAATTATTTTCTTCCTTTCCGGGTGATAAAGTAGATGAAAACTGTCCGAATTTTCTTTTTATCCGAGCGCTTTCGGCTATACATTTAGCCATTTTCAAGGATTAAATATTTTAACTGTTAAATAACAAATAGTTTGTTGTACGTATGTTTTATAAAACATACGTACAACAAACTATTTAAAAAAGAAATTTTCGGACAGTTCTCATATAATTTATCATCCGAAAAAAAAAAAAAAAATATTAGATCGCATGAGAAATTGTATAAAAAACTAAATAAAAGCACCTTGTCTGTCGTATTCAATTAAATATGCATATATATATATATATATATATATATATATATATATATATATATATATATATATATATATATATATGTGTGTGTGTGTGTGTGTGTGTGTCTGTGTGTGTGCGTGTGTGTGTGTGTGTTTGGAAAAGTTGAAAATACAACTGGAGTTGTGAAGAATATTTATTTCGAATAATCTTACCGGTTTCACAGTTCTATGATTTTCAAAAGTTAGATTTAGATGGAGGGAAGGGTTTGATTTTCTTTAAAAATTTTTTAATCATCTCACCCCATGCAAGGCAGTGAAACCACTAAGACGCAAGGGGTTTCTCAGTGTGCATAAACAAGAGAAAAAAAGAAGCGAAACAATAGTTAGCGAGAAGAATAATCACAGCAGTAGATAGTGATTGACATTGCATTTAAATTTATGAAGATCAAAGATGGCTGGATATCATGGAACCGGAAATGCATTCCACGAACAACAAGCGCAAGTAATGATACAAGGGGTTACTGGACATGAAAGAATTAGAAAGGGGAAACATTGTCTTAGGAGTGAGAATAATAATAAAAGAGTAACCAGGAAGAGAGTAGATAATGATCGATATTGCATTTACATTTGTGAACTTAACAGGAAAGCATGGAGCCGGATGTGAATTCCACAAGCGAGAAGTACGAGAAAAGAAACTGTTTGCATGTACATTATGGTTACATCTAGAAAATTTAACCTTGAGCCAATCTAGTAGAGCGCTTAAATTCTTAAGAGATTAGCCAAACAATTAAATGAAAGTATTTATAGCAAAGGCGAACGGAAGCTCAAATATGGCGGTGGGAATAACGGCTTTATTGCCTTGCTTAGAGGGAAATGATTAACTAGAAGTGTACTAGAATGCAGCAGCTCTATTCTTGTTTAGCCTATGATATTTTCATCCGAACCGTTAATGCATATATACATACATATATATATATATATATATATATATATATATATATATATATATATATATATATATATATATATATATATATATATATATATATATATTAGGTTGGTGCAAAAATAATGTCGTTTTCTCACATAGTAACATATGTGAGAAAACGACATTATTTTTGCACCAACCTAGTATATATATATATATATATATATATATATATATATATATATATATATATATGCTCGCACTCGTGTCTATGTGTGTGTCTCTCTCTCTCTCTGTATACCTATATGAATATTGCGTGGTATTAATGAGAAAATAATATTATTTTTGTAATGTTTATTTTTATTTGCTCTTATTTACACACACTTGACGGAGTCAGTTTTTTCCATTTGTCTTTACCCTAATATTTATAAGTATGCAAATGTATAAGCTCGTAAATCTCTGAGATAATTTGTCGTTTCCTCTTTGTGTCTAATTCTCTGCAGCCATAATTTATGGTAAAAAGCGAACAAAAATACCAACAACTCCCACTAAGCGTACCTAACTAATTTTTTCTCGTCTGAACAAAATTGCCTCCATTGACTGAAGAGTTATTTCCCCGGTGTTTATCTATTTATTCATAATTTTTTTTTATTGTCACCTCATTGAGGGCAATGACTTACTTGAATTATGTAAAGGAATTAAAAATAAATAAATAAACAAAGACTCAAAACGTTAGCTGTAGGCCATTGGATGTAATGCTGCCAAATCGATGCTGACATTTGAAAACTGAAATGATTTTACGGAGTAATACAAAAAATTGAGTGACAGAGGCTGATTAGGACGACTGGAAGATGCATCACGGAGAGACTAAATGATTGTTGCGTCAAAAAACGACAAAATATAAAGAAAAGCCAAAAATTGCAATTAAAACGACGCCCAGATTAACAGGAGCGACCCCATAGACCCTGTAGATATTATAGGCGTGCACACACGCAGTGGTTAGAACCTTCAGTTTCCGAAAGCCTGTTTCGAAACTCACTATGGTTGCTTGGTCAGGAAGGTGATCGTATCGGTTTGGGGGAGGTGATTCCAACGGGCGGCACATTGGGAAAGTTCCCGGAAAAAATACCATGGTTTGCCTCGTAAGTGAAATTCGGTCGGCAGAACTATTTGGATGCAGTCGAGGTTTGTGCTAGCACGAATTCACAAATCATTATGACCGAGTGTTTAAGCTCACTGGCATGGTCTAGACTGTTGATAACGCCAAATAAGACTCTCTCTCTCTCTTTCTCTCTCTCTCTCTAAATAACATGTGCCATGTCCTTTCAGAACGTAGGTGATCGTGGCTCTCCACCATCTTCTATACCTTGCAGCTCTCAACAAGTTCCTTCCCTCTGCTCCCCAGCCCATCAGAAAACGTTCTGTTATCCACTTGCTTAAATCTGCCAGGTTTGTCACTTGTTGTTTTCCCTTGTCTGTCTTGATCTCTACTCGACCTGTCAGTATCAGTTTCTCCAGGCCCTCCTTCCACGTTATGGGTCTTTTTTCCTTTTTATGTGTCATGTCCTTTCAGGACATAAGCGATCATGTCTCTCTACCTCCCTCTATTTTTTGTAGCTCTCAACAAGTTCCTTCCCTCTGCAATCTTCCCAATCCTCTCATTCACTTTGCTTAAACTCGCCAGGTATGTCACAAGTTGTTTTTCCTTGTTTCTCTTTTGCATCTATTCGACCTGTGAGTATCAGATTCTCCAGGAACTCCTTCCTCATTACGTGCCACAAAAACTTCAGCTGTCTCTTCCTGACATTAAGTATAAGCCTTCTGCTTGGTTGCAACCTCTCTATGACCTCATAGTTGCTCATACGCTCGGTCTGTGATATCTTTAGCATCCTTCTCTAGAACCACATCTCCGTTGCCCCGAGTCTCTTCTTCATCTTTGAGAAAATCGACAAACATTCGCTGCCGTAAAGAAGGACAGAGCATAGTCGCAGTATAAACTACAGGTGGGCTCTGTGGGCACTGAACAAGCATAAATGTGCCAGAGCATACGCCTACAATATGGTTTGCTTAACTGGCTTAGTTGGCAGGCATTTTCGCTACGAGCAGACGGGTATTATAATTATTATTATTATTATTATTAGTAGTAGTAGTAGTAGTAGTAGTAGCAGTAGTAGTATTAGTAGTAGTATATACATAAAAAGCTAAAGTAAACTTTACCAGTGCGTTTCGTACTTATTTAGCAAGATATATTCGTAAAGAGAAATCAAGATATGTTTGGGCATAAGCATTTCTTTTAATGTGAAAACGCTCAAAAATATTCTTACAGTTAACTATAGCGGATGGTAATCATGACGAAGTCGAGAATTCTTCGCGTTTTCTCCTGACTCGTTTCTCCAACTGTGACTGGTGCCCCGACTGCATGAATTTAAGCGTACTACTAGGTTGGCATCTAGGTCCCACCCTTTTACTGTCTAAACAAATTCTTCGGATTTTATTCTCGTTGTGATGAACAGCAGGGGAGCCAGACCATATATTATAGCAGTATTCCCTGCATGGACGAACCGTAGATTTCTAGATGCTTTCGGGGGACTCATACGAGAAAAAAACCTTCTGATACGAAACATAGAAGCAACTTTAGATATATGTAAAATAAACTGTCAGAATTGTTACTTACGTTATATTGGAGAAACTTGCAAAAAAATGTATCTATGAACACAAAAAGAATCTTATACATTTATCGAATTAATACACAGAAATAAATTCAACCACAACGCCGATGTAAAAAAAAAATGCTGCATTTATGTAGCATGAAATGTAACCGTCTCTTCCATTCTAACAGCTTCTTATCTCGCACTTCCCAACAGTGGAACTACCTTCCTCTTACTTGCTTCCCTGATAACTATAATCTTCAAAAATTTAAATGTAACCTCAATCGTCATCTTCTGATGACTTGATCCCCATTATTTTTTTATCCTTTCCTCAATCCTCCCATAGCATTTTTTTCTCTTAACTTCAGTCTCCGTAACAGATTGCGTACTAGCAGCACTCCCACCTTGCGTTGGGTCAAAAATAAACCTGCAACAGATTTATAATTGTTATGGAAATTATTGGTTTTGATATAAAAAAAAATGAACGTCATGCATGACGTCCATATTGAAGTCTAAGTGTAGCGTGATTATTTAAAAGAATGACTCATCAGAACAACTACCTTAAAATATAGAAAGGGCCGAAAAAAGCCTACGTTGCAGCTCTGGGAACATGACTGAAGACGAGGTGCCAGACATAACATTACTGACACTTCTTTAGATTTCATCAATAATTTCGATTGATTGATTGACTGATTGCATGTTATTTAAAATCCAAGAATATTTTAGATTGTAAAATACACGTCTTAAAAATTAATTCATAGATGGTTGCGGGGCAAGTAGGTGGATTCATACCTACCCCAAGAGTTTTTTCGCGCAAGTGAATATAACAAACATGTCGGGAATTGTAACACGACGTTTTGTCAATGACCTTGAGGTATATATCCGTGGGCCGAAGTAACAGACCAGATATATCAGTAAGATTCAATAGACGAAAGAATGGAACCTTTATAGACCTGTATCGATCGTAGTTGGGGTCATTGACTCAATGCGTACGATCCTTTCTTTAGCTGCAGTTTTGAATTCAGGATTTGACTTCTCCTAGACTGGTTGCCTCGCGTCCTGGGTATAACGATAAACTACATCCACGTCCTGGGTATGACAATAAACAACGTCTAACAACAAGGCCTCAGATAATGTTTTCGGAAAAATAATGTTGCCAGCTATACGTTTTTCTTGAAAAAATAATATTGCCAGCTATACGTTTTTTGGAAAAAATAATGTTGCCAGCTATACGTTTTTGAAACAATAATGTTGCCAGCTATATGTTTTTTTGGAAAAATAATGTTGCCAGCTATACGTTTTTGAAACAATAATGTTACCACCTATACATTTTTTAAACAATAATGTTGCCAGGTATGCGTTTTTGAAACAATAATGTTACCAGCTATACGTTTTTTGGAAAAATAATTTTGCCAGGTATGCGTTTTTGAAACAATAATGTTGCCAGCTATGCGTTTTTGAAATAATGTTGCCAGCTATACGTTTTTTTGGAAAAAAATAATGTTGCCAGCTATACGTTTTTGAAAAAATAATGTTGCCCGCTATATGTTTAATAGTAATGTATATTGAATATATGTATAGGTATATATATATGTGTGTGTGTGTGCTACTCTTTACCCATAACTGGTAGGAGTAGAGTTAGATTCATGCCTTTCCCGAGGGTATTATCACGAAAATGAATATAATGGACTTAAGTGAAATTCGAACTCGGCTCTCCAGTTCCTCAGTCCGAGCCGTAGTCCATTACCCAACAGTTTTACAGTGTTTGACAAAGCTATTACTGGCAATGCGGAGTAATAGATAGCGGCTCGGATTGAGGAATCGTGGAGCCAAGTTTGAATTCCACTCAAATCCATTACATTCAAGTACTGATACCCTTGAGAAAGGTATGAATCCTGGTTTTCTCCCCTCCCCAGCTATGGGTAAATAGCAGGACATACAGGCTTCTATAGCCTTGGATGGCAACTGGTCTACCGCAGAAAGAAATGGCAACATATTGCGAGAAAAAGTCTGCTTCGTCAGTCATGTATCGAAAGGTTCATGATCAACTAAACGTGTATCACGCATGGCACATACCTGACTGATTACTTGTGCAGCCCAGAAGAGGGACGAGGAATGCTCATACTGGGTATTATATCATGATTTATAAAAATTGTATCCGCTTAATGATTAATGAAGAGTAACATATTACATTAGACGAATCAGAAGATTATGGCTTGGACACCTATTAAAACTGTGACAAATTTAGAAGCAACAGCTTCGCGTAAAGACTTAATAGAGTTTTATATGAAAGTGGAACAATAAAATAATTATAAAGTTTTAACAAATATAAAGTAAATTTGAAATATTAGCCACCAGCCAGAGGCGCTAAATTGTTGGTCCGTTTGTCGAAATAAAACTGGTAAAAGAAATTACACTACTTGTTGCATAATGAGGTAAACAAATAATAAAGCCTCCCACTTTGTCGTTGTATACCAGTGCAAACGAAACGATAAAAGATGTGTAAGTGCACAAAAGGCGATAAAAGAACCTCGCCTTGCCGCATCGCAAATATCTGGTAAATGATCCCATTCTTCTTTTTATATAATGGGGCAAACACGGGGTAAAAACTTGTCAGATTGTCTTTGTATAAGAGCGAAAAGAAATCGTAACAGACACCATTTTTTTCGTTTTATAACGGGTAAACAAATAGTAAGACTCGTCTACTTGGTTGCAAAAGAGATCAAAAAATGATAAAAGACTCTTACCTTATTATTGTCGAACAATGCCAGTATTTAATAAAGAAGACATCAACCTCGTTGTATAACAGTGCATACAAATAATAAATTACTATCAGCTTGTCGTTGTATAACAATGCAAGCAAATAATAAAAGATAACCACCTCGTTTTATAACAGTGCGAGTAAATGATTACAGACTCCCGCACTTTCGTTCTATAACAGTGATAGCAAATGATACACGACTTCACCTTGTCGCTGTATAACAATGCAAGCAAATGATCCAAGACTATCACCTTGTCGCTGTATAACAATGCAAGCAAATGATCCAAGACTATCACCTTGTCGCTGTATAACAATGCAAGCAAATGATCCAAGACTATCACCTTGTCGCTGTATAACAATGCAAGCAAATGATCCAAGACTATCACCTTGTCGCTGTATAACAATGCAATCAAATGATCCAAGACTATCACCTTGTCGCTGTATTACATTGCAAGCAAATGATCCAAGATTATCACCATGTCGCTCTATACAGGACTATCACCTTGTCGCTGTATGACGTTGAAAGAAAATGGTCCAAGACTACCACATTGTCACCGTATAAAAATGCAAGCAAATGGTCCAAGACTACCACCTTGTCGCTGCATTAAAATGCAAGCAAATGGTCCAAGACTACCACCTTGTCGCTGCATTAAAATGCAAGCGAATGGTCCAAGACTACCACCTTGTCGCTGTATAACAATGCAAGCAAATAGTGCAAGACTACCACCTTGTCGCTGTATAACAATACAAGCAAATGATGCAAGACTATCACCTTGTCGCTGCATAATAATGCAAGCAAATGATGCAAGACTACCACCTTGACGCTGTTAATAGTGCTAGAAAATGTTACAAGACTAGCACGTTGTCGTTGTATATCAACGTAAAGAAATGTTAAAAGACCTCGCCGCATTAAAACAAATTCATAGTAAGAAACTTAATCAAGTCGTTCCTCCACTTCTTCAATCTGACTATCTTGCCTGGCAGACGAAGACCGTCGAAAAAGTCGTTTGAATTGATGGCTGTAAAATTTGTTTATGAGGGAATAGCAGAGAAGACGGTGGTCGGAGTCGGAAGTTTTCAAGAAGACGGGCAGTCGAAAGGTGATGGCGAGGGTCGGTATTTGGGGCATACTACGTAACTGCGCCTACGTGTGAAAATGTAGTTTGTTTTGAAAGCGAGATTTCCTTCATTTAATTACGAAAACGGCACGGATCGGTAAGATGGAAAGGAAACGTGACTGTCTCTAGTGTTTTAAACGCGAAACAATGACAGACACATTTTATGTCGATTCTATAAGTATAGAAATATACGCTTTATAGTACTTTGGAAGATTGTGTTGCGCCAATGTTTTTCAGGGTACAAATTCATGTCAGCTTGCTTTAAATTTAATTGTTAAGTGACACTTTTTTCTTGTTTTTTGAATAGGATTAGTGGTTTATGGAGGCACGGTAGAGTAATTGATGGCAGCTCAGATTGAGTAACGTCGAGCCGAGTTCGAATTCCAGTCGGTTCTATTTCATTCACTTACGTACTATTACCCTCGAGAAAGATATGAATTCTATTCTCTTCCTGGTTATGGCTAAATAACAGGGCAGATTGGTCTCTATATTCTATATCATGGGTGGCAACCGGTCTAAGAGAATGTAACTGTAAAATCAAAATTGGCCTGGAGAGGATTGGGATCCGTCAAGCTATCTAGCCCAAGAAACATCAGTCACAGGATTCGCTATTGGCTTAACCTGTATAAGGAATGGGTTTCTTGTTCCTTCTAAAATTTTATTTTTTTATTATTCTCTTTCAATCCAAGTAGATTTTACGTCTTAGTGACATTGTTGACTTGCTTTCAATTGATTTTAAAAAAATAAACATAATTGCATACAACAAAAATAACGATTTAGACGAATCTTAAGATTATGTTGCGCCAAACTTCCTACTGCCTATGTTATAGTTATTCACAAAACCAGTAAAAGATTTTAGCTATCAAGTTTATCTTAATGGTACGCAAATATCAAGTTTATCATAACGGTACTCATATATTGGGTTATTATATATATATATATATATATATATATATATATATATATATATATATATATATATATATATATATAAGGCTCAAATATATATATATAAGGCTCCATGGTTATAATTTATAGCATTGGAATCGTAATCACGATCCAATTCATCCTACCTACAAATTCTTGTAGGTCGGATTAATTGGATCGTGATTACTATTCCAATGTAATAAATTATCACCATGCTTGAGCCTTTTATATTATATTCTATCTCTATCCTGGACGTTGAGTTCTACCTGAATTCTAGGGAATTTATACATAAGTATATATATATATATATATATATATATATATATATATATAGACCATCTCTCTCTCTCTCTCTCTCTCTCTCTCTCTCTCTGGATTCTATCCTCTTGGGAATTTATATATATATATATATATATATATATATATATATATATATATATATATATATATTCATTCAATGTATGTTCTATGAGTGTAGGTGGCAGTGGGTAGAGGTAGTACTTTTGTTACTCGGTTGCTGCACTTATTATTAAGATGGATGGGCAACACTGGTCTTCACTCATCCCCTAAGGCTCTACGTGCCAAAGCCTGTAAACCACTTCAGCAGTAGAATTACCTTCGAAAGGTTCTGCACTCTTCTGTGCTCTGGTAGTACAGGAGAGGTATAACAACGTGATAATAAACATGAGGGATGTTGTTCATTGTGTTCGTGGCAAATATTTGCACAAATGTGGCTAGTTCAACACAAGCCTTCATCACTCTAAATCTAATCTTTTGTGTGAATAGTCTGCAGTTGTGTTCCGTGTTCTTTCTTTGCTATTCCACCTGAGCAACAAGTCCTTCTGGCGAGAGAGTTAAGCCGACGGTGACAAGTACAGGATTGAAAACTGAACTGAAAGACAATATACGTCGAAAACGAATATTCCTACTTTGTCAAATCTGGCAAGGTTAAAATAAATACAAGTGAGTAAATAT
This sequence comes from Acanthosepion lycidas, assembly GCA_963932145.1. Taxonomy (NCBI): domain Eukaryota; kingdom Metazoa; phylum Mollusca; class Cephalopoda; order Sepiida; family Sepiidae; genus Acanthosepion; species Acanthosepion lycidas. The sequence continues at coordinate 26,218,605 of OZ010605.1, forward strand.
CCTCTTTTTAACTTAGATGGATTCAAAATGAAATATAAGGGGTTAGGAAGAGTGTGTTGCGTCATTCTTTGTTTTGGTTTGTTTAACGGCCTATCATCTTCTTTATGGGTCATTTAATGAAGAAATTTAATCTTCTTGGGAGCTTTCGCATTTTTTTACTATGAAAATGTGTTGCTTGTACTGTTACTATAAATCACTATTTGCCCATAGCTGGGATCCTAACAAGTGCTACAACTCCCGATACGGATGAACCTGCCAACACCAGCAATTAAGATGCTGCCTGGTGTAGTTTATCGTCATACCCAGGACAAGTGTTCAGTTAGTTTTATTTTGCAGATTATGAATATTTAATAATAAGGTTAGCTCAGTAAAAATCTATCGTTAAATAGTAAAGATGAAGAAGACATATATTTTTTTTCTTTTCTGTACTGACTATTTTACAAGTTGCTTAATGTACTGAGAGCTTGGGGAGTAAAAATATTATGTTACGTTAGACTTCTCTCTCATTGACCGTACAACCTTTTCCCCCACAGATGCAAAATAGGAAGCTTCTCGCCGCTCTATCATTATTTCTAAGAAAATGTTCTCCAGAGATATCTTCCTTGTTTTTTTACAGTAATGTTTATCCTATACAAGGCTCAAGGGTCGGTCCAGGTAGAGGGTTAAATAGTAAGACGTACCACCTCAAGCAATGTGATACTTCCACTAAGACGCAAGGTGCAACTGAAATTGAAAGAGATGAAAAGACTTTAGAAGCAACTGGAAACATAGGATAAAACTCTCCTTCTGTTCAAATGACGGGATGTTGTTTGAATCCGTTGATAGGCGAACTTATCTAATTATATTGAGGAAAAAATTAAATAATAGTAAATAAAATTCCATAGTTTTAAGTGAAATTCTACAGCTAAGACTCGCTATGCCGTTTACACAGGTTCGATTAAATTTCATTTCTCTCGTATTCCTTTTGGTGAAAAAGGATCTTACATTCATAAGGCTTATCCGCAAAACATTCCCGAATGGATGCGTCCCAGATCATTACAATCTTGACCTCTTCAAATCCTGGGCCAACTATTAGGCATATTTCTAGTATATCATAATAATCAGCTTAATTTAGTAAACCTATACACGTGTGTCTCTCGGGCCTTAGATTGGGTAAACAATAGCGCAAAAAATATTGTAATAGGATTAGCATTATTTACCCTATTTATATTCGGGCCATTATCTTTGTTGCTGTTATCACAACGTTTCGGCCGACCGACCTTCCTCTGATTTATACAGGGTGTGCAAAAATAGGTATACACTAAAGAAAAAGAAAACGCAAACACCTATTGTATTCATTATACAAAACATATCAAAACCTTTAAAATACTTACTGTATGTCTGCTTTTGCACCCCCATGTATTGATCTGGATAAACTACAGAGAATTCAGAACTGTATTCATGTAATCTATTGCTCGTGCCTAGGGTTATTTTCTAGTTCTTATTTTTATTTAGCAGAGTTTATTGCTCGCCTGTTTCCCGTGAGTGCAAGTACACAATGCCCGCCCTAGGGGTTGAACTCACAATCACGAAATTCCCAAATAAGCAATTTAATCCACTAGAGGACGATAAGTGTGACACTGAGATCCGTAGGCCTATTAGGATGGCCAAGGACACATTCCAAAAGCTGAGCAGAGTACTTCGAGACAGGAGGATATCTTTGGTAACAAAGGAAAGAATATTGAGCTGTTACATGACATCTGTCCTTCTTTACGGCAGCGAATGTTGGACAATTTTCTCAAAGATGAAGAAGAGACTCGAAGCGAGAGAGATGTGGTTCTATAGAAGGATGTTATGGATAACAGGGACACTCGTCTGACCAACGATGAGATCTTAGACAGGTTGCAAACAAGGAGGAGGCTTATGCTTAATATCAGGAAGAGGCAACTGATTTCTGGGACACATAATAAGGAAGGAGGGTCTGGAGAATCTTATACTCACGGGTCGAATAGAGGGAAAGATAGACAAGGGAAAACAACGAGTGACATACTTGGCGGGTTTAAGCAAGTGGATAACAGAACGTGGTCTAGGGAAGGAAGCAGAGGGAATGAACTTGTTGAGAGCTGCAAGGGATAGAGGGACATGGGGAGTCATGATCGACTATGTTCTGAAAAGACATGGCACATAAAAAGGAGAAAGGAAACATAATGAGGAAGGAGGGCCTGAAGAATCTGATACTCACATGTTGAATAGGTGGAAAGAGAGACAAGGGAAGATAACGTATGACATACCTTGCGGGCTTAAGCAAGTGGATAACAGAACGTGGTCTGGGGAGGGAAGCAGAGGGAATGAACTTGTTGGGAGCTGCAAGGAAGGTGGGGAGCCATGATCACCTAAAAAGAAAGAAGGAATACCGTTGTCTCCTGAAGTTAATTTTTTCGCTTTAACCATAACCTGTCAGCTGATTAGGTTGTTACCGCTGCTGCTGCTGACGAGGTCGGTCAGATTTTGACTGCTGATGCAGCGGATGAAGACTTGCGGGCATTTGGTGTTCTTTCTTCATTAGCGTCTCCCATATTATATTTATTTATATGCTCGGCAAAGCAACCATGTCCTCATTGTTTTAGACATCTAACTCCCCAGTGTTGTTTGTTACTGTTATGGGGTCCACCCCTTTTTCATACAAGTGGACACGCCCAGTGTGTAATTGTACTGCTTCCGGTGAATACCCGGAAGTCGGAAGTGATGCAGTGAGAGTGTGCGGTAACCGCTTTGTAGGAGTCACATTTGCGAGCAAGTAGATTCAAAAGGAAAACCTATTCGATACTGAATTTCCCAGACTGTATATATATTATTATTGCTACTAACCGCATTTCTGGATCTACTAACCGTATTACCAATTATATTATTGTGTCAATATATTCATTTGCTATATTTCATTCCTGCGTTTGTCATTCATTTGAGACCGGATTTCATCTCGGAATCCACAACAGTTACCCTGTAAATTCACTTTATTCTACAGGGACTGATGACTATAACTGAAGAGTACTAAATAAAATGAGAACTAAGCGATATCATGATACATAGGCTGTCATAAGAATAGTGTAGGCCCCTATATTAAAAAACGGTTCACTTCAGAATTCCCTGTACGTTACCCAGATCGCTATACCCCTGATGAAGCACGGAGGGTGCAAAACCCGAAATGTTGTGATAACAACGACAAAGATGAGAACAATAGCTCGAATGTAAATGGCGTAAATAATGATAATCCCAAAATCTCAGTCAGAAATTAGTATTTGATCACCACCCACAAAGCACGAACCACCGCCCGAGAACGCGTATAAAATAGGGATTGGGTAGTCACCATACAGACATACTAAGCAAGCAATTCTATTATTTGGGAATATTTTTATGACATTTTCCTACGTATTGTTTCCTTGATTCTGTATTTACACTGAATCTATTTTTGTAATAAATGTAGTATTTTAAATGGACAATCAATTTAGATATTAATTTTAATTATCAGCGAAGCGAGGGGTATAGAAAGCCTGATATTATAAAATAATAGTTTAGCAGACTCTCATTTTTAGGGGAAATGTATCTCGGCTCTGACTTCAGTTGGTTGACTGCCGGGGTCGGATAGGAGTTATTATAAGGAAGTCGATTTTGATTGGCTGAACTAGCGAGGGAAAGATTGATAGGAGAAAGGTTTCAGGGAGTTGCTTCTTAACCGTTAAGAATGTAGACCTGTTCTCTTTCTTGTCTGAAACTGCTTTCCAGTAAGGGCGGATACCCCCATTGGATGGTAAGATAATGTATATGTCGACATAAGTAATAAAAATAGTTATGTTAAAATTTGTTGTGCTTAAAAAGTTTCATTACTGAACAAAAAAAAAAAAAATGGCGATTGCCGACCGAGAGAAGACGAAATGAAACCACATCCACCGTGGGGCTATGCAACAATATAATGCTTGGTTTCTTGTTAGTAAGTTGTGCAATGCCATTACCTCAGATAAGTAATGGACCTTTCCCAATTGATTGCGTATAAAATACGGAAGAAAAATATATACTACATATGCTGTTTGGATTTATCGAGAAAAATTACGCGTGCATATTAAAAAGCAAGTTAATAAAACAAAAATGTTTTATAGTTGGCGATGATGCTGTCATTCGTTTAAAGTCTGCGTCTGTGAAATGGAAATTTAAAAAAAGTCTTTTCATTTGTAGCCTATTCTTCTGTGCGCCGAGTTCCGTTAAGGATGCGATCGATCATATTTCACTACAACTTCCTATCATTTATAGTAATGTTGTTCTTTTTACTGATATACCTCTCAATAACTGTTCTGCTATACATTTGCACAAAATTGCTACGTAAGTTCCTCGTTGTTTTCCTCCCTCTCTCTTGCCTTCAGTACGTTCTGTGAGTATCATATTCTCCCAGTCGTCTTTCCTTATTATTCCTATATTTTATTTAAAATGTTTCTTTCTCATAAAAGTGTCCTTTTTACTTCTTCAAGCTTCCCAATTGCTAACATGTTCTGCACATAATATTTCTGTTATCCCAGCACGAATTATATCAACTGTGCAAAACAAAGTTCATGTTCATGTGTGTGTTGAAATGCCCGTATCTTTTGTGAAAATTTGAAACAGCATTCCGCCTTAAGAAAATAGGTAATTCCTTAATAATGTTATCTGATGGCATTATGGTCCGATAGGTGGCAGTTTAGTCTCCGTCACCGTCTGGTGGTAGTGTATCCTACATAAGACGTTTTGTGCTTTTTATAATATATATATATATATATATATATATATATAAACTTTGAATCATTTAATCATACCGTACTTACCAACCAAATATAACATAATTTTAGAAATTCTTCACTGCAACAAACCTCAGCACGACATCTTAGCATCTTTAGATGTTGAACATTCGTTCAGTAATATTCCAGTCAACAAAACAATTGACATTATTCTAAATAACAGTTATCACCATCCTTCGTTGCCACCTCTGAAAATTAATCCCACAATATATATATATATATATATATATATATATATATATATATATATATATATATATATTATTAGCATCTACAATACAAGTCTCTTTCCAAGGTCAAATTAGTAATATTTATACCTGGGAAGCACGGCTCGGTTGAGGAATCGGAAAGCCGAGTTC
>OZ010605.1:26226262-26281262 GCA_963932145.1 Acanthosepion lycidas
ATTTTAGTTGTTGCTGTTGTTAGAAGTTATCAATTTTTTGTTATCTGGAAAATAATATTGTATACATTTCTGAGTAAAATTATTGCATAGAAACGATAATTTCAGCATTTTCAAGTTGGTGGAGGCTATGCAGGACATCCGAATGAAAGTCTAGCTACGCAAATTAATAATGAACCACCTTTTTCTGTTTCAAATTTTGGTTTTGTAGCTCCTGGCTGTGTTGGACAAAAATACCTCTCGTTCAGCCGAATTTTAGTTTTATGATAAAATTGTATTTTCTTTTGTTATCGGTTTTACTGATGGGTGTTTCCTTCCAAACCTTTTGTTAATGTAGTGTGAAAAATCATCATCTTGATTCTATCAGTATTTTCCTATGTATTTACATGTACTATTGCTGTTGAAAGTCTTCAAATAATGCGTTTTTTTTTTTTTTTTGGCTATTTGGTAAAGTTCTTCCTAACAAAAAGAATATTTTATACATACCTAAGTAATATTGCATATATATGATAGTTTCTGCATTTTGCAGGGTTATGGATGCCATGCATGACATCCGTATGGAATCTAGCTAAGCTATTTAAGAATGTGCCTCCTTTTTTCAATTTAATATGTTGGCTTCGTAGCTCCTGGCTGTATTGAACAAAAAAATATTTCTCATTCAACCTATTCGTTGTTGAAATTCTTTATTTGCTGATGTATTAATGCGAGCCATAATTTTTTTCTGAATATCTGGGTTAAGGAGTTATTATTACTTACACTGTGTATATTCGGGTTATTGCCCTCATCTTTGTTGTTTTTATGACATTGTGTGCTCGCCGACCTTCCTCAGGTGTATATCGATCAGTGTAAACTAGAGGGAATTGAAAACTGAACCCTTTATTTAATCTACGGGGTTAGGTTGTTCTCATCCCATTGCTCAGAAGCACTATGTAAGCGATTGGTATATGTTAGGTAGATAGAGATCATCAGCAATGGTTGACAGTCTAAGATAAGAATCACTCTGATTTAATACTGGGGTAGATGAGACTTGTTAGTTTACTCTATGACAATTCTTTAAGTGACCAACAGCTTCATCGTTAGGATGAGGCCGGATTAGCTGATTGGCAGACATCTTACGAGCAGGGGTCACACACGTATTCGGGATCCGGCAACGTCAAACCATGAGCATCGTATGCATAGTCAGTCATACATTCAGTTTCGACCGCCGAGAATAGAAATCGCTTCACTGGTAATTCAAGCTTGCTAAAACATTACTCTAGGTTAGGCGCCCAATTATCGATTTTCATTATTTTTCAGGTTCGTATATTTTCGAATGTAATTTCGTTTCGCGTTCAGTTTAAGAAGGAACTAGAACGTATCATCAAAGCTTTCACGTAGGAATTACTTTGGTTTATTAAGTTGCTGTCATTTGATTTTGTCTGTAAGATTTTTCAAACCGTTCGCAAATACTTTTTTTTCGTTTTTAAATTCGTTTTTTCGATATTTGTTCTTCTTATTGATTTATTCTCGTTTGCGTACGATCTTTCTCCCAAACAGACGTATATGTTGTAGAGTTATCTATCAAGGCGGACATTTTAACCGGCATTGTCTAAGAAGATTAAGACGACGATGGATCGTCTATAAAACAACACTTCCACAACTGAAGTTGCCGCAGACAAAACTGTTGTATATGAAATCGGCTGAACAAGGTTCGATTTCAAGATGGAATAGTTTATATTCACTCTGGGTGAATCTGAGTTCATTATATTTTTTTAAAGATTTTTACGTTAGTTATCTGCCCACCCATCTTTGTCTGTTTCCCCGTGTGTTCATCTGTCTTTTTGCTTGATTCTCTGCCCAGTCTCTGCAAAATCCCTGAACGAATTTCATTGAAATCTCATAGAAATCTGGATTAAACCCTACGTAACAATTTCTTCAATTTGGTAATCGGCATGGTAAAATTTAAGACCACCAATTATATCTCGAAGAGACAGGTAAATTATCACAAGACAAATTGTTTCACAAAATCACAAATTTATATACATATACACATATATTGGTACATAATGAGAGATTTCTAAATTTTGATTCATTTAGAGTCTGTCTATATTTCTGAGAACAGTCTACCCCAGTGAGCGAAATAAAGGGTTCAGTTCGAAATTCCAACCACCTGAAGAAGGCCGGAGCGTACAACGGCCGAAACGTTGTGATAAATATGGCGACAAAGATGAGGACAATAGTTCGAATAATGTAAATTTGATCCATTTAGCAGTTAATGTGCCACGTCAGTCACTTATGTGCCATGCGTGATACACGCTTGGACGATCATGTATCTTTCGGTACATAACTGACGAGGCAGATTTATTTCCAGCAGTAGGTTGCCATTTTTTCTGCCGTAGACCAGTTGCCATTCAAGGTTATAGAACCCGTCTGTCCTGCTATTTATCCATAGCTGAGGAGGGGGAGGAGAAGAAGATGATTCATACTTTTCCCAAGGGTATGAGCACATAAATGAATATAATAGATCTGACTGGAATTCGAACCGTTATCTTTTATTCCCCCCGTGCTTCAATTCCAGTAGAATCCATTACATTCGCTCACGTGCTAATACCTTTTGGGAAAGTACGAATCCTCTTCTTATCCCCCAGATATAGGTAAACAGCAGGACAGACCAAGTTCTACAAACCTGGATAGCAATTGGTCGACCGCAGAAAATGGAAGTCAGTAATATATATCCTGTTATTTCCCCTCTCCAAGTTCTCCACTGCCTTAACCGGGTATTGAACTCAAACTCTTTGGGTTTTGTCACTGGATCTAACTAACACTTTTATCCACTGTGCCATGTGTCCTTGAGTAATATAGACATATGCTTAGAAATGTGTTTACAAGTTTATATCTTGTCATTTACTTGGTCTGGTCTGCCACGAATCTTGCTTGCGGAGATGCTTTTCTTGCTTGAGTTCAGCTTCGTAAATTCTTGTTGTTCGGAGGCTATGTCTTTCTGAGTCTGCTCGCTTCGTAAATGGAGGGAGGACTCTGTTCGGAAGCAATGGTCTTTTTGACTGCCCACTTCCTAAATGGTTGAAGGACATCCTCTGTTCGGAAGAAATGGTCACCGTCTAAAACTGCTCGCTTCGAAAATGGTGATAGACGTCCTTTCCGTTTGAAAGCTACATCTCCCCTTCAGGTCTCAATCTCCCAAGTGCGGGGTGTCGAAAACCCTCAGGGGCTCCGGTATCCAATCACTAAGGGGCCATAACCTACATTTTCTATATTGGGTTTATTAATTATAATAAAAGAATAATCCGGAAAAGGATAGGGAAAAATTTAAGGTAACAGTTATCTCATTTGCATCGTATTTCGCTATGACTTCATTTTCATTTTTATCACATTGATAGTTTAAATAAGTCATGGTCAAACAGTGGCCTGTGGGTCACATGCGGTCAGTTTGTTTTTCTGGATAGCATGCCTAAATTCATGAAGAAATCAACATTTCTTAAAATTTGGTTTGTTTTGTTTCATTCTCACTTGTTCACTCACATATTCTCTCAAATATAATCATATAGATAAACCACGATTAACTGCACTGTTTCTTGAATTTTTTTGAACTTTCGTCGGCGGTAACGTTTTCTTCATTTTAAACCATTGGCAATTTCCACTAAGAAAGGTTACATGTGTAAATATCTTTTATTTTAAGAACATGAAACGTTCGTAATAAATATTTTCTCTGGAGAATAAACAGATTTATTATTATTATTTTTTTTTTTTTGTATTTTCAGGTGAATATATTAATAATTAATTATGCAAAGTGGCGTGTGCTAAGCATACTGTCATATATATTAATATTATACAAAGATTATTTAATTATAGGAAAAGTCTTTTCTCCAACTTTTTTCTAATTTCTTGCGTCTTTGATCTTCCGTAGTGAAAATGTCTGAGTCACCTTAAACGAAAAATCTTCTTTTGAATGCCGTGCTTCTCCAGAACGAAGACAGATAAGGCTATCCACAATTTCCTCCCTTTATTTCTATATATTTTTTCTTATTTTTCCTAAACCGGGTTCCGCCATCTATTCACACACACACACACACACACACACACATCAACAGGTTATGTGTTGGTTATCTCTGTCTCTGTTGAGTTCGATATGTCCTGTATGTATCCACAATTTCAAGCTATCTACCACATCATGTTCTTTAGAAATTTCAACTCTCTTTTCCTGATGTTAAATTTAGGCGTCATACTTGTTTCCATTATCAAGTGAACTTCGTTGTTGCTCAGATTGTTCAGTTCATGGCATTCTAATCCTCCTCCTGTAGAACCACATTTCTACTGCCTCAAAGTTCTTCTTTATCTGTAAGGAGATTGTTCAGCATTCACTGCTATATAGGAGGACTGATATTACGTAACATTTGAGCACGATTTTCTTTATGGCTAACGTATTTTTATATTTCTTAGCTCATCTTTTGGATAGCATCATTCGTTACCCCAATGTGTCTTCGAATTTCGGTGTCGTATTTTCTTTCCTCAGCTAAAACACTTCTCAGATGTTTACATTTTTGTACTTATTTGATTTCGATATCTCCAAATTTGTAATTTGCATGGCGGGGCGTATCTTTATGCCGTGCCAAATACCAAAATGCGACCACTCTCTCTACATGCTATTGAGAAAAAACGTGGAGAGAAAACCAGATCCTACGGTCGAATGAGAAATCATCAGCAAAGAGCGTAAGTTCGCAGTTAAGGGTAGAAGATGTAACCTCTGCCTGAGCGATAAACTAGCAATTCTAAAACGTATGACAGATGAAAGAAGGCTTAACAAAAGGCAAGAACCTTTCACGCCAGGCGAGCATGTTAGCAAGTTTCTGATGAAACACGTTGGTATCGGGTGAAAATATAATACCCACGTGACTCCGCTTGAATCTCTAGACATCCGGGCGCCTGTGTGAATTTGACTTACACGGCATGTACTATTATATTTGGTATCCACCCCTCCACTGTTCTCACCACAAGAAAATATCATTATATTTATCGTATTTTATAATAGTAGTTTCGGAGAGGGGGTCCTTTTTCCGAATGTGGGTTTATTGTCTTTCTCCCCATCTTATAATTGTGCATCTGTAACATTCAGCAGCTTTACGAGTCCACATGAAATATTAATTGCGGATAACAGTAATATATAAGTACTGTTTTTCTCTATATATGTTACATCTGTAAGTATTTTGTGTGTATTTCATATACCATCTCTGAAGTTCCTCTCTCTCTCTCTCTCTCTTTATATATATATATATATATATATATATATATATATATATATATATATATATATATATATATAAATGTGTGTGAGCTTGTGTATATGTGTTCATATATATGTGTGTGTGAATATATATATTAGTGTATGTGTGAGAGAGTACATACATGTGTGTGTGTGAATATATACGTGTGAGCGTTTCTGTGTGAGTGTGTGTATGTTTGTGTGTGCGTGTGTGGGTGTGTGCGTGTGTGTTTGTGTGTGTGCAAACATTTCAGGTAGAGGATATCTTTAAAAGGACAAAAGGAAAACTTATCAAAACGTTTTGTTCTCTGAAGCACTATATCAAACATTTTCCTTGATAAAGTCCCCCAAATCACGAAAAATGCGTCGACTAAGATAAGTTTTCCTTTTGGATTTTATTCGTATATATATATATATATATATATAAACAATACATAGAATGTTAATGGTCAAAGTTGAATCAGACCAGGAAACTGGCATAAAATCTGTAAAAATAATAAAATAACAGTAAAAATAGCATGTAGTGCTTTTAATTTTAAAATCAGGAAGTGAATTGAATCCGTTACATTGGTATCAATCATACGTTATCCTCAGCCTATTTTTACTTAAAAAATTGATAGAAAATTGACTGACGATGCTCTAAGGTTGAAACCAAGGTACTATATTCAACTGATCTCCGTATTTTTAAAGTATATATATATATATATATATATATATATATATATATATATATATATATATATATATATATATACTAGACCGAAACGTCCGACGTTGACATTATATTAACATTAAAACAGCATAATTGCATATAAGGGATTTTGTTTGTTTTTTCCGTATATCTTTCTTCATACTGTCGGATCTATATCCATATATTTGCTTACACACACACGGACATATATATATATATATATATATATATATATATATATATATATATATATATATATATATATATATATATGTGTGTGTGTGTGTGTAGGATGAAATATAGTTCTACCGTGTGCTATATGTATGTGTTAAAGTGCTCAATATTAGGTGGAAGCTCAGACTTTTTATGCAAAACACAATCACCAGTACTTCTGGGTGTTGTCTTCATTGTCCACTTTCACACATACACAAACACATGTGTGTATGCGTGCGAGGACGTGTCTATGTCTATGTATGTGTGTAACAATCAATATACACCTGTAATAAATTCCCTCTGAAATAAAGGCGACAAAGCGAGACAATTGATTCGAAAGTATTGTTGGAAACTTTCCTTTTATAGCCTACCAATATTTGTCTAACAGTTGCATTGGGTTTAAAATAAAGGTCATCGTACTTTGACCTATCAATCTCTCTCTTAGATGGGGTTCATTAAAAGATGAATGCAGACCAGTTGAACAATGTGAGCGAAGATTACTTGCAAAATATGACAGGTGAAAGAATATTCGATGATGTGGGTGGATGGAGTTTTTCAAAATACGTGCCAAATGTCTGACGGCAACAAGGTTGGTTATGACGATGACGTATTGTTGCGATGAGGTTTGTTTTGCCCCCAGGATACGAATACACATACGAATATAAATTTTACAGGGGTTTGATGTGTGGCCCAGAGTGTTCTGGCGAGTTGCCAGTGTTTAGAACATCTGCTATGTTTAAAATGACTCAAATTATATTCGTACAGAATTTAACATGTATTTCGGTCATTGTTCCCTACATAGGTTGATTCTACTTATTTTGGTCTATATGACTTATTCGTTACATTTTGTATATCAATATATATATATATATATATATATATATATATATATATATAATTATTTATTTAAAAATATGATTCCAACACGCTACATAAGAGTTCTCATGTTTCAAAACAAGAGCCGAAAACTTCAATATAATTATTTAAATTAAATTGAATTAATGTAAGCTCTGTTCCAACTTCAAGCGAAATTTTTTGGGGAATAACTTATTTCTGAAATTTCTGAAGCATAAATCAGCCTGTCACTTGTGAGTGTTTGCTTCAATATTTACTTATATATATATATATATATATATATATATATATATATATATATATATATATATATATATATATATATATATATATATATATTAATTTTAATATATATATATTTTAATATATATATATTTTAATATTAATTTGACATTTTTATTAGTTGAACATTATCTTTAGTGGATACTCATATTTTAGTATACACTCTGTTTATTTAATAAACAGTATGTTAGCTTAGATATGCACAACATTTTTACACTTTTGCATACATATATATATATATATATATATATATGTATATATATATATATATATATATACATATATATGTATTTATGTATATATATATATATGTATATATATATTCATATATATATATATATATACATAAATACATATATATATATACATATATATATATATATATATACATAAATACATATATATATATATACATATATATATATATATATATATATATATATATATATATATATATATATATATATATATATATATAAACGAATCCATACATTGATAAATTCAGTTAAATGTAAAATAAAATCATTCATGTTGATGCCTAAAGGTATAGCTGAAAACGCTCAGACATACAAAATCTTTGGACACTTTCTAGATAACCTACCTCCAGAAAAGAAAATTATATGAACACCAGAAAAGAAATGAAAGAAAAAATTGTAACCGCAATATCTTGTCAGTCAGCCATTTTTATGAAACTTGTTTAAAATATATAATATATTTATAATACACAATTATATATATATATATATATATATATATATATATATATATATATATATATATATATATATATATATATATATGTTTGTGTGTGTATGTATGTATTTATATACTTCCGCTCACGAAACGTATCTTAACGTAAACAATGACAACATATTATGAAAATGATTTTTATAGATACAGATATTTAAATAAGTACTCTGTTTATAATAAACAGTATTAAAAACATTTCATACCCTGAATTTCCGGGAAATTTAAAAGAATATATGTATTTTGACTGTAATCGAACCTGTATCCTACACGGACCCACCATATCGCCTGATGTGCTATACCATTTTAAATTTCTCGGACAATCCGGCCGTCAAACGTTGTTATTACTGTTTATTATAAACATACCATTTACTGAAATATTTGTATCCATAAAAATAACGTATAAATATATATACATATATATTAAAATAATTGTCGGACTCTATTTCATCATATATTATGTCATTTTTTACGTTAAGATACACTTCGGGCAGATATGAGCGTTCATGAAAATTTTGTGGTTCAAAATCAGTAATTTAACATTGCTAGCCAGACGCTTCCTCTGTAGCTAAATGGTATAGCACGCCAGGCTATATGGTGCTTCCGTTAAGGATACAGATTCGATTCTGTCGGAGGACACATATTTTCTGAAATTTCTCGGACACTCATGCCGGTAAATGATGTTAATATTGTTTATTATAAACAGTGCATTTACTTAAATATGTCTATCTGTAAAAATAACGTATAAACTATATATATATATATATATAGTTTATATATATATATATATATATTAGGATACAGATCTCAATCTAATATGTTTCACTTTTTATTAAAGCTTTGTGAGATCAACATAGAAATGACAAAAAAAGTGTCCAAGGATATTGTTCTTTAATAAGACTTCTCGAATATTATACAAAAAGCTAAATTGAAACTAAAAGATACATTTAGTAAACTCAAAAGTGTATTAGTTAATACAAAGTTTCCCCATCTTTTAATTATCTATTTTTAGAAGGGAAATATGGTTAATCATTTTCTGTAGCGATATTTCGTTTTTCGTAGCAGACAATAAACATTGTTGACTGAAATTTCAAAATCTCCAGCGCGTTTGTATTAACGCCACTGATTGGTTAATAGTGGATAGAAGCGTTGGTTGGTTGATACAAAAAGTGACTTGAACGACGGGTAGTAATGTGAGTCCATGAAGAAAAGAAGAAGGGATCGAAAATGAGATATATTGATAGAGAAATATTGTTTTATTGAGATAAAGTTTGTATTTAAATGTTATCAAATTGCGAATATGGAGGGATCATCACCTGGCTTATACTGATGTCCCTTGCCCCGTAACTCTCTACATCGAGTGTCTCTTGTGCCTTGAGAGTATCATTGTAAAAGAAAAAAACATGGAGAATTCGGCGAATGAGAGAAAAATAGAAGATTTAAGTTCCTGTGACAGTGAAAATGATTTGAAAAGGAATTAACTAGGAGACCATCGGGAAAGTGAGGAAAATGATGATAAATAGAAGACAGAATAGGGAATAGAGAGGAAGTGAGAGAGAAGGAGAAAGAGAGATATAGATAGAAAGAAAGAGAGAGAAAGATAATGAGAAGAAGAAAAGGTGAAGGGGAAAACGATGTGAATGTAAAGTGAGAGAGAAGATAATAAGTGGAAGACAGAAAAGGAAACAGAGAGAGAGAGAAATAGAGAGAGAGAGAAAGAGGGGGCAGAAGGAGAGATGTAGATAGAGACAAATAGAGTGAAAGATAATGTGAAGAAGAAAGGTGAAGGGGAGAACGACTGGAATGCAAAATGAGAGAGAAGATGATAAGAAGAAGAAAGAAAGTGAAAGAGAGAGGGAGAGAAAGAGAGAGTGGGAAGGCGAGATATAGATTGAGATAAAGAGAGTAAAAGATAATAAGAAGAAAGCGGAGAGGGAGAACGATGTGAATGCAAAGTGAGAGAGAGGATGATAAGGGGAAAACAGAAAAGGAAACAGAGAGAGAGAAATTGAAAGAGAAAGAGAAAGAGGGGCAGAAGGAGAGATGTAGATAGAGACAAAGAGAGTGAAAGATAATGTGAAGAAGAAAGGTGAAGGGGAGAACGACTGGAATGCAAAATGAGAGAGAAGATGATAAGAAGAAAGAAAGTGAAAGAGAGAGGGAGAGAAAGAGAGAGTGGGAAGGCGAGATATAGATTGAGATAAAGAGAGTAAAAGATAATAAGAAGAAAGCGGAGAGGGAGAACGATGTGAATGTAAAATGAGAGAGAGGATGATAAGGGGAACACAGAAAAGGAAACAGAGAGAGAGAAATTGAAAGAGAAAGAGAAAGAGGGGCAGAAGGAGATATGTAGATAGAAAGAAAGAGAGTGAATGATAATGTGAAGAAGAAAGATGAAGGTGAGAACGACTTGAATGAAAAATGAGAGAGAAGATGATAAGAGGAAGAAAGAAAGTGAAAGAGAGAGAAAAAGAGAGAGTGGGAAGGCGAGATATATATTGAGAAAAAAAAGGGTAAAAGATAATGAGAAGAAAGCTGAGATGAAGAACGATGTGAATGTAGAGTGAGAGAGAAGATGATAAGTGGAAGACAGAAAAGGAAACAGAGAGAGAGAGAAATAGAAAGAGAGAGAAAAAAGGGAAAGAAGGAGAGATTTAGATAGAGACAAAGAGAGTGAAAGATAATGTGAAGAAGAAAGGTGAAGGGGAGAACGACTTGAATGAAAAATGAGAGAGAAGATGATAAGAGGAAGAAAGAAAGTGAAAGAGAGAGAAAAAGAGAGAGTGGGAATGCGAGATATATATTGAGAAAAAAGAGGGTAAAGATAATCAGAAGAAAGCTGAGAGGGAGAACGATTTGAATTTAAAGTGATAGAGAAGATGATATGTGCAAGACAGAAAAGGAAACAGAGAGAGAGAGAGAGAGAGAGAGATACAAAGAGAAAGAGAAAGAGGGGCAGAAGGAGGGATGTAGATAGAAAGAAAGTGAGTTAAAGATAATGTGAAGAAGAAAGGTGAAGGGAAGAACGACATGAATGCAAAATGAGAGAGAAGATGATAAGAGGAAGAAAGAAAGTGAAAGAGAGAGGGAGAGAAAGAGAGAGGTGTAAGGCGAGATACAGTTTAAGATACAGAGAGTAAAATAGAATGAGAAGAAGAAAGCTGAGAGGGAGAATGATGTGAATGTAAAGTGAGAGAGAAGATGATAAGTGGAAGACAGAAAAAGAAACAGATAGAGAGAAATAGAGAGAGAGAGAGAGAAAGAGGGGGCAGAAGGAGAGATGTAGATAGAGACAAACAGAGTGAAAGATAATAATAAGAAAAGGTGAAGGGGAGAACGACTGGAATGCAAAATGAGAGAGAAGATGATAAGAAGAAGAAAGAAAGTGAAAGAGAGAGGGAGAGAAAGAGAGAGTGGGAAGGCGAGATATAGATTTAGATAAAGAGAGTAAAAGATAATAAGAAGAAAGCGGAGAGGGAGAACGATGTGAATGTAAAGTGAGAGAGAGGATGATAAGGGGAACTCAGAAAAGGAAACAGAGAGAGAGAGAGAGAGAAATTGAAAGAGAAAGAGAAAGAGGGGGCAGAAGGAGAGATGTAGATAGAGACAAACAGTGTGAAAGATAATGTGAAGAAGAAAGGTGAAGGGGAGAACGACTGGAATGCAAAATAAGAGAAAAGATAAGAAGAAGAAAGAAAGTGAAAGAGACAGGAAGAGAAAGAGAGAATGGGAAGGCGAGATATGGATTGAGAAAAAGAGAGTAAAAGATAATAAGAAGAAAGCTGAGAGGGAGAACGATGTGAATGTAAAGTGAGAGAGAAGATGATGTGGAAGACAGAAAAGGAAACAGAGAGAGAGAGAGAGAAATAGAAAGAGAATGAGGGGCAGAATGTAGATAGAAAGAAAGAGAGTAAAAGATAATGTGAAGAAGAAAGGTGAAGGGGAGAACGACTTGAATAAAAATGAGAGAGAAGATGATAAGAGGAAGAAAGAAAGTGAAAGAGAGAGAAAAAGAGAGAGTGGGAAGGCGAGATATATATTGAGAAAAAAGAGGGTAAAATATAATGAGAAGAAAGCTGAGAGGGAGAACGATGTGAATTTAGAGTGAGAGAGAAGATGATAAGTTGAAGACAGAAAAAGAAACAGATAGAGAGAAATAGAAAGGGAGAGAGAGAAAGAGGGGGCAGAAGGAGAGATGTAGATAGAGACAGACAGAGTGAAAGATAGTAATAAGAAAAGATGAATGGGAGAACGACTGGAATGCAAAATGAGAGAGAAGATGATAAGTGGAAGACAGAAAGGGAAAGAGAGAGAGAGAGAAATAAAGAGAGAGGGGAGAACGAGAAATAAAGAGAGAGGGGAGAACGAGAAATATAGAAAGGGCAAAAAGAGTGAAAGATAATGAGAAGAAGAAAGGTGAGGAGGAGAACTACGTGAGTGTAAAGCTTTACATTAAAAGTTATTGCATAGAGAAAGCGAAAGTCGAGCGGCAAACAACTTCAGAATTTGTTGTCCGATAAAACCAAAAAAGTCACTTGCAAGAAATGGCAAAATAAAACCCACTGCTTTCTTAGAACTACTAAAGGACTGATTAAATATACCGCGAAATTCCTACCATGATTTCTCGTACCGACCAGTCTGGCTGTAATGTTATTTGATGATCATGTTTTTGACTCGATGTCTTGCAGACAAGAAATGGTCGAAAGTGTGTAACCCAGGACACTACATCAAAAAGCCTGTCTATTGAAAAGTGACCCGCAGGTCAAAAAGCACTCTAAGCTGGCCAAGGGCCAGAGTTTAGGTAACATTACTGCCACCGCCTCCAACTTTGCCGCCATCTACGGGATAACACGGCAACAAACGATAGTTTGTCTGCAAATGAAATTTAATGAACGGTCATTTTTGTTCACATTGTGAATGCCTCAAGTTGTTTATTTAGCGAATTGACGAGACGACAGGTTGATGATGGAGGCCTCTCGACCTACCAGAGGCTGATGACTCGCCACGAAAGGAAATAGGGGTTAGGTAGAATGAATGACAAATGGAATGGTGTGGCTTTTGTTAGAATGCGACCTTCTGTAATAAGCGCCATAGGATGATCATGCCGACAAAACACTCTAATCAAATTCGAATGAACCACATATATATTGAAAGGTTTAAATTAATTTAATGATACAATGATATATATATATATATATATATATATATATATATATATATATATATATATATATATATATATATATATATATATATATATATGTGTGTGTGTGTGTGTGTGTGTATGTATACGTGTGTGTATATATATATATATATATATATATATATATATATGTCTGGGTGTGTATGTATTTAGGCATCAAATTGTCTTTAAACTTACAGAAATTGTCTGCTTCTTTTTAGAACAATCCGAGCATATTCACGGGTATTTTTATATGTATTACAATCAAGAAATGCACTGTAACAGTCAAAATCGCTATTATTTCCCAAATACTTTCAATTTCTTTCTGAGATCATCATCAGGATTTCAAATGGTATGGCAAAAACTATGTGCAACTATTCATTATTGACTTTTTTTGCGTTTAAATGTAACAGTTGAGAGTTATGCTTCAGCATTCATTAGAATGTGATAAAATTATCCACTATGGATTCTTTTCTTTTTTGTTAGAATGTCATGGTCGTGTAGAATACAGGTTCGATTCTTACCGGGGGCCAAATATTTTCTATAAAATCTCTCGGACATACAGAAAGGTAAATGTTATTAATACTGTTTATTATAAACAGAGCATTTACTTAAATATTTGTGTCTATATAAATAATGTATAACAGTAAAATATATTATAATAATTGTCGGACTTTGTCCATTTCATTACATATATATATATATATATATATATATATATATATATATATATATATAAGTAAATAATTGAATTATTTTTGATAAGAAATTGTTTATTATTTCAAATCTGATTGTAGTGGACAGTCGTATTTGAAGTAAATGTCCCATTTATATTTTTTGTTTTAAACAGTCAAAAAATGTCAATTAAAAAATGTGATTGTTTACTCGAAAAGCCATGTCTGCTCAGGCCAGTAGATGGTAATACAGCCTGTTTGAAACTCAAATAAAAAGAAATGTGGCTTCTATCTGAGTGTCCACTCTAATAAAGTTTTATGTATATATATATATATATATATATATATATATATATATATATATATATATATATATATATATATATATACTAAAATAAATCATAAGGAGCCAGGCAGACCTACCTAGGTTTCATCTAAGGGATCTTCAGGGAAAACCGACACAGGCAAACCTAGGAAGTTTTGCCTGGCTCCTAAGCATTATTCTAGTTTATCGCTCAACATAGCGTATTGAGCACTCTACGTTTTAGAGTTTCTAATCGTTTGGGATTTTTTCTTTGGACTAAGGACATAAAGCACTTTGCGATTTGTTTCTTCTTATTCTGATATTTTTAGTTCTTTCTTTTTTTTATTTCCAATTTTTTCCTCGGGAACCGATTTTCCCTGGCATATCTGCAAGTTTAGCTATCAGAGGTTCTCCAAACGAGTACTACTATATATATATATATATGATGGAACGTGGTGGATGATGGAACGTGATCTGGGGAAGATGGCAGAGGGAGGGAAATTGTTAAGAGCTGCAAGGGATACAGGGGGGTGGAGAGCCATGTTCGCCTACGCCCTGAAAGGACATGGCATATAAAAAGAAAGAAAGTACGCTTGATTTACCAAGGAGGATAGCTCATTAGAGAAAATGCCTTGGAAAGATTTTTTAGAAACGACAGCGAGAGGCCACGTGTCGGTAATGGGAATGTGTCTGAAGTCGAGATTCCAGGTCAGGACCGATAACATTAAAAATCTATTCTCGAGTAAAGAGTACATCCGCGCTGACTATGTGAACTATTCCAAATAGTTAAATATTAAATAAAGAGATCCTGGTCAGATGTAAGAAGAAGAAACATTTGGAGTTAGAGTTCAGATTAATTGATACAGTCATCACGACAAATTTCCGAAGGATTACTTATATTATAAGTGCTACGAAGCCGGTTGAAACAGTGACGATGAGGTTATGCGAAACTCAGGCGCTTTATAACCGTTAGAACGAAGATTTGGAACTCTTACGACTTTTAATAGTAACACAGACTCAGGAACTCATACGAGTAGTAATTGGAGTTACAGGGATTTCGGAAACTCATACTAAGTGAACAAGTATGGAGAGAATATTCTTGTTGCACAGGTAACAAGGAAACCGTTGACTACAAGAATTTTAAACATGACGTTTGAAAAAATATCTTGTTGTGTAGAAAAAAAAATCTTCATTGTAGGAATTGTAGGTAATTGTACGTATTTTTCCGAATATGGAGTAAATTTTGGGTCCAATATTTGAAATTCAACAGCAACAGAAACAGCAACAACAACATAATCAACAGTTGCTAGAACTACAAAAAATAGGAGTTGTTGGATATAATTCTGAAGGAAAGAAAACATTTGCAATTTTTCTTACTCCAGACACTGCAAAACACCATATCAGAATTTCTATACAATCCTGATGAGGGATTGATTTTTGTGCGTATTTTCGTAGATATGAACAAATATTCAGTCAGAAATTCAGCTGGGGGTGGCGAGATGAGAGAAAAAGGAGATTGTTGTTAAGGAAAATAGCTTCGATAGAGTATGAAAAATACTGTAAATACATATTAACGAAAAAGAACTCGGTGTAATCATGTTTGAAGCGTTGGTAAACATTCTGACGAAAATTGTTTGTGACAAAAGATCACTGTTTAATG
Organism: Acanthosepion lycidas; assembly: GCA_963932145.1. Taxonomy (NCBI): domain Eukaryota; kingdom Metazoa; phylum Mollusca; class Cephalopoda; order Sepiida; family Sepiidae; genus Acanthosepion; species Acanthosepion lycidas. The sequence goes on from OZ010605.1 coordinate 26,242,125, forward strand.
CTCGTTGGATTTGTATAGGTCAAACCGAAAAGAGGACATTTTGTCACCTATGTTGGTATCATCAACAAAGAATGTGAAAATTTTAGAATAAAGGGAATAACTTCAGATATGTTCAAAATGTTAATTTCCGTTCGATGCTTAACAGTTTAAAAAACGTGCTGTAATATGAGCGAAAATCTTAAAGAAAATTGAAGAAAACGGTAATATTCCACTGCAAGAAATAACAATTTCCGTATGATTTTAAGTCTGAAAAACAATGCTGAAGAAATTCAGGAAAAAGAATGCGCAGTAATACAAGTAAAATACAAATGTACAAAAAGGAGAATAAATTCTTTTCTCAAATTACATCTTGGAAATAACTGTCTATTTAAAAATAAAAAGAATGTTACAAGTGTGGTAAATGAGGATGTGTAAAGTCACAATACAAAACAAAACCAAGAAAAAATCTGCATTGCAACGGTAAAGATGGTCACAAAAAAACAGTAAATTTAGGAATGTGAAAATAAATATTGTGGGTGTGAACGTGTTACTGGGTACTGGTAATGATATTTCAATAATCAATGAAACCACATGGAAGAGAATAGGAAAAACTTTATTAATATGAACTTCCCAAGTCGTGATTGAAGTTTCCGGTGAGAAGTTTTTTTTTTTTTTTTGAGAAATGACTTGTAATGTCACATTCCTTAATAAGCATGCGCATTTATTCGGTACTGACTGGATGGAACTTTTGGATTTGCCGATAAACGTTTATCGTAAAAACGTATGTGGACAAGTGACCAATTTAAAAAGTCAGAACAAAAATCTTAAGGAAGATTAAGGAAGATGTTTTGTCAAATGAACTGGGTCAGTGTTCAAAATTCAAGGCGGATTTTCAAGTAAAATAATATTCGACGTCAGTATTTACTCTGAAGAGGAACGTGTCATTCACAACATTTGAACAAGTCAACGAAGATTTGTACAGACTTGAAAGAATTGGTTTCATCGAAAATATTAACCATTCAAAATGGGCTGCACCAGTTGTGTCTCTAAAGAAAAATAATTCGTGTTTGCGCGAATTTACCGACAGAATTAAACAGTAGTTTAGAAACACGTTACCAAGCCCAGAGGAAATTTTTTGAAGTTAATTGGCGGAAGAATATATTCAAAGTTGGATCGCTGAAGCATATTTACAAATTCAGATTGAAAATGTTCATGATTAACGACTATAAATACGCATAGAGAATTATATAAGTTTTGGTATAAAGGTGAAAGTAGCTATTTTTTAACAAGCTATGGATACCATGATTATGGATTGTGAGGTATCTCACGATATTTTCATTAAAAAGTGTATCTAAAGATCAACATGTTGGGCATGTGAAAACAATTTTCAAAAACTAAGAGGGTACAGATTCAAGGTCAGCGAAGAAAAATGCAAAATGTTTTTGCCGGAAATTAAATAACATAATCAAATTACTGGTAAAATTGTTCGTCAACCAGATCCGACGAGGACAAGTGCAATTAAAAGTATGCCTCCACCAACAAACGTGACTTCTTTACTAGCTTTTCTAAAAATGGTTAATTATCATCTAATATATATATATAATATGCATAATTTGACAGCTTCAATGAATGAACTATTTAAAAAAAGGAGTAAAGTGTAACTGGAATGATAACTATCAAAAGGCGTTTAACTAAATAAAAAAAAAGACTCGGATTTATCATTAGCACACTACAATCTAAAAGCAGAAATTATGGTGGTCTCAGATCCTTGTGAGTAAGTACTGGTATGATGATTTTACATATATACGATGGCGATAAAAATGAAAGCCTTCGTTCATGCTTGCAAAGAAAAATTACAACCAGGTAGAAAAAGAGGCTCTAGCAATTATATTTGCTGTGAAGAAATTTCATAAATTTATTCATGGATGAAATTTTAGGTTGCATACAGCTAACAGACTACAACTTTTATTAAACTATGATGTTACAATCGAGTACCAATTGTGTAAAAGTTTAGGACATGCGGATTAATTATTAAGATAAATACCTAAAAATGCAGAACCATTTGAAGACACTGTCATTGCAACACTAAAAGCGAAATAAAAATTAAAAAAAAATGCATTTTGTCCAACGTAGTACGAGAGTTACCAATTACCGTGAAAGAAATAAAATGAAAGGCGGAAAATGGCGTCTTTATTGCGAAAAGCAATTAAAAGTAATAAAGAACGAAATCCAGACTTAAACGCTTACTAGCTATGAAACAGCGTAGTTATGTTTAATCAAATGGTTGTAATACATAGTGTGTTACAAAATCAAATACTGAAAGATTTTCATAAAGGATATCCTGGTATTTCACGAATGAAATGTCTGCTGAGAAGGTTCAATATTGGACAAGAATGGACAAAGATATTTAAAAATTAATAGTTAAATGTTGTCGAGGTTGTTTTCTGGCAACAAAACTCCCTATCTCAAATATAGAGACTTGGCCAAAGACAGACACGCCGTGGTAAAGACTGCATATAGATTTTGCAGGTCATATGGATCACATTATCTCGTTGTAGTTGATAGATTTATTAAATGGTTGGAAATGTATGAGTGCGGAAATCTAAGATCTTCAGTGAGGGTGAATTTCTTTCATGAAATATCTGCGAGATATGGCATAATCAAAACGATACGAAATACTTATATTGTGCACATATGCACCGCATTCTCACACAGATTGACTTGTCTCCTATCGAAACTCAATACAATCCCTGCACACATTGAACTGCAGATAATGAACAACTACAATGTAACTATCAGCATAAGACAATTATTAATAGATAAAATCAAAGTACTCGACAGCACCCAATGCAAAGAAACGATTCAAAATTCTAGAAGCTATATTTTCCAAGACGAAGAGTCCACATCAAATAAATACCATTCACTACACGAGATGGTATCTTGAAGCGTAGATGATATAACGAATGTGCACACATATATTAAGATTAAAAATATTAAATAAATCGCATTATTTTCAGTGGGCAGGCTCTCAGTGGTCGTTACACATGTTAAAAAAATAGACCTTTTCAAACGCCCAGAATAGCAGGATTCACAAGTTCGAGCGAAACACTTGACAGCTTAACCGAAAAGACAGAACTTGCCACTTTATATATATATATATATATATATATATATATATATATATATTAGGTTGGTGCAAAAATAATATCGTTTTTTGACGTTAAAAATAGGTCAAAAAACGATATTATTTTTGCACCAAACTAGTATATATATATATATATATATATATATATATATATATATATATATATATATATATATACCCAAGCATAGGATTGGTGTATACGGAATAGTTTCCAGTAACCAACAAATACTATTCTTAAAAGAGTGCTCAATACAGAGTAGCTCAAATATAATTTATTCGAAAATTATAACATAAATATGTTATAAAATCACTATAAAAATAGGCCTTTTGTTTCAACACTTCTGGTGTCTTATCAGGTGATGCTCTTGAATTACACACACACACACACACACACACACACACACACACACACACACACACACATATATATATATATATATATATATATATATATATATGGACATTGAAGATGTTGGTGACTAGATCAATAAATAAAGAGCTCCACATCATAGGTAGGAAAAAGTAACTGTTTGGAGTCAGTCTTCAGACAAAGTAATACAGGCGTTACGGCAAGTTGCCGAAGTATTAATTATAAGCGATACGAAGCGCCTTATAATAAAAACTTTCTTTGGATTTTGTCGAAAGTCCAGAAATATATAACCGGAGCACCAGACCAGCTATGACAGTAATATCAAATACACGACTTACAAATGTGTAAGAGAAAAATTGTCTCCTGCGACACAGTGAATTAATTTTCTTAGCAGCCAACCTAGAAATTCATTCAATATAATCTTACAACTTCATGTCAATAGAAAACATGAAAACAGTAAGTCATAATAAGTTACTCGCCTGCTGATGGAGGGATAAAATTGTTCTCTGTTATGGGTAAAAGATAGTAGATGTCGTTTTGGATAGGTTAGAAATTTACAAGTTATTTTTTAATAATTTTTAAATCCAGTTAACAATTAACTGGAGGTCATTTTCGAAAGTAGCTTCCAGTTTTTTTCTATGAAACCTATCGGATTGACAATTAAGGCAGGAGAATGGGATCAGATGGTCGTAAAAACAACGTAAGTCCAAATATAGAGCCCTGGTGAATTCTTGCATTAAAATGAAAAGAAAAAGAAAGAAATTCTCATATTTTTCTGTTACAGGTTTAATTAATTACAGTGTCTGTAAAATCTAATACATTTGGTTATCTATCTTCAAGGATGTATTTTATTTGTAATTTTATCTCGGGGAAATATCTTCCAAATAAAGTTAATATCTAATGACATAAGTAGAGCTTATAATATTGGTATTCTTTTTTCATATACAATTAAAGAGATACTTTGAAAGAAAGTCAGAGTGGAGACAGTTCTGATAGAGATTTTCAGTTTAAAATCTTGGTTATCCCGGATAGAGATTTTTGAAACATTTATAAAGTCAGTATATAATAGAATGCAGAGACGGCGGTCAGATTTAGTTGAAAACCTTTTTTTTTTTTCAAATTAAATACAGGGTGTCCAAAAAAAAAAAAAAAACTAGGTATTAAAAATATCGTAACGTATTTTATATATTTTTCTTTCCAGAGCTCGGAGATTTTAACAGTTGATCACAATCATAAACCTTTATTTTGGATTCACTTAAGCATTTGTTCACCGGATAATTTGCGACCCTTTCGAAATGTTATGACCAACAAGTTCTCATGATTTGACGACTCTTAATTTAATTGAATGTCCTTCATTAAGGAGCGCGAATACATCAATAAATGACAGATAATTCAGAAAAGACAGGATCACATCTGTGCAGATATTCGAGGGCTGTTAATCACTGTCATTTAGAATGCTATTGAAAGAGCACGGATATGGAAAAACACAGGAATTTTCATAAAGTGGAATATTCTTAATGTTTCGATTTTTCATTATGTATAAATCTATTTTTAATAATAAGAAATGTAGAAATTACGATATTTTTAAATCGATGTGGATATACTGAGGCAGATAGATAGATAGATAGATAGATAGATAGATAATGAACAGAACGGGATATATATATATATATATATATATATATATATATATATATATATATATATAGATAGATAGATAGATAGATAGATAGATAGATAGATAGATAGATAGATAGATAGATATGAATGTGCCGGTAATCCAGTGACTATTTCATGACCATTACAAGTATTGATTTGTACAATTGTCACATTCCACTTATGTTACATATATAGATACGAAAAGACTAAGATAGATAAATAGCTAGCAAGCTCGCCATATATGTAAATCGTTGCATATCTATTTACCTATGTCAGATATTAAAACACTGAGATTGATAGATTGATAGATAAAAAAGAATTATATATATATATATATATATATATATATATATATATATATATATATATATATATATATAGAGAGAGAGAGAGAGAGAGAGAGAGAGAGAGAGCGAGTCAGAGAGAGAGAGAAGAAAAATAGAAAGAAAGAAAAGAAGACAGAAATATATATAAATATTTGGGCACCTCGAGGCGGTGTAATGGTTTGCAAGCTTGGCTCGCTAGAACAATTACGACTGAGTATTGAGTTCGGTCCTCACTGGATACCCGCCCACCAATTTCGCCCTTGTGCCACATCTAAGCTACGCTTGGAAAATCACTATATATATATATATATATATATATATATATATATATATATATATATATATATATATAGATATATATATATATAAATAGATAGAAAGGAAGATGGATGGTTATTTGTAGAAATGTATTCAGGTATATCTATAGGCAGATCATATCTCTTTCAAGAAACAAAGTGTTAAAACATTAGCGAAAATTAGTACAGAAATAAAAAGAAAAAACTGCCAGTTGCATTTTTTCAATAATGACAAATGCCGGATATGGGCAAAATGGCGAGAACTGCAAATCACCGGACCCGGAAAGGGAGAGAGCTCAAACTAGATTATATATTCCTGCGACTCGAAGCCATTTTTCATCGAGCCTGCTACGTCATGACGCAGGTGAATAGCACAGGCGTACATTCAGAACTTAACCCCATGGAAAACAGAAAATCCACAAAGACACAAGTGGTTACAAAGCGTGATAGAATAAGATAAATCAGAAGCCTTATTAATGTAATTTTTGAAGATGAATTTTGGTTCGAAAACATGGAGCCGAGATGCCAGGTTAGGACTAATAATATTGCAGATATTTCTTTGGATTTTATCAGACATCAGAAGCACTAGACCATATGTGGCAGCAATATTCAAAGCATGGATCAAGAGTAGACTTCTAAAAATGTAAGATAGATTTACGAGAGAAAAAATGTCTTGCACGACACAATAAATCAAGTTACTTAGCAGCAGACGCACAATGGATTCAATATAAATATTCCACTATATGTAAGATGAGAATGTGAGCCTGAGAAGGTCAACCGATTCATTCACATGGCGGTTAGCATCAGCCATAGACAGACAAGCAGTTAGTCATAGTCTTATCAGCATTTTTACAACACGTGTACGTGCATTTATCCGTACTGCATCCTTATGCGCACTGCACACGCACCGCTTTTCATCCAGCCTCGATTGAAAGAAACAGTGGTCAATTAATCCTCACCAATATATGAGAAGATAATCAAGCCGTGATAAACCGTGGTAAATGTGAATTATCTTTTTCTCTTATGGAGTGGTAAAAGATGGCGGTCGTGCAGAAAATGATGACACACGTCTAAATGACAAACATGGGCGCAACAGCAAGTCAAGAGACGTCCGGTGGTCGGTACTCTAAGTAATCGCTGGGTGCGTTTTCATTCAAGCAGCGTCAAGATTTATTTTCTTTTATTCTTTTCAATGGAAGACCGTTGATTCTGACAAGGGAAGTATAACGAATATTAATGTTAATCTTTATCTGTCCCTCACTAAATCACCTAGGGGTCCATAGACACCTTGTTAAGAAGCCCTGAGCTAGTTACAATCTGTAACTAAATCATACAAATATTATTCCTGATACTAAAGCTTCATATCTGTATTCATCAATAGTACAATAGATACCATAATACCATAGTCTCTTTATAAGTTCTTAAGTGGCCCAGTAATTACAATTTGTATATGTAATTGTCTATTTGTGCAGTAATCTCTCTTTTATATAAGTTTCATTAAAAACTATTGGTAAGGTACGGTGGTTAATTGTTTTATTTAATTTTTATTGTATTCTTATCATTTTATTTTATTCTGAACGTAAATTATGTAGAAATTGTACGAATGTTTTTAAAGGAAAGTTGTATAAAAGAATGATTGTACCAAATACACAATTATTAAATTACGTGATCCGGCAGCCAAGAAACAATTAACACTAAGACCTTAAAGAAAACAAAAAAATACTTATTTATAACGGCTAAATGTATATCCGAAAAATAATCAAGGCGTGATAAAGCGTACAAAATGAGAATTATCACTTGCTCTTATTGAATGGCAAAATATAGCGATCGTACAGAGAATAAATGTTGGATATGGACCGAAAAGTAAGTAAACATAAGTCTCCCGGTTGTTAATGTAAAAATGGCTAGGTGAGTTCTGTTTCAGGCAGTGGAAGGATGTATTTTCTTCTGTTTCTTTAAATGGGCAACCATTGATTGGGACAAGGGCTGTATAGCGAATATAAATGCTACTTTTTATCTGATTTTTACGGACGAACTGAAACCCGTTTATCGACCGCAGATTAAGAAGCACTGCTGTGGAGTAATGTTTACCAATCTTAGTAATTAATGATATGGTAATGCTAATCGTAATATTAGCCGCTTTCTCATAAGGTCTATGATTATGACATAAACCGGGAAAAAAATGAGAAATACCCTTGAAAATGTCTATGATTATGACATTTTCCTTGTGAATTAAGCATCTTTTTATCCATCAATAAGCCGTGTTCTATAAAGACGTGATGTTCCTTAACCTTAAATGCAAAGTCAATCCTTATCTACTGTTATCTGAATCGCTTTATTTATACTGTTATCTCATTAATTATATTTTCTCTCACGCACTATAACCCCTTGTCTATAAAGGTTCTCCAAAAATTCCTGTCAATTTCAAAGAAATTGTTAAGTTTTAAAAGTGCGCCGACATCAGGATCGCAAGAATCTAGAATATTCAGACAACTAGTGCCCCACTTATTATTACGCGTTGAGGTTAATAACTTCTTCTTCTTCTTCTTCTTCTTCTTCTTCTTCTTCTTCTTCTTCTTTTTTTTCTTCTTCTTCTTCTTCTTCTTCTTCTTCTTCTTCTTCTTCATCAATGTTCCCTGTCCCTGTATGTGTCAAATTTTATAAGCCTTCTTTCGTAATTAGTTGCTCTAGAAATTTCTACTTTCAGTATCGAGTGTTAAACTATGTCTTTTTAGTTTTCATTTTTCCTGGAACTTCTTTGTTACTCAAATGTTTAGTCAATGGTATTCTCAACATCCTTCTGTAGAGCCATATTTCTGTTGCCTTTTAATGAGATTCAGAAGTGAGAAATAAGTAATATTTTAATGATAATCATGTAATATATTTAGTAAGTTTTAACAAAGTTAGAACAACCGACACCGAAATCCGAAGGTGTATTGGGATAGCGAAAGATACTTTCCAAATACTAAGCTTAGTATTAAGAAAGTCTTTCGTTAGAAGCAAAAAAAAAAAAAAGAGTACTCAACACTTACGTCATATCGGTCTCCCAATATAGTATCGAATACTGGAAAATCACATTAAAAGGTAAGAGAAATATAGCCCTACTGAAGAATGCTGAGAATACCATTGAGTGAACATGTAAGTAACGAAGCAAACTATTAAGAAAGGCTTTCGTTAGAAGCAAAGAAAAGAGTATTCAAATCTTACGTCATATCGGCCCCCCAATATGGTATCGAATACTGGAAAATCTCATTAAAGACAACATAAATATGGATGTACAGAAGGCTGCTGAGTATTCCATTGACTGAACGTGTGAACATCGAAGAAATTTTAGAGAAAAAGTGAACAAAAAAAGAATGCATACTTAATATTGGATATCGAGAGTTGAAATTTCTAGGGCTCACAATGAGAAAAGAATGCTTATGAAATTTTACAGGGATAGGGGAGATTGACAAAAAAGATAAAGGTGAAGTTATGGACCTCAACGCCTAATAATAAGTGGGACAATAGTTGCCAGAATATCCTATATTTGGGCAATCCTGATGCCTGCGCACCTTTTAAGCTTTACAATTTCTTTGAAATTGACAGGAAATTTTGAAGAACCTTTAGAGGCAAAGAGATAGTGTGTGTGAAAAAAATATAATTAAGGGGATAACAGTATAAATACAGCGATCCAGATGACATAAGATAACGATTGACTTTGCATTTAATTTTTTTGAATATCACGTCTTTATAGAACACGGCTTATGGATGGATAAAAAGATGCTTAATTCGTGAGGAAAAATGTCATAATCATAGACCTTATAAGGAAACGGCTCATATTACCATTACTATTACCATACCATTAATCATTAAGCTTGGTAACCATTGCTCTACAGCATTGATTGTTAATCTGCTGTCGATGAACGGGTTTCAGTAGGTCCGTAAGAACCAAATAAAATGTAATTTTTATATACGCTATATAACCCTAGTCCCATCCAAAGGTTTTCAGTTTAAAGGACTAAAATAAAATACATCATTCCACTGCTTGAAAAAAATCTCACCCAGCCACTTTTACAATGCAAACCGCGAGACTTACCTTCACTTATCATTTAAACGTGTGTCATCATTCTCTGTACGATCTCCATAATTTACCATTCCATAAGAACAAGTAATAATTCTTATTTTCTGCGGTTTATCACGCCTTGACAGTAACTTTTGGAGAGCGTTAAGACACTAGGGGTTACAGTGTATGAGAGACTATGTCAAAAAGAAAAGAAAATGAAGGAAATAACTGTATAAAACAGGGATCTAGAAGAGAGGAGATAACGATCGGCATATATTAAGTTGAATTATAATTAATTTCAGTTTTTTATTGCTAGATACATTAAAAAAAATATATCATCGTAAGTAACCTTACATTAATATATCGTAATTGATAACATAATTTGCACGTGACAAATTTCAATAAGAAGGGTAGTGGATTGACGAGTGTAAAATCTTCATAGCGACCCGAATATGTGATCCCTATAAAAAAAAAATTTAATATTGTTCATGTTGTGTTCTTTTTATTTCATGTGCCATATCTCTACAGGACGTAGGGGATCATGGTTCTTCACTTCCCCCTATCTCTTGTAGTTTTCGATAAGTTTTGTACCATTGTAACTTCCTCCAGGCTATTTTCTGTTCATCCATTTGCGCAAGCCCGCTAGCTATGTAATGCATTGCTTTCCCCAAGCAGCAGCAAAGTTTGGATGACTACACCGCCTTCGGCCTGCAAACGAAATCTGAAACAGCCTCGCTTCCATTATCATTCGCGCGGCCGTATGTAAAAAATCATTTCTGCCTGCTAACAATATGAATATCCTTCCAATGTTAAACGAAACACTTCTCAGTTAACACACTACTACACACATTAAACACTGAAGACTGAGTAGGCACAACAGTATACGAATAGCAAATATAACCTAGTCTACAAAGAAAAACAGCGTCATCTGCCGTAAACTTTCTTTAAACTTAATGACTCAAAAACGAAGGATTTGCGGACATATGATTGCGAACTTTGGTAAGTTTTGGTGTCATGATCCCGCCTCCAAAATTTGTAAGTATATTTTTGATATATTTTTGTATGTACATGGTGCGATGGATAAACTGTCGTCTAAATTACGCAAGAATGAAAATACCAATGACATCTCGTTTTAACATATATATATATATATTTACCACGATTACAGAAAAATAATTTGAATTACTAAGGTGTAAGTTTAGTAAATAAAAAGCCATTGGCTTGAACGACGGCTTCCAGGCGATTTTGGTATCCTCTGCAACTTTTCTGGGGCGTCTCATTGTTTAATTTGGTGAATGCTGCAATAATTGTTACCTTTATACTTCATCTTTGCTGTTACATGAAGATTTGTTCGTCTCTCGCTTAACTGCGCCCCACATATTATAGTCGAATGGATTGCAATCTGGGGAGCTAGGGGGCCAGATGTAAGGGGTGATGTGGTTGAAGAAATGACTGTTTTTTACTGCTTGGGTAGCGTGGTGCAGAATTCTTCACCACCCAACCTCTTTACCCAGATTTGCACTCCGTGTTGTTTCTGTGGGTCCCACCAACTCATTGAAGGTACTTTTCTTATTACTTATCAGAAAGATCAGAGTACCTTCATAATCATACTTAGACTCATACAACTCACTCTTAATCCTCATCTATGTCCTCAGATTGATACCCAAACACTCTGAAATGTTTGTATTGCAGCTTTCGGTGCGAATGCTAAGCAATGCAGCATGCCGTTCCCATATATCTTGCCGAGTGTATTGCGTCATTGTGCTCTTTTTCTCACAGACAGTGCCCAACTAAGCCTACTATACTGTACAGTCGAGAAAATCAAAATCAAACATGCGTGAAATTAAAATATATAAAATGGCAACAATTTACCCATCTCACCCTGTGTGTGTGTATATATATATAATATCTTTTATTGCTTTTCTTTTATATATTTTCATATTTTCTAACGACCACAGTTATTATAGCATCATGAATTGGTCTGCTTGACTACATATGATGAATATATGGGAGAGTGGTTAGAAATTTCGCTTTCCGACCATGAGAACGGGATTCGAATCTGACTGCAGTAGATTAATCAAGAAGATAACTTCTGGGTGTCATCCTCCTTAGGAAGCGATCCCAAAATGCGGAACTCTTAGAAAGTTTCTGAAAACCATTGCGGTAGCAGATCATATATATATATATATATAGCCAGGTTGAACTTTTTCTTTGGACTAAAAGCTTAAGGCACTGGACGATTTGTTTCGCTACAGTTCTTGATTTTTTTCCTGGGTACCAATTTGCTTTGATATACTTACAAGTTTTTCAAATGAGTATTACTATATATATATATAATTCGTAGCTCTTCAGTGTGACTAGACATCCAAATGCCACGAGCCCCGATTGAAACCCAACCGATTTGGTGTCAGTCAGAGTCTCTAGCACTGACCTTTCTTCACTCGACAGAATGACCAGCCAAATCTAGCGTATTATTTTTTTATAAATGTAAACAAACACCAAACACCCAAAGTGATCCATTCATTTTACTGAAGATCTTCGGATTAACGCAAGTGATTGTTGTTTTTAGAATTAACTTTTCATTCAACAGTGCACAAATGAAAATGCAGATAAAAGTAGGCACGGTGGAGTAGTGGATAGCAACTCGGTTTGAGACAATCGGAGAGCCGAGTTCGAATTCCATTACATTCGCTTACGCGCTAATATCTTTAGGAAAGGTATTAATGCTATTTTCTCCCCCTAGCTATGGTTAAATAGTAGGACAGACAGTGTTTTATAGCCTTGGATGTCAAATGGACTATAAGAAGGAAAACTCTTGTGGCACGTAGTGCACCAAGTCTCTCTCTCTCTCTCTCTATCTCTCTCTCTCTCTCTCTCTCTCTATATATATATATATATATATATATATATGCGTTAATGTCGTTTTGCCTTCAGGACGTAGGCGGTCTTAAGGGCTTTCGTTATCATCTTAGATATAACGTTGATATACCGAAAAGGTAATGGAATAATTTCGCCACAGTTTTGAATTCATAATTATTCTTCTTTTGAGCTGCTTGCGACCCGTGGCAAAACGGCCCCCGTGCAGAAAAAACGAATTTATACCGTTCCAAAGCATATTAACGCAAAAGTGAACAAAACATGAGGCCATAATTTGAACTCTTCTTGCTGATTACATTTGCTCTGGCTGCAGATATTTATGTGAATTTATTATTATTCTAATTGCATTATTCACTGGGTGTAAAGCATTGTGATGTCTAGAAGAAATAAATGTTGATATTTATCGCCTCCGGACTTCCTTAGCTTCATCCCTGGAATCTCTTTCGCAAGATGAAATCCCACAAATATAGCATCAGTGTATTTTTGGACAAAACAATTTTGTGCTGCCATTAACCGTAGTTTCCTATCCCTTGATTGATGACTGCTGTCGTTGTAAGAAAATGGAGAGTCAAACTGATTTGTTCGAAATTATATCATTCGCTGGAACAATAACCCTGTAGTCTTATGATGAAAAGTGAATTTACTTTTAACAAAAATTCTCAACTAAATTTCCTATGGCTGGGGAAAATAACATTACGTACCAAAATATATATTTTTCAGTTGAAACTATTCGCTTGCCAATGCACTTAATCCAATGCTGAAGATATAAGTACATCAATAATTCTGTAGCCTTATGATTGAAATAGGATATTTTTGCATAATTATATATATATATATATATATATATATATATATATATATATATATATTACATTAAAATCAATTTCAATTGTATCACATTTTTATAGCCATTTCGTTGCTCGGGTTAAATTCCCTGGAGTTTGTCAATACTAAAACTTTTGATAATTTTTTTATCAAACTTTTTTTTATTTAGTAAGATACCTTTTAGTATTGATACGTTCCAGGGAATTTAACCCGAGGAGCGAAATGGCTATAAAAATGTGATACAATTGAAATTCATTTTTTTTTACATTCATTACTATGCTCCATAATATATATATTAAGCTCTCTTTTGTGGATCAGTTTTAATATTTTATGTTAATAGGATTAACTTGTATTATTTACCAACGGACTCCCCCCACTCTCTCTCTCTCTCTCTCTCTCGCTATATATATATATATATACCGGGGGGTAACAGCAAAATTGTCCAGTTGCTAGATTAAGATCTGAACCGTTGCATTTGAGAAATGATTAAAGATATCTTACTGGAATTTTCAAAAAGTTTATAACACTATTCGACTCAGCGTAGAACAATAAGAATGTATAATTATTCTCCCAGCTTAACAGAAGAATCGTGATGAGAACGATTATAAACAAGAATGGCATGTTCATCATTGATGAGAGCTAAGGATCGAACACACATAAAGTATTGAAATATATATATATATATATATATATTAAATACATTTTTTATGTTTAACGTTCTTTTTTATAGATACAAGTATTTAAGTAAATGCTCTGTTTATAATAAACAGTTTTAAATAACATTTACCGGCTTGAATGTCCGAATAGGATGCAGGTTCGAATCCTGTCAAAGGACGAATATTTTCTTTGAAAATTTCTCGGACATTCAGGCCGGTAAATGTTATTTAATACTATTTATTATAAACAGAGCATTTACTTAAATACTTGTATCCATAAAAAGAACGTTAAACATAAAAAATGTCTTTAATAAATAAAATTGTCGGACTTTGTCCATTTCTTAATGCGCATATATATATATATATATATATATATATATATATATATTTCCAGGTTCATTTTACAAATTATTCACGATGATCTTCACCCTCTCCAATCTTCTAACTTTCTGTCGTGGAGTAACAAGATACATTCACAGGTATAACGTACGATTTCATGTTCAAGTCTTTTTTACTGCTCTGTAGACGGTCATAGCTAGAACTCCTCTATCACGTACAAAATGGCTGATGGATCGAGTTGGATCTTTTCTCATTGATTTCTTAAGTATGAACTTGAATTGATGATCCTTCTTTCTGTTGTAACCTCTTGATCCTGTTTTCCTATCTTCTGTTCCCTCTTTTTTCAAATTATTCACCCATCCATTGAACGTTCTTCAATGGACTTTGAAGATCGAAGTCAGAATATAAATATTGGTACCATTACTGAAGTCCTGAATGACCATTTTTGTCTCGCCATTGCTCAGTTGAGAAGACACCACTGACCGACCACGACTTCCAATTTCATGCGCTTTCACGCAATCATCAGGCGATCGGTAGATGTAATCGTACAACACCGTTACACCACCCAACCAAACTTGACAGGGTGAGGATAACCTAGCCGGAAATGTTCGAAATAACCGAAAACTAATAAATAATTAAATAAAGAAAATAAAGGAAAACGTTCCACCATTTAATTTCTCAGTGACGCCACGTTAGAAGAACTTAGGGCTTAAGAAAAAAAAACTGCTCTACAATACCGAGCCAGTAAAATCACCCACGTCAGAAAATTTATATTTAGAGAAAAGGATAAGCAGCAGCTCCCAAAGAGTCTACCTACATTTGAACACTGGAAAAAATAAGATTAAATATAGATGGTTTGGTTTATTTGTTTTGTTTTACGGCATATCACATTCAATTGATTTTTTTTAAATACCACCAACATTTTTAAGGAAGGTTCGTATGAATATAATATGTATTCTTTGTAAGAAAACAATTAATTGATCCGAGTTTGAGTTATTTTTGTTTTATGGATGCCGACGAAATTTTCATTGGTGGTCATATTTTTTACCAAAATCTTATTGCTGGTATTAAAACCTATTTTACACTTTCATAATGTTTTGACTTCAGTTGGGTGGTTAACTATTTACCCATAAATTGGACCCTAACAGGTGCTACCAGACCGGATTGGGGGACGGTAGCTTATATTAGGAACACCGGCAATTTATTGGTGATTTCAAGCTTCTCAAAACCTCCTGTTCAGAGGCCTTGCTGCCGGATGTAGTTTATCGCCATACCCAGTACGCCTCATGGAGAGGGTGCGATAAGGCAAATTTAAATATAGATCAAATATAGATTATATGTATACACACATTGTCAGGTTTATTTGGGGAGTTAACTCAATGTCAATGACAGCCCGTTTCATATTACCAAAAAGTTCAAATTTATATTCGTCTTCGGTGTTGTTTTATTGACTAAAACAAAATAAGATTCTCTTGTAAGATATTTTTGTTATAAATAAGCGGTTATTCATCGTCAAATTAAAAGTAAACACAATGGAGTTCCAGAAATGTTATCTTTTATTAGGTTGGTGCAAAAATAATGTCGGTTTTTGACGTATTTCTTAACGTCTAAACCCGACATTATTTTTGCACCAACCTAATACTTTTAAAAAGATACAAAAATATCTCATTTTTAAAATGTCTTTTAAAGAAATGCAAAGTGATCCCAGACATTATCCTGTAGTGTACAGAATACATTAATACTATATACATATATATATATATATATATATATATATATATATATATATATATATATATATATATATATAAGCGAAAATATGGTGATAAATCCTCGACCTGAAACTCGTACATATAAATTCTATGACGTTTTATGTAAGTGTATGCATTTATATTTCTACTAAGATATTTGTGTAAGATAAATTGCGTTCTTCTTTGAGTATTGCACCCACGCATATATACTAGAAAATAAAAGAAAGGAAAGCAAATTTATCGAAATCTGAAAGATGATAGTAGACTATATATCTGATTTGCAACCCTTCATAAAATGGCGGCGATTGTACTGCCGTAGAGGCAATTCTCGTAGCTGCACTTAGTGTATTTTTAGGTGATTGTCATCACTTTCAGTAATTGCTCTTTGGGCTAAGATAGATAGATAGATAGATAGATAGATAGAGAAGAAAGAAAGAAAGAAAGAAAGAAAGAAAGAAAGCGTAAAGAAAACTCACCAGAGATCTCCCGCGCTCAATTCGCTTACAGCTCTCTTCATTGGCCATTTTCGTTTCTAACATCAGATTACTTTGTAGATATTTTACTGTTCGTTTCTTCAGTTTCATTTGCCATTCAGGTTCAGCCCCCCACCCCAATTCCTATTCTGTCTCTTTCTTTTTCCAATTGATTTTCTTTTGCATTTCTTCTCCCAAACGGATACCATTAGAATCAGTGCCTATTTTTCACCATTATATATTACTTATATTATATATTTTATATTGTATTAGGTTGGTGCAAAAATAATGACGTTTTCTCACATATTAACATATGTGTGAAAACGTCGTTATTTTTGCACCAACCTAATGCATTATATGAAATATTCTATTCTATATCTATTATTCTATATTCTATTCGATATCTTAATACTTATTATATATTGTAGTGTATATCTCCTATATTATACATTATATTCAACAAAATATGTTGTATTCTGCATTATATCGTATTGTATATATTACATATTATATTCTATTTTAAAATCAATATTATATTCGCTTCTAATGTATATTACTTTGATTTATATTACATAATATATAATATTCTATATAGTAAATTCTTCTATATAGTTTATATTCTACTGTATTACATATTATTTATTACATATTATATTCTATAATTATATTCTATTTATTATATATTATGTCAGACAACTTATATATATATATATATATATATATATATATATATATATATATATATATGCAATTTTATATATATATATTATTTTTATATTATATGTGCGCGGTACTTATTGGAAAGCGCTCAGTATCAGTGATAGATCTAAGAGTTGGATTGATGTAAGTTTGTCTGACGATCGCAAATAGCGTGAAACACACGATTACAAACTAACATCTATCCAACTGTGTGTGTATATATATATATATATATATATATATATATATATATATATATATATATATATATAGTTAATCCAAGACAGCCAGACAAACCTACCAAAGCGGATCATGAGTTTTCCCTGACGATCCGCGTAGGTGAAACCTTGGTAGATTTCTCTGGCTCACTAGGTTGAACTAGGCCTGCTCTACTT
Organism: Acanthosepion lycidas; assembly: GCA_963932145.1. Taxonomy (NCBI): domain Eukaryota; kingdom Metazoa; phylum Mollusca; class Cephalopoda; order Sepiida; family Sepiidae; genus Acanthosepion; species Acanthosepion lycidas. The sequence goes on from OZ010605.1 coordinate 26,259,960, forward strand.
ACAGTATTGAGCACTTTATTTAGTTATTTTGCTTACTCGTATCGGTTTTTTTTTCTTGGACTTGCATGCTAGACGATTATTTTCGGCTGACGTACATGTACTTGGTTCTCTCTTTTTTTTTAGACCTTTTTGTCCTTTTGGTATTGGTTTGATTATTTGCAAATCAAGACACCGAAGGTTTTCCGAACGAGTATAGTTTCTTATACTTATAAGATTATTACTACTACTATATATATATATATATATATATATATATATATATATATATATATATTATAAATTGAAAACCATATTTTAAATAAATCAATTTAAATATTAATGCTCTGTAAATTTACATTGAGCACTATTTTGTAAAAATAAAAATATGTATAAGAACACCGGATTATATATCTTACTGTTCATTCTTTCTATTCATATATACATACATACATACATATATATATATATATATATATATATATATATATATATATATATATATAAATATGTAATGAAAAACAAATCACTTTAATGTACCATTACGATAATTTATTTCACCTAAATCCTTTTTTAAGGATTCAGGATCATCAGGTAAATCTTCCAACAACGAATTGAGAAAAAAAATAGGATTAGAAATTGGTGGGTAGTGTAATTTTTGTAATTTAATAGAGGGGGTTGAGAGTGGTAGTTAACCAGACAATATAACATATAGGGAGGGGTTACAAAAATTACACTACCCACCAATTTCTAATCCCATTTTTTTTCTCAATTCGTTGTTGGAAGATTTACCTGATGATCCTGAATCCTTAAAAAAGGATTTAGGTGAAATAAATTATCGTAATGGTACATTAAAGTGGTTTGTTTTTCATTACATATTAGCTCTGTCCTAACATTGAGCTCTCAGGATTTCATCCTCTTTGGATTTACCAATTCGGTTTACCAAGTTCCTTATAACTTAAATATATATATATATATATATATATATATATATATATATATATATATATATATATATATATATATATATATATATATTCTTTGCGTGCACTTATGTGCTAATACTCTTAGGAAGGTATGAATCCACTTCTTTTTTTCCCTACCTATGGGTAAACATCAGGGCTGACCGGATTGGTCATCTTTGGAAGGCAAACTGGTCTACTGTAAAAAGAAATGGCATCGTACTGCAGGTAAAAGAAACTGCATAGCACTTAACTGACTATATACATATTATATGATATTATGCATTAAATTATGCTATTTTATATTACATTATATATGTAAATATTTTATTTTATATTATATTAATACATATAATGTATTAGATTATATATTCTATGTTCAACATATATATTATAGATTACATGTTAGATTTTATTTTCATTATCTTTTTTTTAAGCGTTTCACTCCAAGCAAGGCGGGAAGCCACTAGGACGCAAGGGGTTACAGAAGATTTGGAGCAAGATCTGATAGGATTGATAGAGGAAAGGATGAGCAGAAAGATAGTGGATAGATCAAGACAACTGGAGATGTCGATTGACATTACATTTGAATATTTGGAGATTATAGCTATCAGGAAAACAGGAATAGGGGAGGGAGTTCCACTGGCGAGCGGGGTGAGATATTAAGCTATTGGAGTAGAAGAGACGGCTACATTTAATAGTTTCAACAGTGAAAGGGTGAGAGTGGGATGCCAGCCTCGTAGGGCGTTTTAAATCATGAAGTCTGGGAACCAGTGAAAGCAGCTCATCGGAGCAATTACCATGAACGTATTTGTTAGAAAGACAGAGAGATGCAACAGCGTGTCTGGGAGAGAGAGACTGTAGATGAGATGCTAGAACAAGGCCAATTATATTGCATATCCGCCTCTGGATCTTATCAAGTACCTCTAGGCTCCAGACTATATATGGCAGCAATACTCCATGCAAGGGCGAATTATGGTTTGTAGATCTGAAGGATCGATTCCGGGGAGAAAAATTTCCTGGCGCGGCACAGGGAGCCAACGTTCCTTGCGGTGGACGAAACAATTATCATGTTATTATATTCTCTAATTCTTTATAATTCTTTTTCTTATTACTGAATTCCACAACCTTTGTGTCAGTATGTCCTTCACTTTACTTTCTGGTCTACCATACTTTCTCTTTTCCCCTCTTCATTTTTTCTTATTTGATAACTATCTTCTCTCCAGTCGTTGTTTTTATCCCCTCCATGTTTTCATTCTTCCCTCCTACCTTAGGTTTACTTTCAATCATTTCTTTGCCACATCGGCAGTCAGTTTTATTTCTTCCCTATTGTTCAATATGCTTTTTTCTTCATCTCTATGTCCTGACTCATCTCTAGTATTCCTTTTCTTTCTCCTATCTTCATTTTCTTTTATCTCTCTCTCTCTCTCTCTTTCTTTCTTTCAAACTCTTCGTCCTCCAACTCTGTTATATCAATTTTCTTTCCAACCATAAGCCTTTTCCCAGCCATTTTACGCTTCGCACCCGTTCAACACAAATAAAATTTATTTCCCGCCAAAAAACTGTCTGTCTTCGCAAGTTCATTCCTTGAAGTGGAAATGTCTTGTCAAGTGATGAATTTAAATTGCCTAAAAAAAGAAAAAAGAAAAGAAAATTCTAAAAATCAACAGTTTATTAATTTCCTCTCCCTGCCCTGCTGATTTTAGATTATTTTTGTTGTGTTTTATTTGAAGCACAATTTTATATTCTGTATATTTCCGTGTCCACTCGAGTAAGGGCTGCCACATTTTCCATCAAAGTATCTGCTCTTCAATTTTCACTTTTCTTTTTTAAATTGTATCTTTCAGCGTTTCTCTAGGCTCTTCTTATTTCCAAAAAGTTCAAATTTAGATTCGTTTCTGGTTTGGTTTTATGGACGAATATGGTGATGTATGATAAATTTTCTATAGTTAGATCCTTAAAATTATTTTTTGACATTTTCTCTTTTAATTTAAAAGAATACAAAAATATATAGTTTTAACGTATTTTTAAAGAAATGCAAGTTTTCCACAAATTTTTGGTCTGCAGTGTACAGCATAATTTAAAACTACATTTATCATGACAATAATAATAATAATAATAATAATAATAATAATAATAATAATAATAATAATAATTTCATATATATATAAATGAACCTAAACAGCCAGTCGACCCTGACGATCCGTATAGGTGAAAACTAGGTAGGTTTGGCTGGCTCTTTAGGTTCATGTTTAAGTTAGTTCTAGTAGATAATAGTTATTGTAAAGTGGTAGAAGTGATTACTAATGGTGGTGCAATGATAATAACGATAAATGCAATTATTGTGATGGTATCTTGATTAGCTGCTTATATTATCATTGTCTCCAATCCCTTACAACATTACTATCACATCATATCTACTATTATCATAAAGACCCGCTATAATTATTAACATAAACTACCCTCTCGCCCAGTATATCAAATATTAAATATCACCATATAAAATAACCAATAAGTATTACAAACCGAAATTTTTACCAGTTACATATACACAGTCATCAAAAACAAACAAATAACCAGCTTTAAATATAACAAATAAACCCCCTTTTTTCAAAAATAAAATTAAAAATAATAATAATTTTCACCTATCATAATTTTACACAAACCCCACCACACGTATATACATACATGCGAGGAAATATTATTCAGTGGAAAAATAGAAAAATTACATGTATTAATTCACGAGACATTCACGAGAAATTTTCGCTACACTTCCAATCTTTGGATTTCAACATACAAATGCGTATGTATAGACACAATACCACCCGTATACACACATATGTCAAATCCGAAACTGTCCACATATGTTTATATATGTATGAGTCCCGACGGACGACCAAGTGTGTATGTGTTCCTGCGTACTTCATTGGGCGTATGAACATACATCGATGTTTGCGTTAGCACGATGACATCACGACGAGGTTTTCCCCCACATTTCCATAATGACACCAATACACGCAATCTACATAAACCAAAAATTTAAAAAAATTAATCAGTTTGTCTGACGATAGCAAAAGCGTGAAACCCAGGGTCACAAAGTCACATCAATCCAACCAAATATGTTAGTTCTATCTCTGATATTGAGCGCTTTCTAATAAGTAGCGCGCATATAATATATAAATAATTATATATATATATATATATATATATATATATATATATATATATATATATTTATATTTATATACACACACTTTTCACACACACACACACACACACACACACACATATATATATATATATATATATATATATATATATATATATATATATATATATATATGCGAAAGTATGGTGATTAATCATCGACCAGAAACTTTTCTTCGACACTTCGTATATAAATGTCTATAATATATATATATATATATATATATATATATATATATATATATATATATATATATATATATATATATATATATATATCATATTATATATTGTATTAGATATATAATATCATATTTTATATTACACTATATATGTTACATTTTATATTATATTAATACATATAATGAGCGGCATGTCACGCGTGAAGCGATTCTTAAAAGCTTAGCGAACCAGTTGTTAGATTATCCAAAAATAATCTTATACATTAATAGACCATATATAATATGAAAAAATATAATTAATACCATTGCTGTAAGTTCTGCGTAGACTGAATGAGGCTTTTATATGATGGACATAATGTATTCTGACAAAAGAAATCTGATCGTAGTTAAATATCTGGCAGATATTCTATTCATAGATTTGAGAGGTCTTCCATTTGGATTGGATTGGATTCACTCAATTCAAATGTGGTTAAGAAAGCATAACACACCGCATGACACTAGAATCAAATAGCATCATATATCGGAATTGAAATATGTTGAGAAAAGCAGTTTAAAATGGAAACAACTTAATAAATAAATGCCTTCTATTAAATTAACAAAATGGTTTAATTCATTATGATAATATATAAAAATATTTTTTCCCTTCTTTACACTGAAAAGAAAATAGCAGCATAGGTTGCTAAAGGTAAACAGTCTTGTGAGGATTTTTGTTGCCGAGAATTATTTAGGATAAAAAGAAAAGTTGGAAAGGTTCCGAAATGTCGTCCAGGTAAATTGGAACGACAGCTTTTGAAGAAAGGAAACACAACAACCGTTTGGGTTCAATTAATTTACTTGAAATTTGAAAGGAAAAAGTTTATATGTGTGTTTGCAAACAAATTCTTTTGCGGGCATAGCCTGCTTGAATATTCATCATCTTAACTGGTAGGACGGCCAGTCTATAGCAGTGGTAGTGGGCTTCTAAGTAGCAAGCCTACCTTCCCCTGGGCATCGCGCATGTCGACAGTGGCTGCTGCTTCTCTATGAAGTGTGCTGGTCAAACTGTCTGCCACCGGGCAAAGAGGATTCCCAGAGGAGGCTATGTCGAAGGGAAGAGTCTCGTCTCGGGAGACAGCTACCCGACCCCTTTTTTATGGTGTCTACGGGGAATTTTTGACCGAGCATACGGGCTCAGATACCCCACTATAAACGGGGTCTTGTGCCGCAACCGACCGCGTGTGTCGGTTAATGAACATCACTATCTGACCGTCTAGGGCTCGGGTAAAGGCAGTCCGTTAGACAAGGTGCAAGACACAGGTCGACGGGCCAAGCATTCGCAAATGAATGTGAACGAAAAAGAGGGCGAATTTTGGGAGTCAGACTTTGTATAGGGATCTGCCGAGGGTACCACATGACTTCTTCAAAGGCTCTAATTGTGCCCTCATTTCGGCGTCACGTTAAATTCCAATAGTCTTTAAAGAACCGGTTCCTGGAAATTTGAGGTGCCAATTACATATAATGTATATGCATCATATGTTCTATTATATAATATACTAGCCGGTTGGTCGTAATCTCGTGAGTGCATTTGCTTTGCTCTTACAAGTGCATTCCGTGAAAACTGGTCGCCATTTCTCAACTTTTCTCGACCATCTTGGCCTCCTTCTTGTTAATTACCCAATTACAAACTCGCTGTGATCCGTCCAAGGACAGTGCAAAAATACATCCCAAAATAAATATGGAGAAAAGATGACCATTTCAAGATTCATGCAAGCTCAAAAATATGTATTAATATATTATATTCTATAATATAGGGTTTACTTAATTCACTATTATTTTTCTACAACTCCTTGAGATGTTGAATGCATAAGTAATTCTAATGTCTATTTTCCTATCTTTATAATATATTAATTTTATCTTATAAATTGCCCCTGTTCTGTCACCCATGAAATAAAAATAATTATTTGTACGGAAAATTAGGATCTACTTACATGAAATCGTCTTTAGATTTAGTGGCAGAAGAAGAATTATTTTTTAACTTTTAATAGGTAAGCTTAAACATCAATTTAATATTTAAATGCAGTGTCAATTTTGACTTCTTCTGTAGTTTATTGATGCCTATCGCATCTACTCCTCCCTAGCCATTGCGATGATGAGTCCTCCACAGCAGCTAGCTTAAATGCCGCCCGAAAGTGCGGATTTTAAGCTAGTTTATAATAAAACGTGCATTGCAATTTTGGATAAAAAGGAAAACAAGAGTTACTCCTCTTGAATCATAAAAGAATGATAAGGGCTAGTATAATATATATATATATATATATATATATATATATATATATATATATATATATATATATATATATATAAAGAAAATTAATGAAAAAGTGGGAAAAAATTGTCTGATACATTTCATCCTTTAGGACTCTATTTGACTAAATACATCACACAAAACATTTTCATGCTTTGTCATTAATTTTCTTAACATTGTTCTGATATATAAAAAATTATATATCATATTCTTTTATATATATATATATATATGTATATTCAACATATGAAGATACAACAACTCAGTTATAAGGAACCAAACAGCCAGACTACTCACACACACACACACACACACACATATACATATATATATATATATATATATATATATATATATATATATATATATATATATATATATATATATATATTAACCTTGCATTATCTGGCAAACTGGATCTGAGCTCATTGAAAATCATTCCCTGCCAGTAACTTTTCTAGAATTTTTGAATGAGCTATGTATCATTGGAATCGAAACAGTAGAAGCTTGGACACGCACACGCAAACATACACAAACACATACACATACACATACACTGTACTTTATATATAATACATTATATATTACATATTATATTCTATTTAATTTATATTTTAATCTGTATCATATTTTATCCTGTTCTTAAAAATGTTCTCGCAATCACTTTTCTTATTATTTGATCATTTGCATTTTACTCTGTTCTTATTATTTGATCATTTGTATTTTACTCTGTTCTTATTATTTGATCATTTGCATTTTACCCTGTTCTTATTATTTGATCATTTGCATTTTACTCTGTTCTTATTATTTGATCATTTGCATTTTATTCTGTTCTTATTATTTGATCATTTGCATTTTACTCTGTTCTTATTATTTGATCATTTGCATTTTACTCTGTTCTTATTATTTGATCATTTGCATTTTACTCTGTTCTTATTATTTGATCATTTGCATTTTACTCTGTTCTTACTATTTGATCATTTGCATTTTACTCTGTTCTTATTATTTGATCATTTGCATTTTACTCTGTTCTTATTATTTGATCATTTGCATTTTACTCTGTTCTTATTATTTGACCATTTGCATTTTACTCTGTTCTTACTATTTGACCATTTGCATTTTACTCTGTTCTTACTATTTGACCATTTGCATTTTACTCTGTTCTTACTATTTGATCATTTGCATTTTACTCTGTTCTTACTATTTGACCATTTGCATTTTACTCTGTTCTTATTATTTGATCATTTGCATTTTACTCAGTTTTTATTATTTGATCATTTGCATTTTACTCTGTTCTTACTATTTGACCATTTGCATTTTACTCTGTTCTTATTATTTGATCATTTGCATTTTACTCAGTTCTTATTATTTGATCATTTGCATTTTACTCTGTTCTTATTATTTGATCATTTGCATTTTACTCTGTTCTTATTATTTGATCATTTGCATTTTACTCAGTTCTTATTATTTGACCATTTGCATTTTACTCTGTTCTTACTATTTGACCATTTGCATTTTACTCTGTTCTTATTATTTGATCATTTGCATTTTACTCTGTTCTTATTATTTGATCATTTGCATTTTACTCAGTTCTTATTATTTGATCATTTGCATTTTACTCTGTTCTTATTATTTGATCATTTGCATTTTACTCTGTTCTTATTATTTGATCATTTGCATTTTACTCAGTTCTTATTATTTGACCATTTGCATTTTACTCTGTTCTTACTATTTGACCATTTGCATTTTACTCTGTTCTTATTATTTGACCATTTGCATTTTACTCTGTTCTTATTATTTGATCATTTGCATTTTACTCAGTTCTTATTATTTGATCATTTGCATTTTACTCTGTTCTTATTATTTGATCATTTGCATTTTACTCTGTTCTTATTATTTGATCATTTGCATTTTACTCAGTTCTTATTATTTGACCATTTGCATTTTACTCTGTTCTTATTATTTGATCATTTGCATTTTACTCTGTTCTTATTATTTGATCATTTGCATTTTACTCAGTTCTTATTATTTGACCATTTGCATTTTACTCTGTTCTTATTATTTGATCATTTGCATTTTACTCTGTTCTTATTATTTGATCATTTGCATTTTACTCAGTTCTTATTATTTGACCATTTGCATTTTACTCTGTTCTTATTATTTGATCATTTGCATTTTACCCTGTTCTTATTATTTGATCATTTGCATTTTACTCTGTTCTTATTATTTGATCATTTGCATTTTATTCTGTTCTTATTATTTGATCATTTGCATTTTACTCTGTTCTTATTATTTGATCATTTGCATTTTACTCTGTTCTTATTATTTGACCATTTGCATTTTACTCTGTTCTTACTATTTGATCATTTGCATTTTACTCTGTTCTTACTATTTGATCATTTGCATTTTACTCTGTTCTTATTATTTGATAATTTGCATTTTACTCTGTTCTTATTATTTGATCATTTGCATTTTACTCTGTTCTTATTATTTGACCATTTGCATTTTACTCTGTTCTTACTATTTGACCATTTGCATTTTACTCTGTTCTTACTATTTGACCATTTGCATTTTACTCTGTTCTTACTATTTGATCATTTGCATTTTACTCTGTTCTTATTATTTGATCATTTGCATTTTACTCTGTTCTTATTATTTGATCATTTGCATTTTACTCTGTTCTTATTATTTGATCATTTGCATTTTACTCAGTTCTTATTATTTGACCATTTGCATTTTACTCTGTTCTTACTATTTGACCATTTGCATTTTACTCTGTTCTTATTATTTGATCATTTGCATTTTACTCTGTTCTTATTATTTGATCATTTGCATTTTACTCAGTTCTTATTATTTGATCATTTGCATTTTACTCTGTTCTTATTATTTGATCATTTGCATTTTACTCTGTTCTTATTATTTGATCATTTGCATTTTACTCAGTTCTTATTATTTGACCATTTGCATTTTACTCTGTTCTTATTATTTGATCATTTGCATTTTACTCTGTTCTTATTATTTGATCATTTGCATTTTACTCAGTTCTTATTATTTGACCATTTGCATTTTACTCTGTTCTTATTATTTGATCATTTGCATTTTACTCTGTTCTTATTATTTGATCATTTGCATTTTACTCAGTTCTTATTATTTGACCATTTGCATTTTACTCTGTTCTTATTATTTGATCATTTGCATTTTACTCTGTTCTTATTATTTGATCATTTGCATTTTACTCAGTTCTTATTATTTGATCATTTGCATTTTACTCTGTTCTTATTATTTGATCATTTGCATTTTACTCAGTTCTTATTATTTGACCATTTGCATTTTACTCTGTTCTTACTATTTGACCATTTGCATTTTACTCTGTTCTTATTATTTGATCATTTGCATTTTACTCTGTTCTTATTATTTGATCATTTGCATTTTACTCAGTTCTTATTATTTGATCATTTGCATTTTACTCTGTTCTTATTATTTGATCATTTGCATTTTACTCTGTTCTTATTATTTGATCATTTGCATTTTACTCAGTTCTTATTATTTGACCATTTGCATTATACTCTGTTCTTATTATTTGATCATTTGCATTTTACTCTGTTCTTATTATTTGATCATTTGCATTTTACTCAGTTCTTATTATTTGACCATTTGCATTTTACTCTGTTCTTATTATTTGATCATTTGCATTTTACTCTGTTCTTATTATTTGATCATTTGCATTTTACTCAGTTCTTATTATTTGACCATTTGCATTTTACTCTGTTCTTATTATTTGATCATTTGCATTTTACTCTGTTCTTATTATTTGATCATTTGCATTTTACTCAGTTCTTATTATTTGATCATTTGCATTTTACTCTGTTCTTATTATTTGATCATTTGCATTTTACTCTGTTCTTATTATTTGATCATTTGCATTTTACTCAGTTCTTATTATTTGACCATTTGCATTTTACTCTGTTCTTACTATTTGACCATTTGCATTTTACTCTGTTCTTATTATTTGATCATTTGCATTTTACTCTGTTCTTATTATTTGATCATTTGCATTTTACTCAGTTCTTATTATTTGACCATTTGCATTTTACTCTGTTCTTATTATTTGATCTTTTGCATTTTACTCTGTTCTTATTATTTGATCATTTGCATTTTACTCAGTTCTTATTATTTGATCATTTGCATTTTACTCTGTTCTTATTATTTGATCATTTGCATTTTACTCAGTTCTTATTATTTGACCATTTGCATTTTACTCTTTTCTTACTATTTGACCATTTGCATTTTACTCTGTTCTTATTATTTGATCATTTGCATTTTACTCTGTTCTTATTATTTGATCATTTGCATTTTACTCAGTTCTTATTATTTGATCATTTGCATTTTACTCTGTTCTTATTATTTGATCATTTGCATTTTACTCTGTTCTTATTATTTGATCATTTGCATTTTACTCTGTTCTTATTATTTGATCATTTGCATTTTACTCTGTTCTTATTATTTGACCATTTGCATTTTACTCTGTTCTTACTATTTGATCATTTGCATTTTACTCTGTTCTTACTATTTGATCATTTGCATTTTACTCTGTTCTTATTATTTGATCATTTGCATTTTACTCTGTTCTTATTATTTGATCATTTGCATTTTACTCTGTTCTTATTATTTGACCATTTGCATTTTACTCTGTTCTTATTATTTGATCATTTGCATTTTACTCTGTTCTTACTATTTGATCATTTGCATTTTACTCTGTTCTTATTATTTGATCATTTGCATTTTACTCAGTTCTTATTATTTGATCATTTGCATTTTATTCTGTTCTTATTATTTGATCATTTGCATTTTACTCTGTTCTTATTATTTGATCATTTGCATTTTACTCAGTTCTTATTATTTGATCATTTGCATTTTACTCTGTTCTTATTATTTGATCATTTGCATTTTACTCTGTTCTTATTATTTGACCATTTGCATTTTACTCTGTTCTTACTATTTGACCATTTGCATTTTACTCTGTTCTTACTATTTGATCATTTGCATTTTACTCTGTTCTTATTATTTGATCATTTGCATTTTACTCAGTTCTTATTATTTGATCATTTGCATTTTACTCTGTTCTTATTATTTGATCATTTGCATTTTACTCTGTTCTTATTATTTGATCATTTGCATTTTACTCAGTTCTTATTATTTGACCATTTGCATTTTACTCTGTTCTTATTATTTGATCATTTGCATTTTACTCTGTTCTTATTATTTGATCATTTGCATTTTACTCAGTTCTTATTATTTGATCATTTGCATTTTACTCTGTTCTTATTATTTGATCATTTGCATTTTACTCTGTTCTTATTATTTGACCATTTGCATTTTACTCTGTTCTTACTATTTGACCATTTGCATTTTACTCTGTTCTTATTATTTGATCATTTGCATTTTACTCTGTTCTTACTATTTGACCATTTGCATTTTACTCTGTTCTTATTATTTGATCATTTGCATTTTACTCAGTTCTTATTATTTGACCATTTGCATTTTACTCTGTTCTTACTATTTGACCATTTGCATTTTACTCTGTTCTTATTATTTGATCATTTGCATTTTACTCAGTTCTTATTATTTGACCATTTGCATTTTACTCTGTTCTTACTATTTGACCATTTGCATTTTACTCTATTCTTACTATTTGATCATTTGCATTTTACTCTGTTCTTATTATTTGATCATTTGCATTTTACTCAGTTCTTATTATTTGATCATTTGCATTTTACTCTGTTCTTATTATTTGATCATTTGCATTTTACTCTGTTCTTATTATTTGATCATTTGCATTTTACTCAGTTCTTATTATTTGACCATTTGCATTTTACTCTGTTCTTACTATTTGACCATTTGCATTTTACTCTGTTCTTATTATTTGATCATTTGCATTTTACTCTGTTCTTATTATTTGATCATTTGCATTTTACTCTGTTCTTACTATTTGATCATTTGCATTTTACTCTGTTCTTATTATTTGACCATTTGCATTTTACTCTGTTCTTATTATTTGATCATTTGCATTTTACTCTGTTCTTATTATTTGACCATTTGCATTTTACTCTGTTCTTATTATTTGACCATTTGCATTTTACTCTGTTCTTATTATTTGATCATTTGCATTTTACTCTGTTCTTATTATTTGATCATTTGCATTTTACTCAGTTCTTATTATTTGACCATTTGCATTTTACTCTGTTCTTATTATTTGACCATTTGCATTTTACTCTGTTCTTATTATTTGATCATTTGCATTTTACTCTGTTCTTATTATTTGATCATTTGCATTTTACTCTGTTCTTATTATTTGACCATTTGCATTTTACTCTGTTCTTATTATTTGATCATTTGCATTTTACTCTGTTCTTATTATTTGATCATTTGCATTTTACTCTGTTCTTATTATTTGACCATTTGCATTTTACTCTGTTCTTATTATTTGATCATTTGCATTTTACTCTGTTCTTATTATTTGATCATTTGCATTTTACTCTGTTCTTACTATTTGATCATTTGCATTTTACTCTGTTCTTATTATTTGACCATTTGCATTTTACTCTGTTCTTATTATTTGATCATTTGCATTTTACTCTGTTCTTATTATTTGACCATTTGCATTTTACTCTGTTCTTATTATTTGACCATTTGCATTTTACTCTGTTCTTATTATTTGATCATTTGCATTTTACTCTGTTCTTATTATTTGATCATTTGCATTTTACTCTGTTCTTATTATTTGACCATTTGCATTTTACTCTGTTCTTATTATTTGATCATTTGCATTTTACTCTCTTCTTATTATTTGATCATTTGCATTTTACTCTGTTCTTATTATTTGATCATTTGCATTTTACTCTGTTCTTATTATTTGATGATTTGCATTTTATTCTGTTCTTATCTACATTGACTTTCTATTCTAATATTTTTCATTCTTTCACTCATTTATATATTCTTCAATTTTTTTTATGTTTTCTTATTGTTCACTAAATACATTTTTCTTTTATGAAGTTTGACAACTTAGAATAAAACTTTTTAAATCATTCAAAATGTAATCGTCAGTTCTGCTCTCTCCTATAAGAAGCAGGTTTGGAACCAGTATTTTCTTATTTATTGCTGATCCATGGAATTGACTGCAAAGTTTCAAGACATAATAATGAAAACTACTTAGGTATTCTAAAAGATTTCTGCAAGACGGACATGTCAAAAAAACTCATTTGAATCGCATTTAGACGTCAATTTAATCTCATAAAACCTGCAACGTTGCAAATAATGAGAATCTAAAGAAATTTATTAATTTTTATTTTATTTTATCTTTACTTTATTTTATTTTATATATATTTTTATATAATTTTATATTTTTTTATTCTATATATTTTGATTTTATGTATTTTGATTTTATATTATTAATATTTTATGTTTATTGCTTTAGGAAGGTTGGGTATTTCTGATATAAGCGTAGAATTCTTTTCTTGGACGGATTTCTAACGCATGGCTGATCATCTGTCAGTTGCGTCTCTGTCTTTGGGAAGAGTGCACTCAGGAGCTTCTCTGCCAAAGAACAGAGAGGCAACTGAGAAAATTATACTGAGAGTTGCCCAGCCCTGGCGAACTGCTGCCCGTGACCGCACCCTCCCATTGCCCTAGAGGTAGGGATCGGTGCTCGCACTGAGTTCAGTGAAGCTGACGGTTTCGGGGGCTGAGGGCAATTGTCCTTGTTCCGGGCGTACGCTCTCGTATCCCGACCTAAAAAAAGACCTTGTGTCATATCTCGTCCAAGTGATGGAGAAGGAGTGAATACCGTACTTCTGATATGAGGACTTTTTTTTTACCATTATGTTCACCCTGTACAAGATCAAAGAGCAACTCGAGGTAGTTTTTTTTACCGAGTTTATGGGGTTATGTAGGGAAGCTGACGGTTGGTCCTAGCCTTGGATATGTCAAGATTATAACACTGATTTATTGAAACTGTTAAGGTAATCTTGATTGCTGTTGTCATAATTTCTAGTCTGCTTCTGTGATAAGGATATATGATTATGAAACTCTAGTTTATTCGAATTGTTTCCCGCGTCTCGTTTATATAATCATAATGCCTTGTCTATTTCTGAGAGTAGGAATTAACGTTTTTATTCAATAATTCGTACTTCTGCCATTATCATGCTTGTCATAGTCACAACGTTGTGGTTATTTCTGGGATAGACATTATCATTATTACACATAATTTGTTCGAATTATTCTCCTCGCCGTGGTTGTTATAGTTACACTGCCCTGTCGATTTATGAGATGGATTATCCTATTTTAATTATGTTCGTTCCTTCTTTCCTTAGTCATACTCGTTCAATACCTCGAAAATAATGGATTATTCCGTTTTGACTCCTTGGAAAGCGGGTGAAAAACTACTTGATTTCAGTGAGGAAATAAAAGAAAGAAAAGAAAGAAGAAAGAAACACACAAACAAAAAAAGCGTGAAGGAAGGGAAGCTAGACATGTTTAACGTCTCCTGTCAGTGCCTCATAAATAATGGACTTTTCCGTTTTGGTCACGTGGAAAGAGGAGGAAAGACACTACTTGGATTCAGCGAGGAAAGGAAAGAAAGAAAGAAAAACTGTTTAACGTCTCCTGCTAATACCTCCAATATATGCCAATTATGAAACTCTCGTTTATTAATAATGGACTATTCCGTTTTGGGCACGTGGAAAGAGCGGGAAAGACACTGCTTGGATTCAGGGAGGGAAGGAAAGAAAGAAGTAGAGATAGAAGTGTTTTCAATGAGAATATGAAAGAAAGAAAGAAAGAAAGAAAGAAAGAAAGAAAAAAAAAACTGTTTAATGTCTCCTGCCAAAACCTCTAATAACTGCCAATTATCAAAATCTGGTTTATTAATAATGGACTATTCCGTTTTGATCACGTGGAAAGTGGGGAAAAGGCACTACTTGGTTTCAGTGGGAAAATAAATGAAAGAATGGAAGAAGTGAAAATAGAAGTGTTTAACTGTTGTCAATTTCCAACCTTTTCATTTGTATCCCCTTACTTCTTATAATCACGGGCAAAATTCATACTTATGATTGTTATTGCAATATTTTATTAAAGTTGTTAAACTCAAATATTTAACAATAACAATTTCTACAAATATTTTATTGTTCTAGAAGTCGTCATGAGCTTATTCAATCATTAACGGAAAAATTAAGTTTCATCACAAATTTCACACAGGAAAACGATGCAATTTTACGGGGTAAAATTATCATGACTGATATTTATTCTAATATACTACTGTTCGAAGTTATAGTCACAATATTTCGGCTTTTATGCCAACGATCTTCTTCAGGAGTCTGTCATATCGAACTTCTAAATTTCGAGACCCGTGCTTAATACAATAGTCACCTTGAAGAGGCCTGACAGTACAAATTTGAAAAATTGTGTGTGTGTAACAACAGAGAGAGCACTTGGAATGAACTTTTATATAATATTTTTCTGTTGTTATAAATATAAACTATGAAAATTCAAGGGGAAAAGATTAAACGACTGAATGTAAAAAATGTATAGAAATTTAATTAAATATTCAAATGATTGAAAATATTTTCTTCAATATAAATGATCCCATCTTGTCGCAATTCCCCGTGATTGTGAATAAATTTGACATGATTGAAAAATAATTACTTGGTGAATAAAAATTAAATTAATTTTTAAAAAGGAAAAAAAAAAAACGCCCCATTTGGATCGAAATTATACCTTGAGAAAATGTAAAGCGATAACATTTATAAAAATAATATTTTTTTCCTTAAAATTTTTGTATTTTTTTTTTTTTAGAATGGGCAATTTCTTGCTCAAGATATTCTTTAAAGATTTTCAACAAATTTAAAACTATTTCAAAATGGTTCTTTGTATGCTTTCGGTATTTACTCGTGTCTGAAATGCTAGTGAATGGTGTTTTAATAATCATGAAAAAATGACAATTACTCATAATTATTAATCGTTGTAATATTTTTGTTAATGTGAAGATATAGCATTATCTGGCATGTAGGCTCTGTTACACAATAACCAGAGCAATTCCCATTGATCACTAACTGCTTCATGGGGTGAATGGTGAATTTTTAAAAAAAATCTCAAGCCCTCTTGAATAAATCTATGAAAACATAGTTTTATGTCTGTTGGCATCTATTATATGATATTTATTGCTTGCAAAATGCCTTCGATATTGTTTACTAAGAAATTATATTATTTACATTGTTCGGGCTGTTCCCGTCATCTGTATTGCCGTATTCACGATGTTTCGGCCATTGTACACTCCGACCTTTTTCAGGTGAATGTAATTTCCATCTGAATCCTAGATTTCGTCCACCGTAGAAGATTGTTCTAGTTCTACGTGTTATGTAACTTTCCGGATGTTTCAGTTATCTCCCTTTACCTCAAATCCCCAAGTTTGTTTTTTTTCTTGTATGGAACTCACAACTCTTTCAATAAAGTCATGCCACGAAAACCACCTAAGCCGGCCAAGCATAGAAATAATTACAACATGGTAAGCAGTAATATGGATTGATAGAGAAAGGGAATTAACAACAAGATATTCCAATATATGCTCTGGATACTGAGACATTAATTTTATAAGTCCCAAACATCCATTCACAGATGTACTCAAGGACACATAGCCCAGTGGATAAAAGCGTTGGTTGGATCCAGTGACTCGACATGGCACGTGAAACAATCTACCCCGGTGAAAAAAAAAGGTTCAATTCCAAACACCTGAAGATAGCGAAGGGTACAACGACTGAAACGTCGTGAATATGGTCATAAGCATGAGGACAACAGTCCGAGCAATATAAATAATGTAAATAATTACAATACTTCATCTCAGAAATAGAGACAGAGACTAAGAAATTATATACAAATTTATATACCTCATAATCGGTAATTTAAACAGAAAAAAAGCTACAGCTTTCGGCTTTCGAAAGGACTTCTTCAGAATAATGTCTTTTTTTTTTAATATATATTCTTCTTCTGCTTAGCGGCGTGTCCCTTCAGGAAGTTTTCCATCATGGGTCTCCACAATTTCCTGTCTATTGTAGCTCTTAATAAATATTATCTTTTGTAAACATTGTTCCGCCATCTATTTAATCAAGCTTGCTAGGTAGTTTTTTTTTTTTTCCTCTCTGGCCATCTTACTTTCAATCTCTCTTTTTGACATTTGCATTCTTCTCCTCAATTTCTTAATTTATTTCTTCTTCTTCTCATTATTATTATTATTATTATTATTATTATTATTATTATTATTATTATTATTATTATTTCCTTTGACATCTGGTGTGTACATATTTCTTTCCGGGTCCCATCCAGAGACCTAAGGTCAGAAATGGCATCATGACATTTTCCACTGGGCAATTTAAAATAAAATAGAACGACACACATATTTTCCACATATAAAGCCCTTCGTAAGTTGTGGGTGGTACTCGCGAGAAATCCCTTCACTATGTCTACTGGAATTTTTTACAACCAATCCGAGGGCTCCAACAGTAACAAAGACCGTTGATAATTCTATGCGCCATATTTTTGAGATTTCGATTTCAAGGTCCTTGCATTTTGATAGCTTTTTGAAGATCTTCAAAGATATATTGCACTCTGCAGATACTGCCATATCAATAAGGAGGCGAGTTTTTTTTTTTTTTGCGGTCACTAATAATAATGACTGGCGATTAGCTTTGATTAATTGTGTGTATTGTGTAGTCCCATAAAATTACAACAGGTCCTATCTCCGTAAACGCGTCTGGGTGGTGTTCATACCAATTTCTTTCAGTTTCCTTTCCGTAGAAGTTGCCGACTTTCCAGTGCAGATATTGGCCCACTCTGTCATGCCGGGTTTTATATTCAGTAGGTGCCACGTCTTTTTCCAGATGTCTCAGTTACCTCCTTTTAAAACATCCATCAGTTGTATGTATGCCTACTGCATGATGCACAGAAGAAAAAAATTGAAAAGTTTTACTGTATGCTAGACAATATCAACGTTCAATGCAACTCGCAAGAAAGTGTTATTACTATATTCACACTGTACAAGGCCTAAGAGCCACTTGATGTATACGGTTAAAGAGTAAGAAGGCCGCAGACCAAGCAAGGTGATCATACTACCAAGAAGCGATGGGAAACCGAAGAGAAAGGAAGTGTTCAGAAAGAACCGGAAATCAAATCGTAAAAAGAATCAAGAGTTAAACCTCTATTTCACTTCAAATGTCGGGGGATGAGTGTGAAAAGGACGATAGCCAAACCTATCTACTCCTACAGTAATCATGGGAGACCTGAATGCCCCCAAAAGTTAGCAAATTCGGACTAGAATCTCTTATTTAATGCGGATAAGAATGGGTTCAATAAATAAATGGCACATGATCAGGTAGTAACCAACACCACGTTTCAGAACATGGAAAATCACATAAGGCGAAACAATAAAAACAAATCGCTTATATAGATATCTATGACAAATTCAGGAATACAATTTTACACTGCAAAATATATCCAAATGCTGACTGCGGGGGCAACCACATTTCAATGAAAAGTAAACTATGGAAATGGAAGGGAGCCAAGGAAAACGCAAATTGAAATACAAGACACCTGAGTGATCTGAATATTAACAGAAGCTTTAGTAACATCAGAAACTGAGAATGTCTCAAAGTAAACGAAATGAAAAAATGTAATGGATGACCGATGAAATTCTCGAATAGAAGAATACAGACAAATACAGCACGCGGCATAAATAAATTAGGAACAGATGCATGCAAGTTAAAGAGGAATGGATCAACGGAAAGTGTACAGAAATAGAAACAAAAAAGAGTATCACAGATAAAGCAGATATGCATAAAAATCTGCTCATAAACACATGATTATCAACGGAATGCATAATAGCCCAATAATGCGACACAGATATTAGAGAAAGAAAAAAAATTGCCCTGGGGATGGAATAAATAAATCGGATAAATCTCCCACGACGAAAGGGTACTCCCGACAATCCACGGAAATATCAAGGGCCGAGAAAAATTAAAATCTTAAGTCAAATAATGACTGTCCAAAATAAACAAAGAAAAAACAGTAGAACAAGGCGTAATAGAGATGATGACAAACTTACATGTTTTCCATATTGAAAAGAATACAGACAAAATAAATAAACACTGTGTTGATATACCGGAAGACCTAAGCAGATCCTTTTTCATAGCGTTGTCTAAGAAGCCAGGAGCAAATGAACGTGAACTCTCGGATAATCAACCAAATCAGCCATATAATAAAACATAATATTCGTATTCGGATGAATAGACCGCGCAGCAGAATTAAACGAGGAATAGTGCAAGAATAGAGGGGATTCGTTGAAGATTTTGTACAAAGGAAAGCTATATTTATGCTCAGAATGACACCAGTGCGAGCAATACAAATGCACAATGATGAATACTTATGTTTTATAGGTTGTATAAAAGTCTTTGATAAAGGAAGACACGAAGAAATGTTGGTACCGCAAGGTAGGCATGAAATATTTGGGACACATATCAGAAAAAAATCCAGTACTTATAATGTCATCAAAGCTGCATACAGAGAAAATAAAATGAAGTGAGTACATATACAAAAATAGATAGGGACGTAAGAGAAGGTTTTGTCTTCTCACGGGACGCAGTGGACCAATACAATGAGTCGATTCTGATATATATATATATATATATATATATATATATATATATATATATATATATATATATATATATATATATGTGTGTGTGTGTGTGTGTGTGTGTGTGTGTGTGTGTCTATATTTCTGAGATGATGTATTATTTACATTATTTATATTATTAGGACTATTGTACTCATCTATGTCGCCATATTTATTATAAAGTTTCGGCCGTTATACGTTCTGGCCTTCTTCAGGTGGTTGGAATATCGAACTTAACCCTTTATTTCGCTCACTGGGGTAGGCTGTTCTAGTTCCACGTGTCATATTTAATGGGTGTCAGTTATCAGTTAACTAGTCCAAATAATGTAAATAATATATATATATATATATATATATATATATATATATATATATATATATGCACCGAGTGTAACAGCAAAATTGTCCAAATTGTGTAAAAATCATCGGATAAATGTCCATTACACAATTTTTTTAATATCTGAAAATAAAATAAAAACTAATGGAATTTATTTTTTCTTGATTTTCAGATGAGAACTATACCTTTGATACAATTTTTCGAAAAGATCACCGAAAAACCTTTTGAGCTATTCACCTAGAATGAGAACAGGTTAAAATTGTTTTGTATCTGTTCCATTACATCTTGCCAACTGAGCAATGGTGAGAGGAAAAAGACCATTCAGGCCTTCAGTAATGGTAGCAACACAATTACACTATTTACATTAAGACTACCGTCCTCAAAGTAGAGTCCAATAGTGTTATAAAAATCCAGTAGAAATTCCAGTAAGATATCTTTAATCATTATATATATATATATATATATATATATATATATATATATATATATATATATATATATATATATATATATTAGCGTATTTCAGGAATAGAAATAGTTTCCTTTAAGGAAGATTGGTGGATTTTGTTTAGCGGCATATCAACTTCTATGGGTGTTTAATACCGAAATCAAAATAAAAAAAAAAAAAACTATTTTAT
>OZ010605.1:26286262-26346262 GCA_963932145.1 Acanthosepion lycidas
ATAATACCTCATCTGGGAGACATAGAGGCTGAAACTTTGGAAATATGGCAATAAAGATAAGAAATAAAAGTAAACTTAATAATTCATCTCATGGATATCGACATATATTTAGCACTGATTAATTACAAATCTTTTAAATGACTGCATTGTTTCTCTCCAGGTAAACTTAAATATGGCAGTTCAAAATCATCAACAACAGATACGACGTCATCATACTTATTATAAAACCCAGTTTGTGTGTGTGTGTGTGTGTGTGTGTGTGTGTGTATGTACGTTTATATATTAGATCGGATTTCCTACATTTTTCAACCGATTTCAACAAAACTTCACAGGACTACGTAAAATTACCTTGCGGTGGTTCTGATAGCGCCAAAAATTGGAAAAACACAATTGTTTTTGCACGAAATCAATTTGAAAACACGATCAAGAGGCATCACGAGAATGAAAGGAGGACAACTCATATCGAGTTATACTTATTATAAAACCGAGGTTGTTGGTGTGTGTGTGTGTGTGTGCAAGTTTGTTTATATATGGGATCTGATTTCCTATATTTTTCAACCGATTTCAACAAACTTCACTTTTTTTTGGCGGGTAGTGTTTCTTATTGTCTTGCACACTTTTTTCTTTATTTTTACATTCATAATGCTTTTAAAATTCCATTTACAAGACAATTGTTTATAATAAAATTCTATTCCATCGGTAGACTCATAACGATTGGAAACAATGTTTTTGTTTGAGTTTGGGTTTGACCAAATCGTAAAAAAAAACCAAAACAAAACAAAAAAATCTAATTTAAACATGCGTGTCCGTCAACCTTAAACAATAATCTTTGTCAATTTTATTTTTCCGTGATGGTCGATACTTGATCTAGCTCTTACTGTTACATCTCCGGGTAACGCCGGGCTCTACTGCTAGTTATCTCTAAGATACTGGTTCCCAGACAAACTATTTTTTTATGTTTAGGAATAGATGATATTGAAATCAGGAGAACAGGGATGGTCATCACCCAATTCAAAGACTTATTCATGCACAGCACACATTCTAACTAAGGCCTTATGTCCTTGGGAATTGTCCCGATATAACAAAACACTTTTCATCAGTTTTTCTGGGCGTTTACTTCATAACCTTTCGTAAGATGGTATAGCACGCTCCATTGATGGTGTGGCCCTTTTACATTCAATACGTTTTACATTGAAATAAACCGTCATCATCTTCCTTGCAGATAAAACGAGCTTGGCATTCTTTGAGGAAGATGAGGAGGCGTGTTTCTATTGCATGGATCGAAACGATGCACCCAATACTTATCTTTGGTTAGGAAATTGTTATGGCAATTTACCCACGCACGCATGAACTCTCCCAGCTATAAATATGAGCAAGCACTGCCTTTTGAAGATGGAAGTTTCCAGCAGCCATCTCTGAAAGTCGGATTGCTCATT
Organism: Acanthosepion lycidas; assembly: GCA_963932145.1. Classification (NCBI taxonomy): domain Eukaryota; kingdom Metazoa; phylum Mollusca; class Cephalopoda; order Sepiida; family Sepiidae; genus Acanthosepion; species Acanthosepion lycidas. The sequence goes on from OZ010605.1 coordinate 26,287,699, forward strand.
CTTGTCGTAACACTCTCGTTTGTATTACTGTTTCTGTTAATATATTTGTTTAACTCAGTTCCTATCTTTGTGTATTTATTTCTGGCCCTAACAAAGCCACAACAGAAATCTTCATCTGTATCTGCCTCAAACAATATCCGATTTTACTGGGGAACTTTAATCAGGTATAAAAGACGTGACCTGCACCGAGAAGAAACCTTTGTCATCCAAAGTTCGCTGTGTAAAATATTTTCAACTCTTTCAAGAGATATGCTAAAAGCATTGATTATTTGATTTATAGTCAATCGCCTGTCATCAATCTCCATGTGCTGGCTGCTCCACATTCTGGGTAATCTTCTAGATGAAAGCTTCCGCTCCTAAATTCAACCGCCCACTTTTACAGTGTTGATAATATTGGAGCATCATACCCTAATGTAGCAACCATGTAAGATAATGTTCTTGATGACGAAACGTTTCCTTTGTTGCTACTTGATAAATCCACAAGGCCATGTTTTATCCATGTTCAAGAAAAAGTCGCTACTAGTTATTTTTGAAGTCTTATTTGAAGAGGTAGATGTTAGCTTATCGGGAAATAATGCATGGACTTATTAATAAGAAAAGATTAAATGTATGCAATATTACTCATCTCTAGCATCATTACTTCATAATCAACCTACGGACTTTTCAGCGCACGTTGATTGTGCAACCAGTTTTACTGTCGTTTGAAATTTATAGAATCTCTCTGTTGCTACATTTTTTCAGGAAAATAAGATGCTCAATTCCATTAGCTGCTATCGCTCTTACCAGTATTGTTAGGAGTTTCCGTCTTAACCTTTTGTTTGAAGTAGTGCGGAATTCCCACATTTTGATTATGTCATTATTTTATTGACACAACTTACATTTTTCGGACTGTTGTTCTCATATTTGTTGCCATATTTACGACATTTTGGCAGTTGTATGCTCAGGCCTCCTTTAGATGAACAAAATTTCGAACTGAACTTTTTATTTCGTTCACCGGGGTATATTGTTCTAGATACACGAGCCATGCCTCTTCCAGGTGTCTCAATATTAGTTATGTCCAACCAACTCAGCCAGGTATTGAACTCAAAACTTTTTCGGTCTAGTCACTAGATTAATTATTTTCCCTTCGGGTGACAATTGCTGTCCATTTAAATTGTTCTGTTGCTGGAATTCCCCAAAGGATGTGGTTTCTGTGATTTGGCACAGGTTTTTGTGATTCTGTAGTGCTGGAATCCTTTTTTTGACCATTGATCTGAGAAAACGCATATATATAATTATCATTACCGTTAAAACATGAATGATATATATATATATATATATATATATATATATATATATATATATATATATATATATATATATATATATATATGGTATTTATGAAACTTAAATATGTATGTTTGTTTATACTATTTGAAACCAAATAAAAAGCTCCGGATTCACTCAATGTAAAGGGTTATTGTTAAAATTTTTAGATAGATGATGATAAGTGAGATAGATAAGGATACCTGCATGATTTGAAGCCATTAATTTTGTAGTGTTAAGAGAACGACAAGTTTAGGAGTCTGTTCTATAAAATAGAAGTTTCTGGAAAAAAACAAAAAACGAGTGGACCTGATTGCTTGTATTTGTACCAGGGAGGAAATGTCTCCAACTCACCTAGTGTGGTTGTAATATTGTCTTGCTTAGGCTACTCACCGAGACGTCTTTTAGAAATCCTCCTGACTAAATCGAACGGACTTCCCTGATTCAGTTGCAGTTCTTTATTTAAGGCGTCTTGCCTAGTTCATTTGTGTTATTGTGGGTGTCTCGTTTAATCCACAAAAATTCGCCTCCGTGTAAGTAGTGTCTTAGGAATAAAAGTTAAATGAAAAATAAATATATACAGAAATATTAAATACTGCCAGATATTTAAGTGTGACTTTTCTAAGACCAATTAAATTAATAAATAAATAAACGAATATTCTGTTGTCATTGTGCATTTTAAAAACAAAATAAAATGAAATGGCATGGGAAGATTATGCTGCGCCTGTTATTTTTTTTAAATATAGTAAAATAAAAGAACATTACAATACAATAATGCCTCAAGTTTGTATTCTACAAAGCAAAATAAAAAATATATATTTTTAACCATTTTACCACAAGCAAGGTAGGAGTACGCAGGGGTTATAAAAAGTTAGATAACTATATATTTGTATTATAAAAGTGAGAGAAAATATAGGGGGTGAGGAAAGGATGAAAGATGAACAGAAGAATAGTATGCCAGTCAATCATTTTTTTTTGTTTAACACTGAATAGAGAGCAAAATGTGAGAAAAATTGGGTTGCATCTATCTGATAAATAGTTTACAACAACAGATAACGAGAAATGGCATACAGGTTGCCCCCAAAAGTCTAGACTCATAAACAAAAATACCCTTTATTTTTAAATGAAACTAAAAAATTACTTATACTTAATATCCGCAAAAGACACTTGAAATTTCTACGGCACGTAATGAGGAAAGATGGCTCAGAGAATTTTATACTCCCATGACCGATTAAAGTCAAGAGGGAAAGAAAAAAAGAATAAATCGCTACCTAGTGAGCTTGAGTTTTAGGGAGCCATTGTATAGCACATAGAAGAAGAAGACCTTGAAAATATTTATAGAAATGGACCTGGGAAGCCATATTACGCCGGTAGAAATATGACTGAAACCGAGATGATAGGTCAGCACCGATATATTACAGATTTTTTCTTTGGATTTTATCAAAGTCTTGAAACAAAACGAATAATTCTGTTATTATTTACTTTTTATTCGTATTTTTCCGATTCAACATGACACAGTACACTTCGTATGTCCATTCCACTAAGTCATTCTGTGCAAATTCATCACAGCTTCTCGATTGGATTTAAACCAGGAGAGTTTCCGGGTTCGTCTATAGTACTTTGATTTGCTCAGTGATAATGCTTGCCAGTGTGTTCCTTAAACGTTACAATTTTCGTACGCTTCCTTGGAGTAACGTCCATTGTAGAAATTAGCCGTAGGACAACTAATCGACAGTCGAGATAATAGGGTGAGGACGAGTTACAAACCTGATCCACTGACGGATGATACAATATTTTTGAAGGACAAACAAATTTCATCATACACCGCGAAAATAGATTCATATTACTGCACACCACCGCAAATGACCTAATCTTAGGAAAAATATAAATCGATTACACCCACTCATTCCAGTCGGTCTAAAACTGACGGCATAGTAAAAGACAGAAAGCTGAAGCGGTTGTTTCAGTTAATTTGTACAAGGGTGTAGATATGTAAGATAGATTCTGGAGAGAAATTTTTTTTTAGCACAACAGTGAAGATTCTTAGCACCAGTCCTAGGAATGAATTCAATATAATATTTCCAGTTCATGTTAGCCAAGAATGTTAGCCGAAGAAGGCGTAACGAGACAGAATCTTTAGATGTTAACATTAATTATGTTGATGGAAGACACAAAGTACTCTCTCAGATGATTAATATAGAGCAGTTTTTTTTTGCACGCGTTAAAATTAACAAGTCATTATTTGCCCTGTTTAACAACAGACTTTAGGTCATTTTTTAGATCAACCACCAATTTGACCTTATCTGACTCTTCAGACTTACTGTCGGGACAGGAGTATATATGTATGTGTATATGCTTGGCTCCCTCATACACCTGGTTAACATTTAGATTCTATAGAGAATGTTAAATTTTCTAAGCCATCTTTCCTTAACATATGTCGTAGAAATTTCAACTGTCAATTCTAATTCGCGTTTTCTTTCGAACTTTTTTTTTATTATTCGTTAGGGTTTTTCATCTAACCTAATGTCTTCTTCCTGTTATGCTATTATTTTAATCGATACACGTATCGAGATATTATCACAGAGAAATTAAAAACAACTGGACTAAATGGAGAAATTATACTAAAGAAAAAATATGACTACAGCAAAAATCGAACCTGGATCCATTTTTCAGGGAAACCATCTTTCAGCCAAAGCGTGCCTCTACCATCTCGGTACAGAGAACATATTTCTCTCGCTTCGAATCGGTTCTTCATCTTTAAGGATGTCGTCCTTCATTCGCAGTCATAGATATCGGTAAATATATTTCTAATGAATTTAGTATACAAATGAATTGAAAATGAGGGAGAAAGGAATATTCAATGGTCATTTTAAACCAATTAAACAGAAATTGAACCTGCCTTCATATTACAGATTCTTTAGATTTTATCAAGAATCTTGATATATATATATATATATATATATATATATATATATATATATATATATATATATATATATATATATATATATATATATATATATAACAAGAGAGCCAAACCTAAATTATGTGGCAGAATATTAAATGTACAGACGAAGGTACGTAATAACTTACATATACACCAAAGCCCTATAGCAAAATAAAATTTTGTAAATAAATTTAATGGAAAAAAATTGTTAAAAATCTTTGGACAATGATAAGAGAAAGTAAAACATATTTCTATTAAAAATATTTTTCAAGAATACACAGCTTATCCCTAAATCCTAAGACATGGTCAAAAATGCATATTTTTAAGAAATTAAATTTTCAACATTTTATTGAACTGGGATATTAAAATTTACATATTCAGTATAATTTCTATCATTTGTGTTGCAAAGGTTAATACGCTTTCCAAGATTTACGTCAAGCTGATCCAATAATTCCAATCTGCAGTCAATTTTAGCAAATTCACTCTTTATGTGTTCAGTCAGGTGTGTTACTTCTGTGATTTTCTTTGACTACACCTTCTGCTTTTGCATACCCCAGAAAAAGAAGTCAATTCTTTCTTCTTTTGACAAAACCATGTTTAATCTCTGGAGATATATATATATATATATATATATATATATATATATATATATATATATATATATATATATATATATATATATATAGTTAATGGAATTTCCTAAGTGTTTAGACTTTAGGGACACCGTGACATACAATTTTAACCAAGAGTATGTAGGAAGATTTTGTTGATTCAACTTTTCACATATAATATTTTGCTTTAAAACAAAATATTGACCATCCCGCGCTGTTCGTAAAACCGCGCCCATTTCACGAGCAAGTGGACTGTACTGCTAACATTGTTTTTACTGTTATTAGTTTAGTAAAGCACAAAAATGTAGAAATATACGAATGAAGACGGTGTTGCGTCAAGTTTTCATTTGTACCCTCAAAACCTGTCCTTAATTTGCAAATACGAGTCATTAAATGATTCTGGAGTAGAAATGGAAAGGTTGTCTTCATTTTAGTATTTTCCAGATTTATTACTTTCAGACTATCATTTGTCTGGTTAACGATTCCAATAACTTATAGAAATGGAAAAATTCCGAAAATATTTTTTTATCTGGGGTGTTCCTTCAGGTCGTAAGCAAACATGGCCCTCCACTTCTTCCTGTTGTAGCTCTTATTAATTGTTGTGTTTTTTCATTTCTTCCATACCGTTCTGCAATCAAAGTTCAAACATCAAAGTATGTCAAGCGTTCTGTCTTTTATCCTTCTTTCCCTCTATCTGTCGTATAAGTATCATATTTTCCAAGCTCACCTTCTTCATTATTTGCCTCAGAAATTTCAACTGCCTGATGTTAATTATAAGTTTCTTTTTGTTTCCATTCTCTCTAAAACCTCGTCGTTGCTCATATGTTCGGCTCATAGTATTCTCAGCATCCTTCTGTAGAACCACACTTCTGTTGCTTCAAGTCTCGTCTTCATCTTTGTGGAGATTGTCCAGCATCCGCTGCCATACAGGAAGGCATATATCATGTATCAGTTCAGTAATCTTTTACTTGTTTCCAACGAAAAATATTTACTGATTCAAAAACCGAGAAACTCTCTTTATCTTTTTCTAGGATTAATGGAATACACAGTTATCTGAAACTTTCATAGAAAGCCAGCGGAAATATGTTTATTGTGTCATAACAATGCTAATGACAATATTATTAGTTTTCTTAATCGTAGTCTTTCGGCCTCTTTGCCCGAACATTTAGTTGTAATCTAGTTATGGTTTTTTTTCAGTTCCTGGCTGGAAGCAAAGGGTAGTATATGTTCTCCTCATTTCTTACGGTAATTATAATAGTGTCTTTAAAACAGTTTAGAAACATTAAAATCACTATTTGATGATTTGTTTTTTTATTTGCATAAATTGTTAATGATTTTTAATACATAACAAGTTCACTGCTCACAAATTTAATTCTAACCCTAACATATTTCATACCTCCAGCAGTTGATAAATATCAAACCGTAGTAGAAAAAGAATAGTAGATATCATAATATAGTAGAAAATAGACAGTAGATGTCATACTATAGTTGCGCCGCTATTTTGATATTTCGATTCGAGTCTTTTCCTTTTTGGCAATTTGATTGGTCAGAATAGAGTGCCTGTTTTAATATAACAACCAATGATTTTATGGTCATCAACAGACCTACAAATTTATTCCAACGTGCTGTCCTTCGTTTTGTCTCTTCTAAAGGGACAAGTACCAACTTGAAAAGATATTTTACCATTTGCTACCAGCCAGAGCGGATTCTCTCACGAATTCTTCGCTATCTTCAATCCTTGATCCCATTGTGGCCCCGATATAACTCATCTCCGTTCGTTACTTCCAACAGTCGGGGGTTAGGGTAGACGTATTTAAGCCATTTATCGGATCAAATGCCTTATTCAATCGACAAAAATCGCGTCACAGAAGCCTGACAGGATTCAGCCGAGAACCGGGTGACCGGAACTCATTTCCTTGGCAACGATACAAATCGACCATTCCTTGTACGCCACCGCTTCTCCGTTAATTTCTTCTCCTTGGGACCTCACTACGATCCCAGAACTGATTGCACCTTATTTATCCTGAAACCACCAAGATTGATCTCACATTATCCTTTAGGGCGCCAAAAAGGACAAAGATTTAGAGGCGGGGACAGAAAAGAAGATCCGTTGCTTCACACATATGTATGGTTCCATCATCATATTTCAGCTCGACTTTCGTTCGATTTTCTTTTATCAGTGACACAAACGCTTTGGATGTTTGAACGATTTCCTTCCCGGGCTGCACGACGCCATCTTTGTCGTTCTTCACCTTCTCACTCTTTCTTTCTTTCTTTCTTTCGAACTATCGCTTCTCTGCATTTTCGTTTGGTCCTTGCAAAGATTTCAGAATCATATATTAGCAAATGGCACTTCCTGATACATTGTGGTCTGACCAGATGTTCTGTGGCTTTGTTGGTACATATGCTTGTCGGTCGATTCAAGATAGGTGGGAATTCTTACATTGTGTGTCTATTGAAATTAAATTCTCGTCTCATTTTCCAATCATTAAGATAAGGTTTGCAATCACTCAGATAACGTTTTGCAATAAACATTAATGGCTATTTGGTTCATGATCGAGGCGCTAATAACTAAACGTCTCCAAAGAAGCAAAACAATTGAAAGGGGATTTGAAACCATTACATGAACAAATCGACTGGTGCAGACGATCGTATTGAAATAAAAGGATTTTGCTTTCTTCGACGCCGATGTCGGGAGCGGTGTATCGGGAGGCGGGTGAAGCAGTATTTCAGTTAATCGAATTCAGGAGACATTTTGTTATAAAAACGACTTTATGTACTACTTCCGGTACTTTTAGTAGGAAACAAAAGACTATTTCATATCAACATAAGCGTCAACAACATACGCAGTTGAGCTTATGCGGTTATGAGGTGGTTATCGTAATATAAAAGGAAAGATTTCCGCAACGTTTGCCTGACCCCGAGTTACGTTTTTCCTTAGTTCTTGGCTTTGGGGTTAAAATCAATGGTTAGTATCTGTTCTTTTAATCTCTAACGGAAATTTTAATATCGTTTTTTGGGAAATTCTGACCGAGCAGATTCGGGGTTAAATTATGAAATGTTTCCATTCAATTCTAATAATAGGTTTCTAAAGTCCACTAGTTGTTACTGCTTTTTCAGTATTGACGAGAGTTTCCTTCCTAAACTCTTGTTAGAAGTAGTGTGAAACGTCAGAATATTAATTAAGTCCTTATTTTCTCTTGTTTAGTTGTTGCTGCTCTTGGAATTCCTGGTGTTATGTTTTATTTGGTACTATTCTTTCTTTGTAATTATGTAGAGCCAGTCGATGGGATTAGTAGAAATAGGGTCCTTGTCAAGTCCTACAGGAATTTGAGAAATAATTATATATTTTGGAAATTACAATAATTCTCTTTTTATCCCTTGCATTTCTTCAGTTTTAGTTGAAGACTAAAGAATATATCTTTCAGAATATGCATAGCAACAGAGTAAATACGCTGAGTAGACAATTTGCAAAATGTTCAGCGCATATATAATAATCTATAACTTGTAATTCCTTCAATTTAATTAACGATGAAATTTCATCGCAAATAAGCATAATTATATATGGTAGAAGGGAATTAAAGACACAACAAAAACTGGCGTAATATTTTAAGTGATGATATCTGCTCTAGAGTTTGAATTAAGATGACAAAGGTTTGAGCTTGAGAATATCCGTTTTAACTTTGTGCCGGCAAATTTTACCAAAGTTACCTGCAAAAATATGTTTTTCAACAGATTTCTTTTTATTTCTCTTGACACAGATATTATTGTATACGCCCTCAGTAATTTTTATTGATTTAATAAAATCAAACTATAGGAAAACACCAGAAAAAAACGAATTCACTAAATATTTCATATGTACACCCTTGTGCAGATTAATTAAAACAACTGTTTTAGTTCCGTTTCTCTCACCATACGGTCAGTTTTAAACCCACTGGAGTGACGAGGTGTAGTTGATTTCTATTTTTTGCTAGGATTAGGTCATTTGCAGTTATGTGCCGTAATATGAAACTATTTTCGGTGTGCATGACGAAATTTGATTGGTCCAACTGCATCAGATTTTTATCATGCCCAAACAGTATTGACTCAATTGTAGACTAGTTGTCCTATGGCCATTGTCTGCAACGGACGTCACTCCAAGGTGTTGTTCTGACGCTGATGGCCACGGCTCGAATGGTGATTTGGACGACGCGAAAGAAGGAAGTCTTGCTGGGCAATCGTCTTTCTCATCAGGATCTAATCCGATTCTTTGAGCATCAACACAGGATGAAGATTAGAACTGATAGAAAACGATTGCATTCGACAGTCTTTAGCGAAAGGTGGGTAAAAGAGGCGAGCTTGGTTCGTGTGAACGGGGCTAGCCTTGATTTTCTCTTCTAGGTCAACCTATGGCACATCGGGGTGGCTTCCTATGGAACCCTCCACTTGGTTAGGTTAGACAAGCTTCAGTGTACCTAGTTAATGTGAGTAAGTGTTGTTCCTGGCCTCTATCCCGGCTGCTCTTTGGTTATGATTCAAGTCTAGATTACCAACCTTTCCAGTTTGTTTTGGCCCCTTTTCATCTCGACTGGGTCAGCTGTATATTTTCTCATGCCCGCATAATATTTTATCCTGTTCCCACTCCCTTAGCGAGAGTGTCTCTTGATTTTTTCCTATGGGCAGAATACAGGGGCCTCTCTATTTTGAGGGGTGTACGGGTCCTACTAAAATTAGTTATGTTTAGTTTGTGTTTTTGTTAATTTTTAGTTTGTTATTGGGTTCACCTCCCACCCCTCTCATTTTTTCATTATTAAAATTTTATGTATATTGTTTATTCATCATCAAATTTTTATATTGTGGGGCGCGTTTTTGTAGGGTCCCCTTGAGAGGATGTGGTATTATGGTGGTTGGAGGATTGGACGGTGACAGATGAGTTCTTGTGGTGAATGGGTAAATTGTAATGTATGAATGGGTCGTGAATCTGATTAGCTAGGTATAGGATAGCTAGTTTGGACCAGCCTCTACCCCTCCCCTTCTTCGGGCGCCTGCCACAATTTGTATTTAAAAAACAAATAAATCTCCTAGAAACATATATATACACAAAAAACTGCAACACAAGGAAGCGTACGAAAATTGTAACGCTTCACAAACACAATGACAAGTCTTACCATTGAGTAAATCAAAGCATTATAAACTCGCCCTGAAACTGTTGACTTAAATCCAATCGATAATCTATGGTCAATCAGCAAGGAAAGACTTTGTGGAATGGACATAGGAAATACTAATATATGCACTGGGTTATGTTTCATTGGTAAAATACGAAAAAAAGTAAATAATAACGGAATTATTTGTTTTGTTTCGAATAATTTGTACAAGAGTATATTATAATTATTTTATGCCATTTTTTCATCCGAGGGACAGATATTTCATGCCTTTTTGTATAAGCCTATCTTTTTGTATAATGATAGTATCAAGTATGAGATTGTTCGGAAAATATTGTCTGATTTTAGAGTCAACTTTTGTTCCTGAAATATTTAATCAGATCAGTCAAAAGAGGAAGCGTCTACCTTTCTGTCATCACGTCCAAGGTTATTTATGTTTCACGATAAATGTCTGAAGAGATCTTTGAATGCACTTTCTGCAACTTCTTTACAACGGAATGTCTTTTGGCATAAAAATGGCCAACATACTTCAAAAAGTAGTAGTCAGTGGTTTAAAGATCAGGGGCCGTGGCAAAAACTTCTGCAATGTCATCCTTATAATATGTGGCCGGGTATTTTCCTGAAGCAGCATTGTCCCCCGTCGATTAACCAGTACCGGTTGAATTTTGCTTAACTAGAAGGCTATTTGATCCAGCTGTCGGCAGTAAGCTTTGGTAGTGATGCTCTGGTTAGGTTCCAGAAAGTTGTAAAGGATAACATCAATGTCGGACCACAATCTTGCACTCTCTTGGTGTAATTAGGGTTTGGAAAGTGTTTGGGTCATTCGTCATAATCAAGCCAATGAGCCCCTAACGATTGTCATAAGGGAACCATTTCTAAACAGATGTCAATATTCGATCAGGAAATGGATCATTCGAATTTCGCAATTGCGGCATCGAATGCGCTTCAAAACGTCAAACTCTGAATTTCTCGTACATCATGTGGAAACTATGTATCGACTTTCTTTACCTTTGTAGTTTTCTTGCTGCGACCCTTGATCTGAAACATTTCTCAACAAAACTCACTAATCGATCATTGAAATTTCGCAACTGCAGCAGCGAACAGACTTCAAAATGTCAATTTCATTAACTTTCACTTACTATATGTGGAACCCATTTGTCAATTTAGTTCACCTTGCCAGACATTTCTCTGGCACTTTGGCATGAGTTTTGCCTGACTAGTGTTTCCAGATGTTGCACCTGTTAAGATGGTTTTAAGAGTGATAGACATTGGGCAAGATATCCTACGAAAATGCGCTTTTGCAGTCATCCTCGCGTCATGTGACCGAGCCATTTCATAAAGCAGAATTGCATATCGTCGATTAAGCAAATCAGGTGCATTTAACCGATTTGCTGGCAATAAATTTCGGCAGTGATACTTTACACAGCTGTAATGGAAGACACCAATGTCAGACCAACAACACATCATTGTACTCTTCTACTGGTGCCATTTCTTGTCTTAGAAAGTATTTGCGTTCTTCATCAGTATCAATTCATTGAGTTGATCGTAAACGATCATGATCCATTCTCTCTCTTTCTCTCTCCATCATAATGATTAACCTCATCTCTCTCTCTCTCTCTCTCTCTTTCTCTTTTATAAATAATTCATTTCTCTGCACAAGGCACTATTCGATCAAACTAAGAAGCCATCATTTGTTTCAGTTAAAAATAGACTGGATATCGTTTTGGGCAAAAAGCTGCTAATTTCACTTTATCGAACTCATCAGACATAACATTGAGAGAGGATTTCTTACCGTTTCCTGTTTAGTATCGGGTTTCCGGTTTCTTCTACTTCAACATCATACTTCTAAAATCTTACCCAATAGGAGTAGATAAGTTCGACTATCGTCCGGTTCACACTCCTCTCTGGTTTTTTGAACAGGAGTAGAGGTTTATGCTTTGTTCCCTGTTTCGGACTGGGTTTCGGGATACTTCTAATGTCTGGTACTTCGCTTGTGTCTAATCTATCTAAATCCTATTGGCAAGGAGAAAAAATAATTAGGATAAAATGCCAGAATTAAGGCAGATATTTTAGAAGTATGATGTTGAAGTAGACGAAAACGAAAACTCGATCCTAAACAGGAAACGGTAAGAAATCTTCTCTGATCATTTCGATAAACTGAAATTGACAGCTTTTGCCCAAAACGATATCCTGTCTATTTTTAACTGAAACAAATGATGGTTTCTTAGTTTTTGCCTCCTAGACCACTCTCTATTACTTTCTGCTTCCGTCATCAAGACTGATCCTAATCACCAAGAGAATGGCTCGTTTCGCCTTTTCGCCTAATGTTCTCAGTTGACATGAAGTGGAATGACAATACTGAATTCATCGCTAGGTCAGCTGCTAAGAAATTTGGTTCACTGGGTCTTACTAGACGCTTTCTCTCACTCTGTCTTACATAACTATAAGTCGACAATTCATTCATGTTTAGAATACGGCTACCATTTCCCTCTATTTATCTCGAGCTCTGTTATAAAATCCAAAGAAAAATCAGCAATATTATTGGTCCTGACATGGCGACTCGGGTTCAGTCACTTCCCACCGCTGTAAAGTTGCCTCACCGTGCCTTTTCTATAGATATCTTCATAGTAATTGTTTGGATGAGCTCGCTGGCTATGATACCTAAACTTTACGAATTTAAGCACTGTACTAGTTTGGCAACAAGATCTCATCAATTCACAGTTGAATTGGCAAGATGTAACCGTAAATTCAATGCAATTTATTTTCTCACACTTCTCGCTTGTGGAATACTCTTCATTCTTTCCAGCAAACTTTAATCTTCCAAAATTTAAATCCAATGTCAAACGCTATCTACTTTTCTGCGGATTACTCTTCTTTTGTTCTCGTTCCTTAGGAAATTTTTCTTCCGCTCTCTGTAAACGCTTGTGTCTTAGTGATTTTACTACCTTGCTTGGGGCGAAATTGATTAAAAAAAGAAAAAAAAACTACGCCTGTTCAAAAAGATAGTAGGTGTGCGGTGACTGAAGAATACTACAACTACTCCTAAAGAGTTCATCAAAAAATCAAAATCTAAAAAAAAAAAACAATATTTTAGACTTAATACATGCTGAAAAAATTAACTAACATATAGAAAAACTGTTAGTTGTGCCGCGTCCATCGCATGCCAGACGGCCGCTCCCCTAAGGACCTCCTGTATGGAGAGCTGGCCGCTTGAAGGAAACCCGGCGGGCGGCCACAGTTGCAGTACCGCGATGTATTGAGGTACGACATGAAAGCTGTGGAGTAACTGGCAGACATAAGATCCAAATGGAGAGAAATCCTGACCAAACACCTCAAGTCAGAGGAGGAAAAGCTGACACAAGTGGCCACGGAAAGGCAGGCCTGCAGAAAGCAAAGTGAAAGCTTCAACAGACCAGAGACAGAACACACATGCAACCTCTGCAACAGAGATTGTCACTCCCACATCGGCCTCTACAGTCACAGACGTCGATGTTCCAGCCAAGCAGACAACAATTATGCTACCCAAGGTCAACACTGACCGACTGAGGCCTACAAAAATATTAACTGTATATTTTACTATATAAATGAACTAAAAAAAATTAACTGACATAATTTTTTAACTATTTATTGTTCCAAGACGCTGCAGTTATTAAATTGTCAATGCGAGAGAATTGTTTTCTTTAAGAAAGAGCATCCAACTTGAGGACATTTGTGTTTTTGTTCTGTTTTAATCTGCTAAATTTTTATCCTTTGTGTTTTTTTTTTTTAATAATTGTATCAAAAATTCCAGGAATTATATAAACTGTACCAAATTACCTTTATTATAGGTCACTCTGTACTTCTCTCACTATTAGATTGGTGCAAAAATAATGTCGTTTTCTCACATACGTTACTATGTGAGAAAACGACATTATTTTTGCAACCAACCTAATAATAATAAATTAACATGACTGATCATAAACGTAATAGTCATTTCAATTAAATATATTAGGTTGGTGCAAAAATAATATCGTTTTTTGACGTTAAAAAATACGTCAAAAAACGATATTATTTTTGCACCAACCTAATAACAGCTGCACTTTACAGCAGCAGGACTTAACATGTACATCATTGCATTGAGATTTGCTTAAGATTTCCGTGAAGAGTTCGTAGTCATATGACTTCTGCAGAAATATTATATGTTATTCGCAAAGAACAGGCTGTAGAAAAGGCAGAATCAAAACGAATTAAAAAAAAAATTAAGCTCTCGACTCGCATGTAATTATTAGAATGTCGGAGAATTTAGATGTGTTTGTTTAGTAAACACGACACTTGATTTCTAGGGTTACATAAGCAGCTAATCATTGTTCTAATGAAGAACGCGGTAAAGATGGCGACTGATTGGCTTAGAAAGACGACGAGGAAGCCGAGGACGAAGATAACATCGTTAATGAAGAATTTTTTGATTTCGATAAGGACCAATTTAATTAAATTTATTTAAAGTAAAGTGGAAAGTCTTTTATTCATTTTATTTTGTTTGAATTTAAAATATTTGAATACTGAATTGTTGAAAATATTTTCGCATTTGGCGTTCTTCGTTCGTTCTTTAGTGTAAGGAGGAAAGTGTTGATAGTGAGATTCAAGAACGAAAGAATAAGAAGACTAAAGGAAAAAAAAGAAGAAAAATAGAAAGAAAGAATATAACGATTGAAAAAAGAAAAAATGAAATAAAAAGATAGAAAGAAAGAATAAAAAGATAGAAAGATAGATAGAATAAAAAGTTGGAAAGAAAGAAAGAATAGAGAAAAAGTAAGAAATATATAAAGAAAGTATAATATATAGATAGGAAGAAAGAATAAAAAGATAGAAAGAAATATAGATAGAAAGAATAAAAATCTACACAGAAAGAAAGAATAAAAAATATAAATAATGAAAAAAAGAAAAAGATTGAAAGAAAAAAGAAAAAGATGGAAAGAAAGAATGATAAAAAGATAGAAGGAAAGAAAGGATGCGAAAGACAGAAAGAAGGAATAAAATGATAGAAAGAAAGATAGAAAGAAAAAATAAAAAGACAGAAAGAAAGAAGGGACAAAAGGATAGAAAGAAAGAAAGAAAAGATAGAAAGAAAGAATAAAGGATGGAAAGAAAGAATAAAAAGATGGAAAGAAATAAAGAAAGAAAAGATAGAAAGAAAGAAAGAAAGAAAGAAAGAATAAAAAGATGGAAAGAAATAAAGAAAGAAAAGATGGAAAGAAAGAAAGAAAAAAAGATAGAAAGAAAGAAAAAAAGATGGAAAGAATGAATAAAAAGATAGAAAGAAAGAATAGAAAGATGGAAAGAAAGAATAAAAAGATAGAAAGAAAGAATAGAAAGATGGAAAGAAAGAATAAAAAGATAGAAAGAAAGAAAAAAGATGGAAAGAAAGAATAAAAAAATAGAAAGAAAGAAAGAAAGATGGAAAGAAAGAAAGAAAGAAAGAAAAAAGATGGAAAGAAAGAAAAAAAATAGAAAGAAAGAAAGAAAGAATAAAAAGATGGAAAGAAAGAAAGAAAGAAAGAAAGAAAATATAGAAAGAAAGAAAGAAAGAATAAAAAGATAGAAAGAAAGAAAAGAAAGAATAAAAAGATAGAAAGAAAGAAAAAAGATGGAAAGAAAGAATAAAAAGATGGAACGAAAGAAAGACTAAAAAGATAGAAAGAAAGAAAAGATAGAAAGAATGAATAGAAAGATGGAAAGAAAGACAAGATAGAAAGAAAGAAAGAAAGTAAGAAAGAAAGAAAGAAAGAAAGAAAAGATGGAAAGAAAGAATAAAAAGAATGAAAGAATAAAAATATGGAAAGAAAGAATAAAAAGATAGAAAGAAAGAAAGAAAGAAAGAAAGATTAAAAAGATTGAAAGAAAGTAAGAAAAGATAGAAAGAAAGAATAGAAAGATGGAAAGGAAGAATAAAAAGCTAGAAAGAAAGAAAGAAAGAATAAAAAGATGGATAGAAAGAAAGAAAAGATAGAAAGAAAGAAAGAAAGAAAAAAAGAAAGAAAGAATAAAAAGATAGAAAGAAAGAAAAAAAGATGGAAAGAAACAATAAAATGATAGAAAGAAAGAATAGAAAGATAGAAAGAAATAAAGAAAGAAAGAAAAGATAGAAAGAATAAAAGAATGAGAGAATAAAAAGATGGAAAGAAAGAATAAAAATCTAGAAAGAAAGAATAAAAAGCTAGAAAGAAAGAAAGAATAAAAAGATGGAAAGAAAGAAAGAATAAAACGACAAGTGATGAAACGTGCCACAGACATACCTTCCACATAATGTTAAGAAATTAATGACAACTCCGTGTCCATCTAATTAATGTTATACCAATTATTGGACGTTATTTCTGCGAGTTATATGTCGTTGCTATTTCTGTTATACTATCTAGTATAAAAAAGCGAATGTATTTTAACAAAGGAAAACAGAAATAAGATAATATAAAGAAAAACAGAAATAATATAATATATAGAAAAACAGAAATAATATATAAAGGAAAATCATAAACAAAAAAAAAAAACAAAACAGAAAGAAGGCATGAAAACAACCTAGCAAGTATTTATTTAAGTATCTGTCGTAGATTTTAGGTTTTGATTAGGGGTACGGTAGATACTACGGGGACAAAAGGAAGAAAATCATAATTAATGACCAAGCAAGAAATTAATAAAAAAAAATCATTTTACGGAAAGTAAAAGCATTTTTATTTTATGAAAGAAGAGGAAAAACAAAAGAACAAATGATACAGGTAAATGAAGAAAGAAAAAAGCAAAATGCAAAGAAATTATGCCATTTCAATAAAGCAAACAGCTAAAAACAGAAAAAAATATGTGCACGAGAGTAGAATGGCCACAATTTGTTTTGTTTTACTGCATATCAAACCTCAGTGTGTCATTTAATGGTAACAATTTTTTTTAGGATAGGTTCTTATGAATAGAATATGTATTCTATGTAAGAAATCACTTTGTAGGTCAGGGTTTGTTTTTATTTTGTCTTACGGCATTTCAACCTCAATGGGTTATTTAATGTCGGCAAGATTTTTAGGATATGTTGGTACGAATAGAATACGTATTCTTTGTAAGGAATTTGTATATCAGAATTTGGGTTTATTTTTGTTTTATGGCATATCAACACCTCAATGGGTTATTTATTGTTAACAATATTTAAGGATGGGTTCGTATGAATAGATTATCTATTCTTTGTAAGAAATCAGTTTGTAGATCAGGGTTTATCTTATTTTGTCTTACGGAATATCAACCTCAATGTTTTATTTAATGCCGATAAGACTTTTAGAATAGTTTTGTATGAATAAAATATGTATTTTTTGTAAAATTGTAGATTAGGTTTCATTGAAGTATTTTTGTAACGAGGGTTTTAGTCGAGAATCAAATGTATTGATTGTAATATTTTTTCAACGACATACTGCTGATATTTTTACTATAAAAAATCTATTTTTATACTTTCAGAATGTTTTAACTTCATTCTGGAGGTGAACTATTTGTCAATAGCTGGGTCTCTAACAGGTGTTACCACCACCAGTCAAAGTGAACCTGGAAATAACTGCAATTAACAGGTGGTTCCACGCTTCTCGAAACCTCCGGATCGTTATATCAGTGCAAAGGAAAAGAGGGACAAACAAGCAAGAGACATAGAAAGAAATAAGTCGAAAAGAGAGAAAAACAAAAGATTTGTAATAATAAAAGAAACGATAAGTAAAGAAAGTGTATATTAAAGAAAATGAATCTCTAAAAATACCTTGGAATTTCGTAAGCAGATGTAACCAAGCAGGAGACAACTGATAAAGCCAGAAAAATGCTTCGGACGAAATACAGGGTACAGCAGAGATACCTCCCATATATGCCTCCAAGAAATACCACCCACAACTACCTCCCATAAATAATTCTCAGTAATACATCCCACATATTCCTCTCAGAATTCGCTTTTACATTGAGTTACCTGAAACAGATCCCACATATACCTTCCAGAAATACCTCCCACATGTAAATCCCAGAAATGCTTTTTAATATATACCTCCCCAAAATACCTCCAACATATACCTTTTACATATACATCCCAGAAATACCTCCCATATATATCTCCAGAAATACCTCTCACATATATGCCTCCCAGAAATACCTCCCATATATATCTCCAGAAATACTTCTCACATATATGCCTCACAGAAATACCTCCCACATATATCTCCCAGAAAAATCTCTCACATATATGCCTCCCAGAAATACCTCCCATATATCTCTCCAGAAATACCTCTCGCATATACCTCCCAGAAATACCTCTTACGCTCTTACCATTATGTGGAGCTATTTCTGGGATGTATATGTGGGAGGTATATCTGGTAGGTATATGTGGGGGCTATTTCTGGGTAGCATATGTCGGAGCTATTACTGCCGTACCCCTACTCAAAACCAAATTCTACGACAGATTCTTAAAGAAATACTTGCTAGGTCGTTTTCATTGTAAAAGACGCCATATCATTTTGGAACTGAACAAATGTGAGGAACCTGATAGCGATACATGGTACCATACAGAGTTCGATCCACACTTGTTGCTCAATACTTCCGGCCTCGTGCCACACCTAAGCTACGCTTGGAAAATCATCGACGTGGTGTAATGGTTTGCAATCTTGTCTCGCTCGAACAAATTTAACAGAGTAGTGAGTTAGATCCTTACTAGGTGCCCCATATACTCGGCCTTGTGCCACATCTATGTTTAAAAAATTATCATAACGTATGTTTTAACCTACGGAAGGTTACGGAATATAATAATCACACGAACGTTGGTAATGAACGATAATACTTAGGACAAGAACAATATATATAAGATTCGCCAGCGACGCGTAAAAAAAAATAGTCAGCTGCTAGAAGTGAATCAACTGAATTCCACAGCAGGATATCTGCCATCCGCTCCACGCGGTCAGATGTGGCACAAAGCCCGAATTTAATGTGGGGTATCGGAGCCCGTATGCTCGGCCAAAATTTCCCCGTAGACCCCGTATACAAATGGGGTTGGGTAGGTGTTTCCCGAGACAAAACTCTGCCCTTCGACACGGCCTCGTCTGGGGATCCTCTCTACTCGAAGGCACAGAGTTTGACCAGCACAGCTGGGAACGAATCTCCAACTGCAGACCAACATACAGTATTTACTACTGTATTTTTAGGTGAATGGCGACATACCCATTATCATCCGTAGGTATGCTACAATAAGGTGCCATGTAAAAGTGACGATGTCGATGTCCGTGCATTGAAAGAAATAATATTAAACTGAATAGAATTATGAAGATGTACCAAAGTATAACAAGTTCAATAAACTCGAAATAAGAAGAATATATCTGTATAGATGCTTCAGAAGACAATGTCAACTAGGGATAAAGGAATGAGCATGGAAGATGGCTACATGGACTAAACCGTAAAAGAAAATCCCAGTCGCACTTAATAACGGTTTCAAAGGAGTTTTGTTTGTTTAACTGCATATCAACACCTTATTAGTCATTTAATGCCGAAATATAATTTTGTGGGGAGAATTAGTAATTTATTTGACAAAAATGTATTTCTGGTGATTCCTTGCAAATATGTGTTGCTAGTTATATATATATATATATATATATATATATATATATATATATATATATATATATATATATATATATATATATATATACACATACATATATATATATATATATGAAGAAAAATATACGGAAAAAACAAAAATCCTTATATGCAATTATGCTGTTTTAAGGTTAATATAATGTCAACGTCGGACGTTTCGGTCTAATAAACCATCTTCAGGACATATGCCTAAAATATAATTAACATTATCAATTCAACATGACAACGACGATGGACATAAGAACAAGACTTATCCAAACAGATAACTGAAAGTTTTATATGATCAAATTCCGTTTAAACATGGTCACGTTGTCGTCACGTGGGCGACGCTAAGAAAACGTATTCCTAAAATTTGAGTATTTTGAATGAAAATTGAAAAATGTAAAGAATTCTATTTTGGTATATATATATATATATATATATATATATATATATATATATATATATATATATATATTATAAAAGCATATTGCTGTTGATTATTTTACTATGAAAATTTATTGCTGTCACCTTAACTACCAAAATTAATTTCTCCGATTTCATAGTGTTTTGACCCCAGTTTTGGGTGTTCGTTATTTCCTCATAGGTGGGATCCTAGCATGTGCTACACCCCGGGTCAGGTTATACCTGGGAAGGACAGCAATTAAGAGGTGGTTCCACGCTCCTCAAACGATCCCGATCTTGTTGCCGGATATAATATATATTCATATTCAAGAAGTCGGTTTAAAGCAACACTATAAAGAGTCATATATACAATACCCCAAACAGATAGTAGCAACAAGGTTAAAATCAAGTGGAAGCTATCTGAGAATAAAGATGAGACCGTTAACTTCATAATAGTCATATGTAGCATGTATGTCCAGAGAGCAATACAGTAATAAAACTGTGCTGGAAGGTGGTTCATTGAAAACCGTGAAAGTGACTTCATTGTAATCGCACATATCAATAGGGATATGCCCAGCTCAAAAGAATAATAATAAAAAAAAAAACATCAGCGGAGAATCTGAAACGTTTTTTGAAAGTAATTCAAACGCCATATTAAGCAAATATAGGTCGACCTAGAAATATAATAAAAAAATAAAATAAAAGCAAATGGAAGTTACGTCGAAATAAAGAGGACACGATACGTAAAGGAAACAACTAATCATGCATTTCAAAAGCTAAACAGAGTAGTAAGTGTCATATAGGAACAAAACGAGTAACTACAGACACCGAGGTTCGAGAGTGACTCTGGATTTATAAATATGTTTTCCGCTATGTATATAAATAGCGGTGTCAGGATTATTATGATTATTGAGTGGCTATTGAGTGGAACTATCTAGTCGAATTAGTGTGAATTATTGTGCTTCGATGATTCGGGCTTTGATCTAGGATTTACCGGACGTTAAGCCGAGCCGCGCTACTAACAAGGTACTCACTGAAATGGTTAATTACCTTTGGTTGACTTTTACTAAAATAATTTCGCTTAATGAAGGGTAGAATTAATTTTTATACCGAGTGGTATAAATTCGCTGTTAAGCTTGTTTTTTTTATACCAACGAAATTGTCTATCGGTGTTTTCGTGTTTTTCCACTGGTTTACTGTCATATACAAAGAAAACGAGTAACTACCGACATTAGACTTATGAATATATTTTTTCCACCTGGTGTGTAAATAGCGGTGTCAGGCTAGTGACTGAAGTGATTATTGAGTAACTGTTGAGTAGAGCTTTCCAGTCGAATTAGTGTTAAATATTTTGCGTCGACGATCTGGGATTTGATCTCGGATTTACCGGACATTAAGCTGAGCCGCACTACTAACAAGATATTCACTGATATGGTTGTCTTTTACTTCTTTGTTCTTCTTAAGTATTTATTTGCGGTTGTAATCAAATACTGTTTTACTTTAACAATGAAGTCCTGATTTATACTTAATTATTAACGGACACCGTATTAAGAAACAGAAAAAAATACTTAAGATAAAGTGTACTGAACTGTCACGTGACTTCATCATTCCTACATTACAGTTAATTTTGGGCAATATTCTCAGTGAAGAAGAAACTTGAATCAACAGAAAAGTGGTTCTACAGAAGGATGCTGAGGATACTACAGACCGGACATATGAGTAAGGACGAAGTATTACAGAAAATGGAAACAAAAAAAAGAAACTTAAGACTTAACACGAGGAAGCGACTGTTGAAATTTATAGGGGCCATAATTGAAAAAGAGGGCTTGGAAAATTTGATACTCACAGGAAACATTAAACAGGTTAAGATTGTAGTTGTTGGGGGAATCGATTCAGAAAAACGCCATATAAAGCAAATATAGGTAGGCCAAGAAACATAATATAGAAAATAATAAAAGCAACTGAAAGCTACGTGTAAATGCGGAGAACACAATACGTAATCAACAAGGTGCAGAATTAAAACAAGAATAAACCTGACAGAGTGGGAAGGAGAAAACAGTGCAAACGCGTATATTCTAACGACACATAATTCTATATGTGCATATCAGATACTGTCCAAGCAAATGAAAACTATAAAATCTGTTGGGATACTTGATTCAAAAGGAGTTAGCAATCTAGATATGAATGCTTGCTTGGGTGTGAGTAAAAAAGAGTAAAACATATCTTGTTGTGTATTTTGCTGTTCAGCCATGCACCAACGCAGATAATGAAAATATTCCTAGTTACATATAAGCGCCCACCATACGACCGACGAAATGGAAACGCCAAAATCAAACACGTATGTAGCGAAGACTCACAATATCACGCATATTGTAGCGAAAATCCGCCATAACAGACACATTCTAGCGACGACCCGACATGTGTCTGAAGAGACTCAACACATAAAAGAAAAAAGAAGGCATTCTAGAAAAAGAATACATATGGGGTCATTATCTGGAAGAGTGTCAAGTGGTAATTGGGGACGACAGTTTGCACTCATTCTTACTAAATAAAGTTCTAATTTTTTTCTGGTACGGTTTCAAAAAATGGCCATTAATACAGCTAGAAAATGTTCATTTATATTTCTCTGGACGGAGATATTTTTGCTGCAAAATAGTCAATCAAATAAAGATGAGTACATTCTGATATTCAATCTTATCAAGGATGAAAAAAAGTTCCTTAAATCAGCGTTTGAATGTCCTTTCCATTTAATTAATAACTCCATTCAATGATACAGGTATGAAGTACGTAGCTAGTTCAGCCACAGAGCAGACTGCAATGAAATGAAATATATAATAAGAACAAGAAAATGTCAATGACTTTAACTAAAATAAAAGCAATAATAGCTGAACTTAAGCTGCTGTCTCTTTTCCACCAACCGGCCACCCAGACACCCGAAAACGAGAACAATGCTCTAACGCTTCCATTCTTCTTCATTTAACAAAGGTCCCCGGAGTTCTAAAGATGTCTCGCGAAAAATTCGTTCATAGTCGTGACTTTATTAAAAGGTTTCTGAAGAAGCACAAATTGATCATTTGTTAATAAAAGCAAACAAACAAATACTGTTTCATTAAAATTTGAAAAAAAAAGCTTCTGATTGGCAACGAGTTATAAATGACTGGCTTATGCTCAGCTAGCTTTTTTTATTTTGGTCTGTAATCTCCCATTCGACAAAGAGACAATGCCAGTAACACATTTAATCTTTTTAACAAAACAATTCTGATGATTTTTCTCGCATCATGAGACATTAATGAGGAAGTTATACACGTATACCCACCGCTCTCCCTCTCTTTCCCTCTTTATCTAATATTTATATATATATATATATATATATATATATATATATATATATATATATATATATATATTAGATTGTGCAGTATATATATATGATATCATAAAGAGGTAATCATACAAAGAATTAATTAGTAACGTTAATATAATTAATGATGAAATCTATTCGCTAACAATACTTAATAAGGGATTAACTTAACAATTCAGGGAATAACCCGACGCTTGAATTGAGCATCAATTCAATCTGACAACAATTTAAACATACGGGACGCGTTCTTCACTGAATATATATATATATATATATATATATATATATATATATATATATATATATATATATATATATATATATAAGGTATAAAATGATAAATGGAAAAAAAATCGTAGATTTTGTCGACGCGTATGTCTAAGCCTTTTTTTTTTTTTTGGTTAATGTAAATTACATTTATAGTAAGGTTTTTTTTATCTGGGAATTTAACTATATTATCGACATAGAAACAAAATCCCTTACTATAAATGTAATTAACATTACCCCTCCCCCACACCACAACCACCACCACCACACATACACACAAAAAAAAAAATAGGGCTTAGACAGAAGCTTCTATTTTTTTTAAATTTGGATTTCTTAATGTAACTATAACAACAAAAACATTTCGATTTCATTTTTACCTTGAAAATGTCGGAATAAGAAACGCGCCGGCAAAATCTAAGATTTTTTTCCAATTGTCATTTTATACCAATCTGACTTGTCCACAAAATTCATCTGGGAATTTAACTATATATATATATATATATATATATATATATATATATATATACTTGTATTGAAACAAAACGAATAATAATTCCGTTACTTTTTACTTTTTATTCGTATTTTTTTCATGAAATATTCATAGAAATAAATCTGGGAAGCCACGTTACACCGGTAGAATTATGGCTAAAGCCGAGATGATAGGCCACGACCGATATTTTACAGATTCTTTCAATTTTATCAAGAATCTTGACATAGCGTACCATATACACCATAGTGCGAATTAATTAAGAAAAAACGAATATTTCCGTTATTATTTACTTTTTTCATATTTTCCCAATGAAACATGACACAGTGTACATGTAAGTACCTTGTATATCTATTCGACGTAGTCGTATATTGGAGACTGACCACAGATTCACGATTGAATTTAAATCAAGAGAGTTTCCGAGCCAGTCTATAGTACTTTGATTTGCTGAGCTGTAAGTCTTGCCAGTGTGTTCTTGAAGCGTTACAATTTTCATACGACTCCTTTGAGTAATATCCATTGAAGAAAATGGCCAGAGGACAACTAATCGACAGTAGGGACAATAATGTTTGGGCGAAATAAAAATCTGATGCAATCACGGATGATGCAATATTTTTCAAGGCCAAACAAATTTAATCACACCAAAATAGATTTATATCACGGCACACTGCAAATGACCTAATCTGAGGAAAAATAGAAATCGATTACATCCTTCCATTTCAGTGGGTCTAAAACTGGTCGTATGATGAGAGAAAGGAAACTAAAGTGGTTCTTTCAATTAATTTGCATAATTTTTCCATATACTGCAGCAATCCATTGAAAATCATGAAGAAAATTATTGTCAGAGATTAGATAATAATTAACTTTGATTAACAAATTAATTATATGATTTCATTGTCCTCTTTATAGCTAATACTTTTACATTTCTATTAAAAACATTTCTTTCCATTTAGATGCTACTGAAAAAAAATCTTCTTTATGAGGCGTGCCCACGGAGTACGTAGGTGATCATGGCTCTCCACAATTTTCTGTCCTTTGTAGTTCTTAATAAATTTTGTCTTTTTGCTATTTCTTCTAAACTCTATTCCGCCATCCATTTACTCAAGCTCACGAAGTAGGCCATTAAGTATTAAGACAATTTTTACATAATTGATATCCAGAAAAGAAAATTATAAAAGACAAAAAATAAATCAAAAAAATTATCGCATTAATTTGTCAGTCCATAATATATATATATATATATATATATATATATATATATATATATATATATATATATATATATATATATATATATATATATACCCTCGGGAAAGGTGTGAATGATCAGTAATGATGGGTAAATAGCAGGACAGACTGGGTTCTATAGCCTTGGATGGCAACTGGTCTAGGAGAAGGACAACTCTGAATTCAAAACCTGCAGAGGTTCGTTCGTGGCACTTAGTGCACCAGGTCTCTGTATTCGGCCCTTCAAAAAGTGTGGATGGCCCTGCACGAAACCTTCACCACTATAATCAGATCTCATGTGCTATTGTTGGGCTGTCGGTTTCCTCGGAACTGATCTGCTTGACCCTCATGCGTCGAACTCAACGGGAGAGTCGACTATATATATATATATATATATATATATATATATATATATATATATATATATATATATATATATTTGAATTTGTGTCTGGATAAAGAGGAAATCAGTCAAAAATTCAAATTTTAAAATAAGGGAAAACTATTAGTAGTTATAATTTTCTTAAATTTATATTGATTTTAAAGTAACACTAAACTTTGTGAGATTAATTTAGTTTAAATTTCTTCAAAAAATTTTGAATTGGGGAAATAAATTTTATTTTGTTAAAAAGCGAAGAGTTAAAGTGAACGGTTTCGAAACGTGAGGTTTGTTCGGCAGAGAATTTGGTTCATGAACTCAATTTTGGGCCTGAATTGGAGTTTTCGATCCACATCAGTATTTTGATCGGATATGGACTTGTAGTCCGTATCAATTAAAGAGAGGCTTTGAAGTTCCATGGAGTGAATTCGAAGTAATCTCTCAAAATTACCATTATTGTTTTCTAGACTTAACCAGATGTCCGTTTTTCTTTTGTGCCCAATTAGACTTTCGCATCAGCTGCCTCAAAAGTACGCACGTAATTCTATTCAGGAAACAATGGATAAGTGTCTACTACTGTTTTATAAAGAGAGGAGGAGTGAGAATTGGATGATAGGATGGAGAGAAAACAAACTACATTATTTTGATGGACAACTTTAATGTAATATACAGACAAGAAAATCGGGGTAATCTAGTGTAGTGTAGAAATAATGAATATATATTTTGTGAAGAAGCTACACATAAACTTGGAAAAGCGCAAATGGACAAAAAAAGCATCTAACTGGCTTAATAATTGCTAATCAAGCAGTTTCCGTTAAATATGTAACATTTATGAGCAAATAAGATGATGACTCAATGTTAGAATTGTTGTTCGTAGTGCCGTGTCTCAAATTATGGAAAAAAAGAATGGTTCTTAGAGAGAAAACACGTCCTAATATGGTCAGAGATAATATCGCCGAAGTTAAGACAGAAATCAAGAACAGATACCTGGTTTTTTGTAATAATGATTATATCAACAATAAATTGACATCTCGAATTAATAAAGCAACAGTGACAACGGCGAAATCGAAACAAATCACGTAGCATTTATTTCTTTTAAGGCCGCCACGTTGTTTTTAAGCATTTTACCCCAGACAAGATGGGAGTCCTACTAGTACGCAAGGGGTAACAGAAAGAGAAAAGACTGAATATGGGCGGGGGGGGATTGAGAAATGGATAAAAAGTGGAACAGGGATCAAGGTATCGTACGATGTCGATTGACATTATATTTAATATTTAGAGGTTATATTTATCAGAGAATTACAAAGAGGAAAAGAGTTCCAATGCCGGGAAGGGCAAGAGAATAAGCTGTTGGAATAGAAGAGTCTGATACGTTTAACTGTTTTGACAGTAACAAGTTGGGGCGGAGATGCCAACCTAGTAGCCATCTTAAATTCATGCAGTCGCAACACCAGTGCAAACAGCTCGTCAGCTGCCATGGAAATATTTAGAAGGATTATTTCGTTATATATTTAAAGAAATTCCTAAAATTTAATTTATTCAGGAGATCCTCGACTTACGACGGGTTTTATTCTTATGCTGAGTGATGACGCTATTTTCTATGTAAGTCGGAAGGTACCCACGTTGACTTGTGTCAACGCAATAGTAAAATAATAATCTAGAACATATACATGTCTATGGAATATGTTAACATAATTGTGTTTAAAAATACGTGTAGGACACAAATAAAAGGAATGAAATTAAAATAATACATGTAATGAAGTTTTAAATCCAAATTGCTTGTATATTTTTCCAAGTGATGTTTTCCTAAAGCTCCACTGTGATGCAAATGAGGAAATTTAGACCAGCGAGACTATGGCTATGGGGACCCTGTAAGTTTATCTCACGCATACATTCATGGGCACCCAATATTAAATCGACCCTCGGTCATATTCTAGCAATGTATTTCCGTACATATATACCGACGATAAAATATATCATTTCGTCCTGGGTAAGACGTTAAACTACATCCGCGTCCTGGGTAAGAAGGTAAACTAGATCCGCGTCCTGGGTAAGACAATAAACTACATCCAGCAGCAAGGCCTCTAATAAGGAGGTTTTGACGAACGTCGAACCACCTCTTAATTGCTAGTGTTCCCAGGTTCACCCTGAGCCAGGGTGGTAGCACCTGTTAGGGTCCCAGCTATGGGCAAATAGTTACCTATTACCAGCAATACTTTTTTGAAAAAAATATTACCAGCAATAAAATTATGAAGGAAAAATATTACCAGAAACAGATTTTTTGACAAAAAAAATATTACCAGCAATTAAAAATGTTGTCGGCATTAAATAACCCATTGAGGTAGATATGCCGTAAAACAAACCAAACCAAATCAAATCAAACCTATTTGTTAAAATAGAAATGGCATATGGCTCATTAAAAACTCAACAGGTGTGAGATAATGTTATTGTGAGAATTAGCCCCACCTTGACTGCCAAATCACTCGCTTGAAGATGTTCCTTATCTGCCTGGACACCCGCCAGGTATCGTTGTAGCGAAGGCTACACATGTTGGGGACATAAGAAAGTAAAGTTCCTCATGTTCCGGGATGCAGTAGCGGCAACTCAAGGGAGTCTTCTGATCAGGCGAGATACACTCCGAGAAACTGACTACTTAATTTCAGTCAGCCACCTGGCCAACTCCCTCTCTCTCTCACCCACACACACACACACACGTGCACAGATATACATTACGCTAATTACGTAAATGCTTCTTACTTTTCAAAATGTTCTAGATATTTGTATACACTTAAGTATTCTAAGAAAAAGAACTACGTTTAGCTTTCAGGACATAATCAGATTAAAGTGATGTTTACGGAGATGCGACTACAAGTGTTTACAGAGTAAAAAGTCATGCGGAATAATTTTAATTTAATTTAATTTTTTTTAATATAGTCTCGCCGATTTCATTTAGACATTTTTGTTTTGATTATGATATGTCCCGGAAAGGGATATATTTGTTCGCAGTAGCAAATTGGTTTTGGACTACTGTAACCGAATAGGACAGACTAGCAGGTAACTGTAATGAACTGGTCCTCCTCGTAGTGGTAGGCAATAGGCGTAGGCAATAAGCGAAGACTATATGCGTAGTCCTGTAACTCCACATCAGTCTGTATTTTTGGATGACACCAGTCAATCATATTACTGTGAGGGGGAACCAGGTGTATGCATTACATCAGTTTATATTTCTATCACGTTTCTTATTCACAATTTTACATTGTGATAATAGATCTGACTAAAGGAGAAATGTTGCAAGAAGCGAGAGGAAAACTTACTGAGGTTGATCTAGAGAATAATGTATTTTAATCATCTTAATAAACAGGTTTCTCTTTTTAATTAGAAAACCATTTTTTTACATTAAATCAGTCTCATTGGGGTGAGTAACTCATCAATTTAATGTGTTGTTATTCATATTGCTTTGATTTATTATAATATAATATAATGTTTATATTTTACATTGAACATTGTCTTTATCGACAGGTAGTCGGGATCATCAATCAATGCAAACGATGCTTTTCTTAATACTATGTGCATAGCCAAGGCTACATACAGTTTTGAAGTCAGAGTTTTTCTTTTGCTAGACCGCTTGCCACGCAAAGATGTAGAACCCAGTAAGCACTACTGTTTATCCATACCTGGGGGGAGGAGAAGTGTTTGATACATTCCTTCCACAGGAGTATCAGTACGTAAATGAATATAATGAACTCGACTTGAAATCAAACTGATTTGCAATCCATTACTCTTTTTTAGCGTCCGTCTTTATAGCGTACATGGTTTATTTATTTTTTTTACTCCATCAGTCCTTTCTCTCTCTTATATATATATATATATATATATATATATATATATATATATATATATATATATATATATATATATATGTATACCAAGAAGTAAAAAACAAGAACAAATCTATTTCCATACTTGAGGATGTCTGTAGGAACAGACCAAAGCTAGTAAAAACTAAAAAAGAACTGGAATTTATAAACAGGGATCATATCATTCATATACAGGTTCGGAGTTAGTGAAACTTATTGAAATTGTTTGCGAAGATTTATTCTCGCCATTTAAATCATTAACCTCTATATTTGTTTTTTGTATGAATGATTCATGTAATTATAAATTAAACTGCACCTATAATCGAAATTAAAATAACTGACCCAACGTGCAACTTTCGGATAATAAGTGTGACATTCCTGTAATTATTGAACAATATAGTTCATGCCACATTGACGGAAAACCTACCAGTACAAAAGAATTCTCTTATTACTATATTTGTACAAAAACACACAAACTTAAAATTTAAAATTCAAACTCAGCGTTGTGACCGCACGTTCCAAAACAATAATATATTTCTCATAGCATTTTTTCGGATTACATCTCTATTTTCTTTGTCCTCTTATTACCGAAAAGTAAAAGCTTGTAAAAACTAAAAAAAGACCTTATGAAACTGTAATTTATAAACAGGAATCCTATCATTCATATACAGGTTCAGGGTTCGTGTATCTTATTGAAATTGTTTGCGAAGATGTATTCTCGCCACTTAAATCATTAACCTCTATATTTGTTTTTGTATGAATGATTCATATATATATATATATATATATATATATATATATATATATATATATAAGAGAAAGAACTGATGAAGTAAAAATACACATCTCATCTTGACATGAAAAAAATAACTCACCCTATGAGTTATTTTATTTTTATTTTAGCGCAAAACTGACTTTTAAATGTTTAATCTAGACTTACCCACAAGTATATGCTTAATTCTGGCCTTATGCACCCCCTATAACTATCGAAAAGATGTAACGATTTGTCTTTAAATTTCCCTAAAAATCATTTTTATCACAAGTTATTTATAATCGCCTGACGAAGTACAATCATAGTATTGAAACATGAAAGCTTTTCTGTAGCGATATAAAATGTTTTTTTTATTATGATCTATAATAATAATAATAATATATATAAATATATATATATATATATATATATATGTGTGTGTGTGTGTATATATATATATATATATATATATATATATATATATATATATATATATATATATGAAGAGAGTGAGAGGGGGAGACACGATAGTTTCAGGTTTATTTCAGCATTACAATTTCGCCCATGTAGAATCGTTCAAACTCTTTCTTCCAATTAAGTTTACGATATTCCTAGATTTTCTAATATTTCCTCTCTTTTTCCCGCTACTTGACGCGTTTTTCCTGCCGCTTAACCCGGCCCGTACTACACATACCCCTGCAGATAACTTTATTAGCCTAATATGATTTATGGCCAACAACAAGTGGATAAATAAAGTGAACAAGCCACTTGGCTCCGACTGGTTCGGACGTGCGCCATTTTTATTCCTACAGCCGAACAATCCAATCGGCAAATTGAAGAACAGATCCCTCAAACAAGACGTGCGTTACTCGCCATTTAACAGCATATCACACACACGTCACTCACACAGAATAACGCACACAGACACACACACATACACACACACACACACACACAAATATAAATATATATATATATATATATATATATATATATATATATATATATATATATGGTTGGTGAAAAAAAATGACGTAATAATGTCGTTTTTTGACGTTAACGTCAAAAACGACATTATTACGTCATTATTTTTGCACCAACCTAATATATATATATATATATATATATATATATATATATATATATATATATATATGTGTGTGTGTGTGTGTGTGTGTGTGTGTGTATAAAGTCGGACATTGTGTGTTCGGAGTAAAAACAGTTAAAACATTGCATTTGGTGCCATTTATGTGTGTGTATATGTATATGTGTGCATATTATTATTTTATTTTGTAACCACATGTGAAAAAGGAAGTCACCACTGTCATCATAAATTAGGAAATGAAAAATTCATAGAAATTATGGTTCCTTCTACAGGAATCGAACCTACATCATACACGGAGCCGTCATGTATGTATGTATGTATGTGTGTGTGTGAGGTGCTGCATGGTCAATTACCAAACACCAAACGTTCAGCTGAACGTCCACTCTTAAGCTAAAATGACAAATTGAAAGACAACTTGAAACCTCTCAACGTTGATCTGAAAACCTGGGAAGTCCAAGCAGCAAACCGAAAGGAGTTACCCCAAGATATGTTTCACTAAGTTAAAGGCTACTGGACTACAGCAGAAACGCCATTAAAATACTGCTTTAACCAATTTCATCTGTCAGTGTGGCTTTGTCGCAAGACTGGACTTTAAAAAGCACAAATGAAATATGTCTTTCCCGTACATTTTTTTTCTCCGCAATAGCCCCTGCAGAAATGCAAAACTCTAATACGAAAATCACCATCCACTTCTGACCCTCATTTATCGTTCACGATTGGAGAGTCCATTATATATATATATATATATATATATATATATATATATATATATATATATATATATATATATATATATATATATATATGTGTGTGTGTGTGAGTTTGTATGTATGTGTGTTTGCGTGCTTGTGTGTCTGGGTCCTTTTTTAAAATCCTTTCACCCAATCCAAGGCAATGAAGGAGACTAGAAGGCAAGAGATAACCGTGAATGAATGTAAAGCAAAGGGGGTACCCGTGGGTGAGGGAATATAAGTAAAAGCAAACCTTGATTTGATGCGAAAGGACAATAAAAGAGTAGTTATTAAAAAGGCAGACGATAACAATTGACAATGAATTTAATTTTTTTGAAAATCAAAATGGATTGAAAACCAAGAGGCCGGAAAAGACTTTCACAAGAGAGAAGTGCAAGAAAAGAAATTTTTAACATAGAAATATTTTTTAAAATGATGCTCACTCTGTATACGGCCCAAGAGCCACTCGAGTTCGAGAGGCACTGTTTTAGCGAGTATGCTGGGATAATAACGGTTAACACTATATCTGAACAAGTAAAGATTGTCGCGATTAAGGAAAGCCTGTATTTTGTTTGATAAAGATAGACGCTTCTGTCTAAGCATTTTTTGGGGGTGGGAGGTGAATGTAAATTACCTTTATAGTAAGGGATTTTTTCACATGTCGTCAATATAGTTAAGTTCCCAGATAAAAAAAAAGGTATAAAGGTAATTTACACTAACCAACAAAAAAAAGTCTTAGACAGAAGCGTCTATCTTTTTAAACTTGGATTTTTTTAATGTAACTATAACAACAAAAGCATTTCGATTTCATTTTTGCCTTGAAACAGTCGGAAGACGAAGCGCGTCGGCAAAATCTAAGATTTTTTTCCAATTGTCAATATATATATATATATATATATATATATATATATATATATATATATATATATATATATATATATTCTTAAACGGAAGTAAAAAATCGTCTTAATATGACAAATCCCCGAGATATGTATGAATGCCGTCAACATCATTTGATTAATCAAAAGTGACACAACCGTAGGATTTTATAATCTGGATTCCCGTCCGACTTAACTCTTTGGAAAGTAAATCATTTTCATCAAATCTTACTGAAGATTGCCTGATGACGGCATAGAAAAAAATTGACTCATGAAACATAGAAATTTCCGTGTCGCAATGTAAAATATTTTAAAATAAATATATGGTTAAAAATATTATGCTCTAATTTGTATTGTTGCACTTATATATATATATATATATATATATATATATATATATATATATATATATATATATATATATATGCAGTTTATTGGTGTATAATTTTACACTTACTTCTTACACATTGGAGCTCAATGCGTTACTTAATCTTACACTTTGCAGCCCCATGCTTTGCTTGTTCTTACACTTTGCAGCTCCATACTTTGCTTTTTCTTACACTTTGCAGCCCGATGCTTTGCTTCTACTTACACTTTGCAGCTCCATACTTTACTTCTTCTTACACTTTGAAGCTCCATACTTTACTTCTTCTTACACTTTGAAGCTCCATGCTTTGCTTCTTACTCTTTGCAGCCCCATACTTTGCTTCTTCTTACACTTTGCAGGTCCATACTTTGCTTCTTCTTACACTTTGCAGCTCCATACTTTGCTTCTTCTTACACTTTGCAGCTCCATACTTTACTTCTTCTTACACTTTGAAGCTCCATGCTTTGCTTCTTACTCTTTGCAGCCCCATACTTTGCTTCTTCTT
This sequence comes from Acanthosepion lycidas, assembly GCA_963932145.1. Lineage (NCBI taxonomy): Eukaryota > Metazoa > Mollusca > Cephalopoda > Sepiida > Sepiidae > Acanthosepion > Acanthosepion lycidas. The sequence goes on from OZ010605.1 coordinate 26,321,629, forward strand.
ACACTTTGCAGGTCCATACTTTGCTTCTTCTTACACTTTGCAGCTCCATACTTTGCTTCTTCTTACACTTTGCAGCTCCATACTTTACTTCTTCTTACACTTTGAAGCTCCATGCTTTGCTTCTTACTCTTTGCAGCCCCATACATTGCTTCTTCTTACACTTTGCAGGTCCATACTTTGCTTCTTCTTACACTTTGCAGCTCCATACTTTGCTTCTTCTTACACTTTGCAGCTCCATACTTTACTTCTTCTTACACTTTGAAGCTCCATGCTTTGCTTCTTACTCTTTGCAGCCCCATACTTTGCTTCTTCTTACACTTTGCAGGTCCATACTTTGCTTCTTCTTACACTTTGCAGCTCCATACTTTGCTTCTTCTTACACTTTGAAGCTCCATACTTTACTTCTTCTTACACTTTGAAGCTCCATGCTTTGCTTCTTACTCTTTGCAGCCCCATACTTTGCTTCTTCTTACACTTTGCAGGTCCATACTTTGCTTCTTCTTACACTTTGCAGCTCCATACTTTGCTTCTTCTTACACTTTGCAGCTCCATACTTTACTTCTTCTTACACTTTGAAGCTCCATGCTTTGCTTCTTACTCTTTGCAGCCCCATACTTTGCTTCTTCTTACACTTTGCAGGTCCATACTTTGCTTCTTCTTACACTTTCCAACTCCATGCTTTGCTTCTTCTTACACTTTGAAGCTCCATGCTTTGCTTCTTACTCTTTGCAGCCCCATACTTTGCTTCTTCTTACACTTTGCAGGTCCATACTTTGCTTATTCTTACACTTTGCAGCTCCATACTTTGCTTCTTCTTACACTTTGAAGCTCCATACTTTACTTCTTCTTACACTTTGAAGCTCCATGCTTTGCTTCTTACTCTTTGCAGCCCCATACTTTGCTTCTTCTTACACTTTGCAGGTCCATACTTTGCTTCTTCTTACACTTTGCAGCTCCATACTTTGCTTCTTCTTACACTTTGCAGCTCCATACTTTACTTCTTCTTACACTTTGAAGCTCCATGCTTTGCTTCTTACTCTTTGCAGCCCCATACTTTGCTTCTTCTTACACTTTGCAGGTCCATACTTTGCTTCTTCTTACACTTTCCAACTCCATGCTTTGCTTCTTCTTACACTTTGAAGCTCCATGCTTTGCTTCTTACTCTTTGCAGCCCCATACTTTGCTTCTTCTTACACTTTGCAGGTCCATACTTTGCTTCTTCTTACACTTTGCAGCTCCATGCTTTGCTTCTTCTTACACTTTGCAGCTCCATACTTTGCTTCTTCTTACACTTTGCATTTCGATAATTCGCTTCTACACTGCACTACACACATCTACAGTAAACTCACTATTTTTCTGATGTGTTATGGTTTCAAGTTCGCTACTTAAAGATTGAATCAAATGAAATGATGCTACATAGTTTCCTGTTTATGAAGGTTGGCTCTTCAGCGACCAACAGCTGTTTGGAGGCAGAAACAGATGGGACAGGCATCACTGGAGTCAAAGAGAAGCGATTCTGTATCGCTGACAGACAGCCTGTGTTTTACGTTGTTAAGGTGGTTGCAACACAAGGACAGATGCTGACTAGTATGTCTGCTGTTCAGTGGTTCGCCTGAATGTAGAAAGACGTATCTTGAGTTGAACCTCTTTGTCATTATTTCACGGCCATGGAGCGGATGACGAGGGTCATTTTCCTGCTTCAACTTCTCAACCTTGGAGTCTACTGTCATTCTGTGGTAAGTACGGGGCGATGCCGCTAAGTAAGTAGAATACATCTACTTTAACAAGACATGAAAGTGAAGCTCGGGCTTCTTCAGCCCTATATATAAGAACAAAGTGTGCCTTTCTAGACCTGATCTGACTCATTCAAAGAAAGAGCAAAGCAAATGAAGTGATGCACTTACTTATGATGCACAAGCAGCCAACTCTTTTCCTCTTTAGTTTTGAGGTGAGCTAGTTAACAATAAGCGTTCATTACGATAGACAGAAATTCAGGGACTCCTTGTTACCCAACACTACTAATTTGTTTTTTTGAAGGTTCTGAACGTGTTTTTAGATCGATATCAGAGCAATAAGCAGATATTGTTTCAATCATTTCCACCTAAGCAAGGCAATAAAGCCACTAAGATGCAAAAGATTATTGAAAGTAGGCAATAAAAAAAAAAACAGAATCCAGAAGATAACGATTTACATTGAGTTTAAATTTCTAAAGATCAAATTTTACAGGGAAGCAATACGAAGGAAGCTATAAGAGGGAAGCAAGTTCCACAATTCAGAAGTTCGATAGAAACTGTTAGCATAGAACTTACGGTTACATCTAAAACTGTAAAATAAGGAACCGTGTCGCCAATCTAGTACTGCGCTTGAATTGTAAGCAATAATTTTTCCTAATCGCAATCGATTCTCTTAATAATTCTGTCCAAATAGTATTTGAACAATGCGTGTTTTCTACACACAGCTCTAGGTTAAATAGCAGCATCTAATTAATTGTCTATTCTTGGATAGTAAACAATCGTAGCGAAGAAAAAGAAAGCTTATTGTTACATCTTACCAATTCTTCTGTAAAATGAGGGACCGTGACGCCAATCTAGTACTGCGCTTAAATTCACGGTGTCTAGATAAAATAGAGAAAAGTTCATAAAAACAATTAGCATCAAAGTCACTATGGAAAAGGCAAAAGAAAGCAAATTTACGGCGGTGGTAAAGTGATTAAAGTCGAGATTCCACGTCAGGACTAAACACGACTGGGCTGTAGAGGTAGAATCTATCGCTAGCAGACAACTAATTAGATTTAACTAAACGGTTATCTTAAATAATGAGCTGACTAAACCCTGTGTCTCGCCGATGTGCAATTATATTATGCTTCGTAAAGAACCACAAATTCGGTGTATTCAGTAAGGCCCGAACACGCGTCGGTAGACTGGGCTGTAGACCTAGAATCTATCGCTAGAATAAAATTTACTATATATAACAGTAAACCTTTTTCAGGAGTTAAACGTTTAAACAAACGACTCACACAAAAGTAAAGAAAATATAACTAAATTGTTATGAGTAATCCTTCTTTGAATTTTATCAAGAGTCTTTAAATCTGTAGCAGGAGAACCGTATCATATGTGGCATCGATAATCTAAGCATGGACGAATATTTATGATAGATTCAGAAGAGAAAATTGTCTAGCACGACATAATAAATAAAGTTAGTTAGCGGCAGACATAATGGATTCAATATATATATATATATAGAGTTCTGAAGATTGTGGTTGGCGTAAAACAGATTAACGGTTGCAGATCGGGGTCTACAGATCGAATTCTTGATTCATGTTATTATTAGAGAAGAAAAACGAAAATAATTTTTACATCTTGCTAATCTAGTACTGCGCTTAAATTCACATTGTCTAGATAACACAGAGAAAAGGTCATAAAAACAATTAGCATCAAAGTCTTTATAGAAAAGGCACCGGAAAGCAACTTTTTTTGTGGTGGCGAAGGGATTAAAATCGAGATGCCAGATCAGGACCATTGAAAATTCCTCTTTGGATTTTATGAAGAATTTCTCATTATATAGCAGGAGCACAAAAGCACATATGGCAGCAATATACAAAGCAAGGCAGTATCTTCTGATCTAGGTACACCGACATTGTATCATCTGCATATATATATTTAGAAAACAGCAAAGGATTAATATAGAAACTCTGATTGACACCAAATCGTTCGGGTTTCGTTTCTCGCTTGAGGAATTCGGATGTCTTGTCGCGCTGAGTAGCTGTGATACAGATGTTAATGATTTGTATATACATATGCGATAAAGATTAAGGCAACACTTAGTATTTCTTTAAATTGGCCACAGAAAGTAGTTGTAATGTTATTTAAAAGAAAATAATTATACGTGGTTAAAAAAGTAAAACCTGATTTTTATTATGACAAACAGAAAAAGCATTTCTTGTCAAAATATTCTCCTTTAGCATTGATCAATGCACCACAATTTTTAGCATTCGTTGCAAAAGTTTCTTAAAGTATAAATTTGATAATTAATTCCATTCTTTTTTTTTTCGAGTGATTCTAAGAATTCTTTTCCATTTTACTTTTTTTAATTTTCTGTTAAGTTCATCCAATGCTTATTCTGGGAATTATATATATATATATATATATATATATATATATATATATATATATATATATATATATATATATATATATATATATAATAATAAAAAGGCTTAAATACTAATATTCCATGGTCATAATTTATTCCATTGGAATCGTAAATACGATCCAATTCATCAGACCTACAAATTCAAAAAGAAAACGGAAAACTTTTGAATTTGTAGGTCTGCTTTACGATTCCAATAGAATAAATTATGACCATGGAATATTAGTGTTTAAGCCTTTTTATTATATCCTTACTTATTATATTTGCACCTTTTAATTGAAATTAAAATAACAGTTCCAACGTGCAACTCTCGGATAATAAGTGTGACATTACTGTAATTATTGAACAATATAGTTCATGCCATATTGACGGAAAATCTACCAGTAAAAAAAGAACTCTCTTTTTTCTATATTTTTGTTCAAAAACACATAACCTTAAAATTTAAATTCAAACTCAGCGTTGCGACCGCACGTTCCAAAACAATAACACATTTCTCATAGCATTTTTTCGGATTACATTTATATTTTCGTTGTCCTCTTATTACTGAGAAGTTAAAACAAGAACAAAATCTACTTCCATACCTGATGATGTCTGTAGGAACAGACGAAAGCTTGTAAAAATTAAAAAGACCTTATGCAACTGGAATTTCTAAACGGGGATCATATCATTCTTATACAGGTTCGGGGCTGATGTATCTTGTTTATAAAGTTTGCAACGATGTATTCTCGCCATTTAAATCATTAACCTCTATATTTGTTTTTTTGTATGAATGATTCATGAATATATATATATATATATATATATATATATATATATATATATATATATATATATATATATATAAGATGACAAAAATGAAGCACGAAGATTGAGGTTCCAAGTTTGAAATTTTCGAACACGCCTGTGTGCTTTACTAGCAGATGCGAGAAATGAACAGAGGGACGATGGAAACTATCCAGTATTAGTTCTTGAAGATGGGTGCATAAATATTAATTCTCTTGGTGTAGATTTTTCAAACAATGCCCAACTTTTAGTCCAGACGTATTTTTACCTTTCATAAAATAAAATGATATAGTCTCCCAAATAAGTTGCTTATTTGCATGCATTTCCAAAGCCAGTTCCAATAAAATATAAATTGATTTTCAGTTATAAAAATGCTCGTTGATAGCGTACAAAAAACGACTATTTTAATTCCTTTAGCAAAACAATAAACGCTCCTAATGCCGCATAAAGACTAAAAAGAATCATTTTCTTGGCAAGTCAGTATTATATTTTTTTTGTCTACTTTGAATTCTTTATTCCTTTGTCATATTAGCGTGAGTAGAAACAAAATGCCTTTGAAAAAAAAAGAAAGAAAAAAAAGAAAGAATCCAATATTATTCAATAAAATAATTGGTGTGTTCGGAAATTACCAAGTTATTTAATATTAACGAGAAGGAGGCAATCAAAAGCAACATATTCTTAGTCCACTTCAAACTAACCCCTTGGGTTTTCCCCTCATGTACACACACAGATTTATCCTAGCGTCCTTTTTCCTCTTTGTCAAATGATCTTCACTTTTTCTCTTTTTGGACCGCTATCAGCTTCAGCATCGTGCTCTTATTAAATTGGTTAACGGTCTGAATCCTTTTTCTTTTTCAAGGTGGGGAGATTTTAGCTCTGGGAAAAAGTCAGAAATTCGTAGCGAGACTAATTTGGACCTTAAGTGGGATGCTGGATATTTTGCCAAAAATCACTGCACGAGAAGTGAAGAGAAAATGGACTGCCGAAATAATAAATGCAGACGGACACTTGATGGAATCCTGAGATCTAAGACTCAATCGCCGAATTCTTTTCATTGCAACCGGTACCGTTTCAACATGTTCGGATGTTCTGATTATTGAACACATTCCAGAATCTAGATTATTTGCAACGGTTTCTTAGCCAGGTTTGAAGCGACGCCATCGACAGATGATCTTATCTTAACTCATTGAATCGCCCTTGAAGGCCTGCTTAAACATTCGAATAATTTCCAGCGACGAATGGTCAATTTACAAGTAAACCTTGATGCATATTCGCTCAGAATCGGCACACAATAGACGTAATCAATTCATCACGGCATTATTTGTCCTGAGCATGACGATAAAAGAAATTAGGAGATTGGATGTTTTGAGGAGCGCAGCGCAACCACTTAATTACAGTTGCTTCCAGGTTCAGCCTGACCCTAGGTGGTACCACCTGTCAGAATCCCACCTATGGGCAAATAGTAAAACCTTAAACAAAATCAAAACACTATGAAAATATAAAAATAAGTTTTTATTGTAAAAACACTTTATAAAAAAATAACAATCTAACCAGCAGTATATTTTTCTGTAGTTGAAGGCATACAATTGCATTCAAAATATATTTACTGGAATCATAAAATTGTCTTGAAAATATTTAGATTTCGGCATTAAATTACCTGTAGAAATTAATATGTCAATAAAGAAAATTAACGAAGCAACTAACTTGAAATAACACTTTCATGACCTTAATCCATATAATATCTTACAATTTCTTAAAGAAATGAAACTGTATTCCAAAATATGACTTCAACAAAACTACAGCATAAAACACACAGCCTCTAGTAATTATTTCTACACAAAAATGTATATACACAAAAGCCGAGTATCATCTACCATGTATTCAATTGTTAAAGCATAATAAAAATTAGATTTCCGCATTAAATGGCCCATGAAGATTTCATATGCCATTAAACAAACATATAAGTAAACTGTTGGAGAGAATTTATCAGGGAATTTGCAGTTTCGAGATATTAAAAAAATGGTTTCATCATTTCCAAAAATAAAAAAAAACAAACAAAAAACTCATATTAGCAGACTGAGCGACTATTTACTTTGGAGGATATCTTTGCAAACTTAGACGACATAGTGCGGTTCGTATGGCCCGAATTACAACCGCAACTCTTACTAAACTAAACAAAAAGGATAGTCTAAATACGTGACCCATGAGTCGTCCTCAAATTAATATAAAGGAGGCGTCATTATTTTAGCCCTCTAATCATTTTTACGCGTGGGACCTCCAAAGTACAAAGTGTTAGTAAATTAACAAAGACAAACATCGTATACAGGGTAATTGAAAACTAACTCCCTATTTTATGCATAGGTAGCTAGCCAGGTGTGCTGAATGTGACTGACATTGAAAATAAATTTAAAACATTGTTCTGATATATATATATATATATATATATATATATATATATATATTATGTTGGTGCAAAAATAATGACGTAATAACGTATTTTTAACGTCAAAAAACGACATTATTACGTCGTTATTATATATGTCTTATATATATATATATATTATTACATCATTATTATTATATATCTATCTATCTATCTATCTATCTATCTATCTATCTATCTATCTATATATATATATATATATATATATATATATATAGATAGATAGATAGATAGATAGATAGATATAGATATAGATATATTACAGTAAAAAAAAAAAATTACCTCAACATAGATATAGTCTATTTAAAAGAGTTCTCTATACGATTATCATCGGACTCTAAGTGCATGTCTCGGAAAATTGTTTTAAATTTTTTATTTATTAATTATTGTTATTAAATTTTTTATTTATTAATTATTGTTAGTGATTGGTGGGGGGGGGCGTAAGCTATCATATCCCAGGGGAACCGATATGGGGTTGAACTTTATTTATGGCCAGAACTTGTGTGAAGTTTAATTTCAGTTCCTACTATGTGGTGAGCAGGATTTATCGTTTGAGGTTTATTGAAATGAATTTAAAACAACAGACACTTAGAGGCTTATGATAGCCGTGTACAGAACGGCCTGCAATAGACTATATCTATGTTGAGGTAGTTTTGGGTCATTAGCTGTAAAAAAATTAATATGCTCTGTTAAAAACATAGAGCTCTCTGTGGATTAGTTCTAATAATTAATATTCTTAGGATTAACCCGGATTATATACCAACGGATGTATTATCTGTACTATATATATATATATATATATATATATATATATATATATATATAGTGCAGAAAAAAAAAACTCCATAGACACGTAAACCAGACTAGACGAAATCATCTTCCGTTTTAAATTTAGACACCCCAACCTTACACTGACTTGACACCTATGAATGTAACTCTATACTGATACAAATTATTAACACTCTGCGCCCCTCTTTATATGAACAATTCCGCTGGCCGTTACCATGGAAATTTCGATTTCAATAATGAATCTGCTATTATAACACGTAACACGTATAATACATTTCAGAAATAAGTCATTCCCCCCAAAAAAAAATTCGCTTGATGATTGAACAGAGCTTACTTTAATTCAATTTAATTCAAATAATTATATTGAATTTTTTGGCTCTTGTTTTGAAACATGAGAACTCTTATGTAGCCTGTTGGAATCATAATTTTAAATAAATAATTATATATATATATATATATATATATATATAACACAACGTCGTCTATCCAAATTACCATCACCTTGTTACTGACAATACAAAAGAATTAACAAAACTATTACAAATTTTCAAGGTTCTTCACAACAAAAGACGATGATGAATTTGTTGCAGAAGACTTGACCTGACGTGCCAAATGTGGCCAGAGCAAAATAAATGCGTCCATTCAAACCCGACATCTTTGCAGAGAACTAGATCATATTAGTACGCCATCTGATAGATAGGATAGCTAAAACCGTAAAACTGCCTGCCACACAGCTGTGCCGCATTTATTTATCCGCACTGTATCTATCTTTATACCTATCTATCTATATATGCAGAGGTATATGTATACGGACAACCAAACACACACACACAACATATATATATATATATATATATATATATATATATATATATATATATATATATATATATATATATATATATATATATATATATATGTAGGACTGTGATGCAAATCCGAGCTCATTTGTTAATGGGAAGATCGAATGATATACATTTTTCTAGGTGCAGACTTATATGCAACCAATCCCGCATATGCTGGGGTCTACTTAATGCTCGAACCAATAAGAGAGGATGAACACACATGAACCACGGATGGATAACGAAAGGGGGAGAGGTTGGGAGGGAAAGAATTTACTCTCTGTAGAGCGAAGATGGGGAGAGCCGATAATCGGAGACAGGGGGGCGGGTGTACATTTCGAGAATTGTAAATATCGATATAAATGCGTCAAATTCCATCCATTCAGTCACATAGAAACAGACATGCTTCCTTCTAATACTCACGTACACACACGCACATACATATATATATATATATATATATATACACATACACACATCTATATACATACTCACACACACACACATATATAAATATATATATATATATGTGTGATAGATACATAGATAGTTATAATGTATGCTACATTTATGACTAAAAGTGATAAATATAAGGGATAGTGCGTATCTAGAGTATATAAAGTGGACACTGATTTCTACACCGATTGGCGACAGTCTGGTTCATACTTGAACGCAATCTACACTCTTGAGGTTCACCTCAGTCTCCATATCTATCTATCTATCTATCTATCTATCTATCTCCTCCTGCTCTCTCTCTCCCTCTATCTATCTTCATATTTTCCCATTCTACCCAATATCTATCTATCTATCTATCTATCTATCTATCTATCTATCTATCTATCTATCTCCTCCTGCTCTTTCTCTCTCTATCTTCATATTTTCCTATTCTACCCAATATCTATCTATCTATCTATCTATCTATCTATCAACAAGTGGTATTTCTATTTTATACACAGTGTCCCCTGATGATGTGCGCGATCGTGGCTTTCCACAACTTCCTCTTCCATGTAACTCTTAATAAACTTTGTCTTTCTGTTATTCAACTAAGCCCTGAATAGTTATTTATTTCGTGGAGTTCACTCATTATGTTATGCGTTGTTTTCCTCTGTCTCCCTTGCCATTTCTCCGTCCCGTGAGTATCATATTTTCCAAGCCGTCCTTCCTCATCATGAGCCCCAAGAAACCTCAGCTTTTTTCTCCTGATGTTAAGCATTGGCTTCCTTTTTGAAAAACTTAAACTTCCTTTCTGAAAAACTTAAACTTTTCTCACATGTTCGGTCTATTGTATCATCAGCATCCTTCTGTATAAGCACATTTGTGTTTCTTCATTTTCATCATTGAGGAGAAGGTCCGGCACTCACTGCCATACAGCAAAACGGCTATCTCTTTTCCTTGTATTTGTTTTTCTGTTTCTTAGTACTCTGATTAGCTTTTTGGAATGCATATTTGGATATCCCAATACGCCTTCGGATTTCAGTGTCGCAATTTCCGTCCTCTGTTAAAACACTTCTCAGATATTTTCATTTCTGCACTTGTTTGATTTTGGTATTTTCGACTTGTATTTGGCACTTTTGGCTTACCCTTTTTTTAACAACCATGCATTCTGTTTCTTGCATTTGATGTTTAAACCTTCGTTCGCGTTTTCTTTCCCTACCTTCTGTAGGAAACTTTGCAGTTTTCTTTCCGTATTTGCTATCAACACTTTATTATCTGCGTACGTTATGTTGTTATATTTGAAGGAGCCATTCATTCTTTCAAATACATTTGCTTGAATAACATGGACTGTTTATTCGATTTTGTATTATTATATTTTTTTTAAATTTTTGACTTGTGTTTATATAATTGGTAAATTTACTAACGTTTTTTTTTATTCCCCCTATACGAGTTATTTCGAATGTTGCTACATTTTCTTACAGGGATTTCATTTTTTGTGTGTATCTGAAAGTGGTTTTGTTTAATTTTAGCGTCCTCATGTTTGCTCAAACAAATTTCAAGTCACTCAAGGGGACGTCATTTATAGCGTTGAAACTAAATTATCACGTGCATTTTATTTTATTTTTTTTTTTACTGCCCGCATAACAGAATACACCGGAAATAACTGACCTTTTTGACCAGAATGCTATCGTAAATTGCATATATAAATTGGGAGCTAACCACCAAATAGACATGGAGTGAAAACTGCTTTCACGCAGTAACAGACAGTCGCCACTCGATGTTAATCTCAGTGTCCACTCTGATATTTACCCAGACTCTATCCCAGATATTGGGGAGTTTTACCCATAAATACACCTATATTCGAAATATATTTTATCATGTGTATACTCGTGCGGTCACACACACACTCATACAGATAGAGGAGGAGGTGCTGAAAAATATTTTGGTTTCTTCTTAGAAGCTTTTCAAATAACGTGATGTCAAGAAATTTAATAATCTTTTCAATAGCGTGAGAAAAGAAAATATTAAATACTGTGAATCATAAGGATTTACTCATCATGTCTTAGTTGTTGTACAAACCCGTGATTAACGAGCACCCAGTGAGGATCGAAATCATTACCCAATCGTATCTGATCTAGGGAGACAAGCTTTATAACAATTACATCAGGTTGATCCGCCTACTCTGGGTAATTATATGTATTAGAAATTCACTATAATTGTGTAGATATATATATGTATATATATATATTATAATATTTTTTGTTTAAAAATATGATTCCTTCCCTACATAAGAGTTCTCATGTTTCAAAAACGAGAGCCGAAACCATCCAAATAATTTTTGAAACATAGTTGAATTGAGATGTTTAGTCCCGTTTCATCTTCAAGCGAAATTTATATATATATATATATATATATATATATATATATATATATGTGTGTGTGTGTGTGTGTGTGTGTGTGTGTGTGTCAGAGAGAGGGAGAGAGTGTATTCTATGGATAAATTATCGTCTAAATTACACTGAAATGGAAATAACACTGGTATCTCATCTTAAAATATATATTTACCAAAATTGCCAAAAAATATGGAAATACTAAAGAGTAAATTTATTCAATAAAATCACCCTTGGCTTCATCCACTGCCTTCAAACGACTACGAAATCACCTGTATCTTTTCTGGACGGTCTCCTTGTTTAAGTTGGTGAGTGCTGCCATAATCTTTGCCATAAATTTTTTTTTTTTTACAAAGAGTTTTCTTGGTCTCTCGCTCAACTGCGCCCCACATATAATAATCAAGGGGAGTTAGGTGGACAGATGTAATGAATGATGTGGTCGCAGGTATTGTCTGACAGCCTTGACAGTTTTCTCCTTCTTGCGTGTCATGGTGCATGAATCCTGTTGTCAAATATAAGGGTCTTCTAGCAACCACAGTTTTGATCAAGAGTAGCACGACCTCTTCAAGGCCCCGTGTCGCGTCTGAGGCCTTGTGGGAACAAGAAAGTAGGCATAATGTCTCCATCGCTAGTGTAAAATGTAAAAAAAAAACAAAAACAAACAAACAAAAGCCATCAAATATTAAATGATACCATGGAGAAGAGTTTTCCCCTCATCAATATAATTTCAAACTCACGGCATCTTTTCATATTTACTGAACGTAATGATTCTTTCATACATTTTTAAAATTTCGAGGATGTTAAGTGACGTAATTAAACCTCATGAATATTTATGAGCGTCTTATATCATTTTGATTTCGAGTAACTAACAACATCTCACTTTTGTTTATATTAAATACCATGTTCATAATAAAACATCATCACTTGCTTTGCTAAAATAAGATGACAAAACGCTTCGGCAAGCACTAAGTATTGTCTTCCTATTATCTATTTTATTCATTTTGTCTTTTCTACAGATACATTCTGAGAACTTTCACACACATGCACACAGACACACACACATATAGATAAAAAGGGTGTTTCATTAAAAAGGATTATATATAAGGGTGTTTCATTAAAACGGATCAAAACCAGCAGTAAATAAATCAGTGTTATTTGTTAAAATTTATGTCTCTGTTGGATCATGTCATTTAAGTCATGGCAACTATATGTGAAAAATAATATCACCCAACTGCTCACCAAATCTGAAAGACAAAGAAAAGACGCTTAAACTTAATTCACATTTAAAACCGGTCCAAGTTATTGGAACACCCTTAGCAGTACATACTTATGAGGGTGAACTGTCATCTTCATAAGCTGACTATGAAGGACTGATGTTAGAGGTGTGAAATCTTGCATGCATTGATTTCAACTCTTCTGAATTGTTTCTTTTCTTAAGCAAGCTGACATCTGACTGTCCAAAGAAAGCTTCGAAATAACTAGTAGCGACTTCTCTTGAAAATGGACAAAATATAGCATCGTGAAGTTATCAAGCATCTAGAGAAAAAGAAAGCAATGGTGTAAAAATGGGCAGAAAATTTAGGAAAAAAGTCTTGAATATGACTTGCGAATGACTATAAATCAAATAGCCAATTTCATTAATATATCTCGTGAGATAGTTAAGAATATTCTCCGCAATGAACTTGGCATGGCGAAGGTTTATGATCGGTGGGTGCTACGTCTTCTGACATTGTTTTAGCTATATCCAGCTGATTTCCTTGAACTTTTCTTGACCCAAGATCAACATGCTGAGTCATCATTTTGAGCCAGAGACAAAGAGACAATCCATACAGTGGAAGTTTCTCTCCTCACCTACTCCGAAGAAGGTCAAAATCATTTCCTTTGCACAGAAGTTAAAAAGGGCCACACAATCAATGGCGAGAACTACACCGACATCCTGAGGCTGTTACAAAAGGCTAATAAGAGCAAACGCCCGGGGAAAACAAAAGAATGGGGTCTTGTTTGATAACTACAATATTCCAACACATAGGTCCTTTGTTTCAATGGCTGATTCGCGTAACTGTGGCTCGGAAAAAATTGATCACACCCACCCCTATTCTCCTGAGTTGACTTCATGTAAACACTTGGCTGGGAACCACTATCTAAGTGGTGATGATGCCATATCTGCTGTTGGTGAATTTCTTTTGCAAACAGTATAAACCTGGTTTGTTGAAGAGTCAGATGTCAGTTTACATGAAAAGAAACAATGCAGTTATTAATAAGAAGGGTTGAAATTAATTCATGCAATATCACATGTTTAGCATAGTCAGCCTGTGAATATTTCAGCCCAACTTCCACCCTGAAAAGAACAATGCAGTTATTAAGAAGAAGAGATGGAATGAATGCATGCATGATTTGAGAGATCGAGCATTCATTGGTTCATACTCAGCCTGTGAAGGTTTCATCCCGCCCTGGTACATATATTTAAATACATACATACATTATGGGATATATACCTGCATTCAACTTGTTCTTCAAAAAGAATTTAAATATATTTTATGATTTTCTCAGATTAATTAAATATTATCTCAATTTAGATAAAATACAAATGGATAACCGGAAAGAAGATGGCGTTGCGAGGAAGATATTTCTGTTCATGGCAATGAGAAACATAGTCCTCCGTACTATATATATATATATATATATATATATATATATATATATATATATATATATATATATGTGTATATATATATATATATGTATATATATATGTATATATATATATATAAATATATATATATGTATGTATATATATATATATATAAATATATATATATATATATATATATATATATATATATATATATATATATATATATACATATTTGAACATTGAAGTCAACACTTATAGTCTTGTTCATTTTGATATTTACACACGATCTATCTGTGATATTGAGCACTTTATTCCAAATATAGCACAACTTAATAGTATATTTCTTCATATATATATATATATATATGTGTGTGTGTGTGTGTGTATATATATATATATATATTTGTTAATATTAATTAATTAATATATATATATATATATATATATATACACACACACACACACACACATATATATATATATATATATATATATATATATATATATATATATATAAATTTGTTATTTTTATATAGTATTCCTATTGATTTTAAATGCTCTTTTAATTCATTTATTCTAAAGGCAATCTTTATTTTTGTCTAATTTTTTATATATTAAATTTCAAATATAATACTTATTTCGTTGTGGATGTGTATTAATTAATATAAGTTTAATTTGATATTTGTTGATTGGGATGTATTTGTCCTAAGATATTTATATTTTATTTTATCTATATCTCTCTTTATATTCTTTCCTATATTATTGATTAATTTAATTTTTTTTTTTATTCTGAAGTACCTCTCTTTCATATTTTTGGCCATATCTCTTACTATTTTGCATAATTTGATTTTTCATTAATTTCTGAAGATTCCTTCCGTCTATCTACACTCCGATTACTACTGGGCATATGAAATAGGTGATCTCTTCTCTCTTTTCCATCTTTGTCCTTTATCAACCACGGTGTGGACTGAATAACTCAATCCATCTTGGGGTGAGAAGACAGACGACCGATATCTTCGTCAGGCGAAATAGGCTATTCGCCATATGAAGTGATTTTGGATTCTATATTTGATTGAATATATTGGTATGTAATTAAAAACATATTGAGCTATTTTTCTCGTTCAGTTTTAATATTTTCTTTAACTAGGATCTACTTCGATTATATACCAACGAATTTGATTACCTTTAACACACACACACACACACACACATATATATATATATATATATATATATATATATATATATATATATATATATATATATATATACTATTAATAATCTTATAAGTATAAGAAACTATACCCGTTCGGAAAACCTTCGGTGTCTTGATTTGCAAATAAACAAACCAATACCAAAAGGACAAAAAAGTGTAAAAAAGAAAGGCAAGGTTTCGTCCTGGGAGGTAGACAGGCCCTGAACCCGTCTAGGTGGGTTCAAAGGGTATATTTTTGGCCGAGCCTACGGGCTCGGAGAAACCCACATTAAACTTGGCCTTGTGCTACATATTTCCTCATGGGTGGGATATTAAATACCGATTTTCTTCGAGATACAGTCTCAACGTCTGCCGAACTCTTTGTTTTGGCAGAGAGGAACCCGGACGAAGCTTTGCCGAAGGGCAAAGTTTCGTCCGGGGAGGTAGTCAGATCCTCTACCCGTCTATGCAGTTTCAAAGGGTATATTTTTGGCCGAGCCTACGGGCTCGGAGATACCCACTTTAAACTCGGCCTTGTGCCACATATTATCCTCGTGGGTGGTATATTAAATACTGAGATAATTTGAGATACGTGGAGATACGTGGAGATACGTTGAGATAGGTTCAGAGATACGGGGACAGATACAGTGTGTTGTCAGAGAGTTATACAAGATAAAGAGATGATTACGGCTTTATTTACAGAGACTTGTACATATACTTTCTACTAACCCGCATTCCTGGACTACTAATCTTCACTTCAAGTCTGTATTCTTTCACTTATTTTGCTATCTCCATTACTGGCGTTAGTAGGCAAGGGCTTAGAGGAAGTGAAACTGAGAGAAAATTTAAGGAGGATTGAAGAAAGGTAAAAGATGAACGGGAATTAAGAAGATAGATGATGATGACTGACGTTGCATTTAAAGTTTTTGCAGTTTGTAGTTATAATGGAAGTAAACGGAAATGTCCGAAAATATATCCTCATCGTGTAAATTTTCTCAGTTTTTTTTTTTCATAACTGCTAAGTTTCGTAGCTAAACTTAAAGAAAAGAATTTTCTAAGTTAATAGATATATATTTTAAAAAATCCGACAGATTTTTATCACCTTAAAACTTATTTTTAGTGGATACCCATATTTGCGTAGACGTTCCATTTATTTAGCAAGCGGAATATATATTTTTTTATATTTTCGTCTACCAGCCTGAATATTCGATTTTCAATGACAAAATATTTGGAATACTGTTTTGGGGAAATGGATTTAGCACAAAACTTTTCAAGCACACCCACGATATAGGCATCGGATTTTTCTGGAATTTATATGAGATGTGGCCACACATGAATATATAGTAATCAATATATCATAATTAAAACTGACATCGATGTAGAACCATTTCAGGCGGATATTTATTTCTGTATAATGTTCTCTGTTGTGGTTGACTATAAATCAAAGTCAAGACTATGAAATACTAACGTACCGTTTCGTTCCACTATCCATTATATATATATATATATATATATATATATATATATATATATATATATATATATATATATATATATATATAAGCGATTCATCATATTAAATATATATAGTCATGTAAACAAATGCATCTTGACACTAAAATATATATACATACACAAACATACACACATATATATAAATATATATGTATACATGTATATATACCAATTTTCAGATGGATGCTACACATAAAATATTCAATAAGGAGCGCTGCGAAATATATATATATTAGAAATAATAAAAAAGTCGCATAAAAAATAAATCTATTAAGACGGTTTGTGCGTGTGTGTGTGTGACTGTGTGTGTGTATATATATATATATATATATATACATATATATATATATATATATATATATATATATATATATATATATATATATATAAGCAATTATATGAATATAGATCCGACAGCATGAAGAAAAATATATGGAAAAACAAAAATCCGTATATGCAAATATGCTGTTTTAATGTTATTTCAGTGTCGACATCAGACGTTTCGGTCTAGTAGACATTCTTCAGGACATAGTTATAAAAACATAATTAACATTGACTTGAATATCGTCTAATGTTAACTATGTTTTAATAATTATATTTTAATAAACCAAACCCGTTCTACCATCCATTTATACATGCTTGTCAGGTGCTCGTTGCCCCACTCTCTTTCCCCTGCCTTCAATATGCCTTGTGAGTGTTAAGTTTCCCAAACCTCCCTTCCTCATTATGTGCTGAAGGAATTTCAGCTGCCTCTTCCTGATTCTGATTATAAGTCTTCCTTCCTTGTTTCTTATTCTCTTCGTCGAGGGAATTTTCAGTACCTCTCTGTAGAACCTACGACATCTGAGGGCAGATAGTCTAGCAATTAATATTGCTGATTGATTCTTTCCTGTGCTGATGTTGCTACATGCCTTACTTCTTGCCTATCTCACACTGCGATTTTCTTCTAAGCTCTATACTAAACATTAAATCTGTTACGAAAAAAGAACTAAACAAAATGAACAAAAAACGATCAGCTTTAAAAAAAGGACTCGTAACTGGAAAAACCGAATGAAAAAAGAATGTTAACAACAAATACTTTTTCACCTCCAACCCAGTTCTGCGGAATCAGAATCAACGTTGTGATTTTAAGCAAGCGAATGAGCCAATTAGAATAGGTTGCCATTACTTTCTGCGGTAGATGAGTTGCTGAACAAGGCTATAGAACCCAGCCTGCCTTGCTATTTAACCCACAGCTAGAGAGAGAAGAGAATGATTCATACCTTTCCCAATGTTATATGTACGTAAGTGAATAAGACGAATTCGGATGGAAACCGAACCCGGATCTCCGAGTACTCATTCCGGACCGATATCTATCTGTTATTATATTTGGTCGAGAGAAGTCCTCACATTCCCGTCATAATCCTTTATTCATCGTCAGGCATATTTTTTCCTCATAAAATTAAAACTTGGAGACGAAATAATTGTTTGTAAACTGAAAGTTGTTTTTTTTTTTTTTTTGAGAATGTGCTTTTATTGACGGTTGTGTACAATATCGGAACGTGCAAAGACGCAACGTTAAATTTTTCAAAATTTTAATTTTCAGAAATTTCTTGTGATGTGGTAAATCCACGTATTCTATTTTTACAAGAGTTTTCAGTTAATATGTCATGAACTAAGTATATAGTTCAATTAATATAGTGTTATGTCTTAGTAGTAGTTTTTTATGGGAATTTTTTTGTACTGCGGATCGATAGTTTTTTATAAACATAAAAGATCAAGCAGCATATAATTTATATACAAACCATGAATAAAGCATTATTCGAAAGTACTTGCATTTAAAAAAAATATAAACTGGAAACAACAGACAACAGTTTTATAAATGAGGATCACATCATTCTATGGATTAACAGTAATTTAATGCATACATTATATACTACTAGCGATGGACATCGCCAATAATAGAATTAATATTCCTGATTGATTCTATCCATGATTATTTCTTTGTATATAAATTATATGCTGTCTAATTATATATATATATATATATATATATATATATATATAGTCATTAACAGAGAGACTGTATTGCCCTATCAGAACTCTGAGTGTGGTTAAACATCTGATAGCTTCAAGCCGGGATCGAAAACTGACCGATTTGGCATCAGTCAGAGATTCTATCCCCAAGCTATGGTCGAGCGACAGAGAGTAAGAGAAATTTCAACGTTATTACTATACGAAAGACGTCAGGGGCTAGGAAAGCACGATGTTAGGTGACGATCATTGCATTAGCAAAAGTTGCCATTGTTTATAAAATTACCCCTTCCTCACCGAGAACAAAATCCACTTATTTCTAGAGCATAAATAGTCATCCGCAGTAATACATACATACATACATATATATATATATATATATATATATATATATATATATATATATATATGTATTATAATTATTTTTTTAAAAATATGATTCCTTCCCTGGATAAGAGTTCTCATGTTTCAAAAACGAGAGCCGAAAAACTCAGTATAATTATTAAAGTTTTTTCGGCTCTTGTTTTTGAAACATGATAACTCGTATGTAGCGAAGGAATCATTTTTTTTAAAAAAATAATTATAATTTAAGCTATACTTCTGTATGGAGCAATGTTTTTTTTTTAAAATAAAAACCAAAAATACTAAAGAATGCCGGATTATTTACCTAACGTGTTCTTTCCTATTTTTCTAGATATCTGCACATATATTTATGTATGTATGTATGTATGTATGTATGTATGTTTGTGTATGTATGTATTTATGTATGTATGTATGTGTATGCATGTATGTATGTTTGTATGCATGTATGTATTGTATGTATGTATGTATGTGTATGTATGTATTGCATGTATGTATGTATTGTATGTATGTATGCATTGTATGTATGTATTGTATGTATGTATGTATGTGTATGTATGTATGTTTGTATGTATGTATGTGTATGTATGTATGTATGTTTGTGCATGTAAGTATGTATGTGTATGTATGTATGTTTGTATATGTTATGTATGTATGTATGTGTACGTATGTATGAATGTATGTTTGTGTATGTTATGTATGTATGCATGTATGTGTATGTAAGTATGTATGTATGTTTGTGTATGTTATGTATGTATGTATGTATGTTTGTGTATGTTATGTATGTATGTATGTATGTTTGTGTATGTTATGTATGTATGTATGAATGTGTATGTATGTATGTTTGTGTATGTATGTATGCATGTATGTGTATGTATGTATGTATGTTTGTGTATGTTATGCATGTATGTATGTTTGTGTATGTTATGTATGTATGTTTGTATGTATGTATGCATGTATGTGTATGTATGTATGTATGTTTGTGTATGTTATGTATGTATGTATGTATGTTTGTGTATGTTATGTATGTATGTATGCATGTTTGTGAATGAATATATGTATGTATGCATGTATGTGTATGTATGTATGTATGTTTGTGTATGTTATGTATGTATGTTATGTATGTATGTATGCATGTTTGTGTATGAATATATGTATGTATGCATGTATGTGTATGTATGTATGTATGTTTGTGTATGTTATGTATGTATGTTTGTGTATGTTATGTATGTATGTTTATGCATGTATGTATATATGTATGTATGCATGTATGTGTATGTATGTATGTTTGTGTATGTTATGTATGTATGTATGTGTATGTATGTATGTATGCATGTTTGTGTATGTATGTATGTATGTATGTATGCATGTATGTGTATTTATGTATGTATGTTTGTATATGTTATGTATGTATGTATGTATGTTTGTGTATGTTATGTTATGTATGTATGTATGTATGTATAATACCAGATTGTAATTCCAAGGGGGACATGAATCCAATGTTTGAGCATTAAGAATAGTATATTTTGTTATTGGAATTTATTCTGAATACACGAATTCTATACTTGGAGATATATATATATATATATATATATATATATATATATATATATATATATATATATATATATATATATATATATATATATTCTTAACTTACATACATCATCTTATTACTATAAACGTTACTTTTGCTATACTGGTTTTTTTTTTGGTGGGTGGGGGGAGTCATAAAAAGTCAAATTAATAACAACTAGCTTGAATTTAGAAGTCCTCTTAAAGAAAATTCCAGCAGGAATCGAACCTGGAGTAATTTTTTCCCCATTAGTGATACTATATAATGTCAAACCTGACTCTACTTGTCTGACCCCGGAAACCAGATAGACAGGTCAGTCACTGGATTACCTATTAAAGAAAAGCTTATTTCTCGTTGGAACATCTCCAGATCTGTACCTGGCTACTGTTTCCTAACAGAAACGTAACCAACACTAATTTCGGAAAGGATAACGTGTTTGATTTAATATCCATGATTTTTTTTTTCATTTTCATAAACAGTGAAATTAATAATAACCATCCGAAATGGAGAAATCCTAGCAATGGAAAAAAAAATGCGTCCGACACCAATCGAACCTGCATTCCTTTTTACATACATATTTGTTTAAGTAAAATGTCCTCTTCCTATCTCGGCTGCAGAGCAGGTTTTATAATAGGAAATAATGTCAGATAAAAAAGTAAATGTCTACGCTTCAGCGGCGATACTGAAGATTAAAGTTATTAGACTTACCGCTATAGATTGTTGACAAATTTTACGGTTTGGCGAGACCTTTTTTTAATAGCGCATTAAATCGGCCCCCAAAAGTGGTTTCCCTGATGAGAAAAAAGTGATGCAATTTCAATTCCTGTCGGGCCAAAATATTTCTTTCTTTGAACTTCTCAATTTTTGCCAGTTCATATTACACTGTTTAAGAAAAGAAAAGCGGATATATTAACTCAAACACTTCTACCCTCTAAAAATTATCTTTATAACAGCAAAAAATAATGTCAAAAATACTTGCAAAGGTATATATTTATGCTTAATCTTTTGGTAAATTCAACAGCACTTCTCTGTTTATTTCTTTATTTAATTCTTTCTGTTTTTCGAATAAGTTATTACACTGAGGCAATTTCAGGAATTTCAATTACTGTTGGGCCAAAATATTTCTTTCCTCGAGCTTCTCAATTTATGCTGGTTCAGATTACACTGTTTAAGAAAAGAAAAGCTGATATATTGTCTCAAACACTTGTACCCTCTAAAAATTACCTGTATAACAGCAAAAAATAATGTCAGATAAAAATATTTCAAAGGAACATATTTATGCTTAATTTTTTGGTAAATTTAATCGCACTTCTCTGTTTAATTCTTTATTTAATCCTTTTTGTTTTTACATTGAATTCAAATTCACAGTGCAAAAGTATCTTTTTTAATTTTATGTTTATTTTCCAAGTATTTTCGACTATCTTAGCTTTAATCAAGAAATATATATTATCAGTATGGTAGGCAAGATAATTTATGCTACATTCCAGCACATTTTGGGAACACTACAATTCGAATCTAATTCAAATATATCCTTAGCAACATTTTCATACAAACTTTAAAATACCGTCTCATTCTGTTTGTTGAATGTTGATTGTTCTTTTGTGTCATAATGATTCCGTGTATTTTTAGCCTTTCTCTAACCGAAAACAGCCCTAATACAACATATAACGTAAGACAAATATTAGTAGATAATCGGCAAATGCAATACACAAGTCACTACAAAGAAAACAAGAGAGTAAAGGCATTGATATAGGAAGTGAGATTGATAGCGATCGTGTATGTGACCGGGAAGAAAAATGAAATCCCATTAAAATAAAGAGATCTTCGAGAAATCAGAAAGCATCTTAGAAACTGGAAAAAATATATTTAGAAAGTGAGCGGACCAGAGGAGATGGACGGACTGATATTTTTATAGGAACAAATACAGGAAGAAAATATAAAACTGTAATATATCTTAAGGCAGTAATAGAGAAGATTAGATCTATCTATCTATCTATCTATCTATCTATCTATCTATCTATCTATCTATCTATCTCAGAATGTTCAAATCTATCTATCTATCTATCTATCTATCTATCTATCTATCTATCTATCTATCTCAGAATGTTCAAATCTATCTATCTATCTATCTATCTATCTCAGAATGTTCAAATCTATCTATCTATCTATCTATCTATCTATCTATCTCAGGATGTTCAAATCCATCTATCTATCTATCTATCTATCTATCTATCTATCTATCTCAGAATGTTCATATCTATCTATCTATCTATCTATCTATCTGTCTGTATATCTATCTATCTATCTCAGGATGTTCAAATCTATCTATCTATCTATCTATCTATCTATCTATCTCAGAATGTTCATATCTATCTATCAGTCTGTTTATATCTATCTATCTATCTATCTATCTATCTATCTATCTATCTATCTATCTATCTATCTATCTATCTATCTTTTTCAGTCTGTCCATATCTATACCCTGTCTGAAATTATTAAGCAAACCATATAAAATTAAACAATTTAAATTTAGTTCGAAAAAAATGTTAAATTTTAGGCAATGAAATTGAGGTCAAAACAAACTATCATGTTTTTTGAGACTAATGAAGTAATTTGATGTATTCTCAAAAACAGAAATCCGAAGTTATTTGGCAAAACCAAATAATCACATTTTTTTGTTAAATAGAAAGTTATTAAAATCATCAAAAATTGATCAACACTTATAACTGAACAAATAACAAACAAATATAATGAGTCTATACCCGGGCATATTCCGAACTAGGATAAACTGTACACTAAACTATATATTCCGGACTAGGATAAAATATATCTGGGTATATTCTGAACTAGATAAACTATACACGGGTATATTCAGGACTACGATAAACTATACCCAGCTATAATTCGGACTAGGATAAACTAAACTCGTGTAGTCAGGATTTGCTTAAGAAAATTTGCCCAACGCAACATTGATCTCTCTCTTTCAGCTTTCTGTCAGTTTGTGCTAAACAGGGGTATCGTTTTTAATCATTTCACCCCAAGTAAGACAATAAAGACAGTAAGACACTAAGACACAAGTGTTTACTGAGTGTTAGTGTCTATCAGAAAAAAACACTCTTAACGAGAGAGAAGAATAAAAGAACAGAAATTGAGAAAACAGAACATAACGATTGACATTGCATTTAAATTTTTGAAGATCAAAGTTGACTGGAAAGCAAGAAGATGGAAGAAAGATCCACAAGCGAGAAAAGAAACTTTTAGTATAGAAATTATGGTTACATCTAATCATTTCGACTGCACAATGGTGAGACTTTGTCGCCAATCTAGTACTGCGCTTGAATTGATAAAGTCTATTATTTAAAAGAGCCAAGATCTAATCGAAGTAGAGAGTTACAGAGTAAGAAACCCAGTTTATGTGGGAAGATAAATGTGAACCTTATACTTGAACAGGTTAAGATTGTAGTGATCAGTGAAGCATCCTCTTGGAGGTCGCTTCCATGAAGTAACTG
>OZ010605.1:26351262-26356262 GCA_963932145.1 Acanthosepion lycidas
GGACAAGAGATAGATAGATAGATAGATAGATAGATAGATAGATAGATATGCCATGTTTATTTTTCCTTTTCTCGAGTTCATATGTATCGTCCGTGGTCGGTCACCTGACATTTAATAGCCAATCAGCGAAGCTCGGTCTGAACCGGAGAGAGTTTTTGGGTATACACCGAAAACAAGGTGCTCTAATAATGCGTAGGTAAACACAGGCATTTGTAACATGACAAACTGGATTTGTGAGTAAGGTTTTGTATATTTGGTAGGTTTTCTTTTTCGTTCTGGGAGGAGGAGGCATATAAAATCATTTCTACACCTTGTTAGTATGTTCTCTCCCTATAAAATAATGACTAGTTACATTTTTTTCCAATTCATACTGTCTGTATTTTCTTTCGTTTTATATATTTGCGTACAATTCTTTGCTGATCATTTAACAGTTCATTATAATTTTTTGCCCATACTATGAATGGTTCCCACATATATTTGGTAAACCCAACATTGCTACTTTTTTGTATTTTATCATTATTATTAAATTAAACATTGTCGGCTATTTATGACTATTACCGTAATTACTTATGTATAATAAGCATATTTTTCTTAAAGTTAATAAGCAAAATAAGGGTTAGGTATTATGTACAGCTATCAAAAATCTTTAAAAAAATTGCCGTTTCATAAGTCGATTTCAGTTTCGAAACAACTACACAGAACAAACATACAACAATTTGTCATTAACATTCGGCGATTGCCACCCCATAAAGATGTCAAATACAATCATATGTAACTAAAACTACTTATACATGTAAAATAAAATAACAATTAACATAAAATTAGAATAATATCCTATATTTAAATCCATTTTTTTTATAAGAGCAGGAAACGCTGGTCGTAATGAAGCTGGAGATGTACAATTTATAGGGTTTGACTACCAAACAAGGGGTCCGTATTATATGTGAGCGGAAGTATTTTCTCACGCTTTTTAGGGAATTACGGTATTTCTTTCATTTTTACCTGTTTTTCCTTGCAATCATTTACAGGATACACTGCATCTCAACATTAAGCCATGGTTAGCAATTTTGTCTCGCTTGATCAATCACGACCAAATAGTGCACTGGTTCCTCACTGGCAATTCTCACTTTCAGCCTTATGCAGCATCTACGCATAGACAATAACTGGGTACCTCAACGTTATGTAAGTATTAGCAAGTTGGTATCACTAGATCAATTGCGACTGAGTAGTGAGTTCGATGCTCACCGGGGCTCCACATCTAAGCTACCTTATTTGAATCAAAATTAAGGAAGGGAATCGGTATGATTCGAACTCTTTTCAGTGGTCCCTCTGAACATCCTCACCTCGCCACGCAAGTTCTCATTTTTCTACTTCATCTACGAGAATTAATGGTTGGCAGAAGATCAAATCCAAACAGATGGACTTATTCCTAACTTCCACCAACCCAGAACCATTGGAGCCGCAATATTTGTTTTTCATATTAACCGCCAACTATTAATATTGTCTATAACATTAAGAAAAGACATTACCATATTCTTCAGTCAATTGAACAACTTCTTCACAAGAAGAGACGAGAAAGTTAAATTGACCGAACAAAATATGGCATACATTTGTAATAATAGTAGTAGTAATATTGTCTTAAACTTTTATAGGCTGACGCATCGTCAACAATCATTCATGTTTGTCTAGAATTTCTTTCATCTTAATTTGACTGGCTTCTTGTTGTATAAGTAACATTGCTAGCGGTAATATTGTCATGATTTTTTCTCGTCTGAAGCCAATGTTTATTTCTTTCGTCTTAATTCCACTTGCTTTTTATTACAATAGTAATATTATTAGTAGTAATATTCTCTGGAAATATTGAGATGAAGTATTGCCAACCATTATTCATTTTGACTAGTAGTTTTTTCTTCTAAATTCCACTTGATTTTTATGGCATCCGTAGTATTATTAGTAGAAATATTCTCGTAAATTTTATTAGAAGTAACATATCCAACTATTATTCATTTCTGGCTAGTATTTCTTTCAACGTAATTTCACTTGTTTTTATTACATTACTAGTATCAGTAGTAATAATATTCACTTGGATTTTTATTAGATGAAACATTGTCAGCCATGATTCATTTCTGACTAGTATTTCTTTCATCCTAATTTAACTTGTTTTTATTACATTACTAGTATTTGTAGTAGTAATCGTCACTTGAATTTTTATTAGATGAAGCATTGTCAACCATTATTCATTTTTGACTAGTATTTCTTTAATCTTCATTCCATTTGCTTTTTATTACTTTAGCTGTATTATTAATAGTAATATTCTTTTGAATTTCATTGGATGAACCATTATTCATTTCTGATAAGTATTTCGTTCAATTTCAATTCTTTTTATTAAATTAGTAGTATAAGGAGTAACAATATTTTTGTAAATTTTTATTAGATGAACTATTGCCAAATATTATTCATTTCTGTCTAGTATGTCTTTCATTTTGATTGGACTTGCTTTTTATTGCATTAGTAGTAGTAGTAGTAGTAGAAATATACAATGCTGATATCTGTAATCTGTAATATTTGAGAAGATACGGATATCCAGCGTAGAACTAAGAAAAAACCTTGCAAAAAAGGGATATGAAAAAAAAAAAAAAAGCAAGCAAACATCTCCCTTAATCTAGATGTAACAACTGCAGATGGAAGTGCTGTTCCCTGTTTATATTCTTGGATTCGTGCCTGGAACAGTGAGGATTGGTTAGCACCAGCCCAGACATAACAGCAATACTCCATTCTTCGTCTTCTTGATTTGACTCGTATAAAGAGCAGGCATTGCTGCAGTAGTTTGTTATTCACTGCAGCGGTACAAGGAAGAGAACATTCTTCCAGCCTATTTTGCGATTTTTATATACGCATTTCATTCGAGGTGGGCATTGATCTTTCAACAGAATTCGCATTCCAGGAAAGCGACTCTTTGAGAGTGTGGCCATCAGGTTTTGCGTTTGCTCGGTGGTGATGAAATGTTTTTAGTTTAGTTTTGTTGTAATCTACATTTATTAAGATGCCTCCAAACAAATAACAACGGGTGCGGTATCAGTTGACTTTGCTGACGGATCAGTGGTCGCGTTTTTCAGAAATTATTTTCTTCTATTAGTCAGAATTCTCATACTGTCTCTGTGATTAGGCTAATATTCTTCTTTTTCTATGTACCGTGTCTTTTCATGACTTTGGCGATCATGGCACTCCACAACTTCCTCTGCCCTTTTACATTTTCGTAAACCTTGATCCGCCATCCATTGACTCAAACTTGCTATGTTCGATTTGCGTTGATTTTTTCTGCTCTCTTGATTTTGTTTTGTTTGTTTTGTTTTAAATAATATCAACCTCAATGGGTTATTTAATGCCGACAAAAATTTATTGCTGGTAATATTTTGTTTTGTCAAAAATCTATTTCTGGTAATAATTTTCCTTCAAAAATGTATTGCTGGTAATATTCATTTTTTAAAAACATTGTTGGTAATATTTTTTTTTTAAATGTGTTGCTGCTAATAGTTATTTTTCTTCAAAAATTTATTGCCGCGAATAAATTTCTAAAGTATTTCTGATATTAAAACCTATTTTTACAGTTTCATAGACTTTTGAACTCAGTTTCAGGTTTAAATATTTTCCCAACAGGTCCTACAACGCCGGATCAGGATTGACCTGGGAACACCAGCAATTAAGAGTTTGTTCCACGCTCCTCAAATACTCCTGATCAGAGGATATGCTGCTGGACATCGTTTATCGTCTTACCCAGAACGCAGACATAGTTTATCGTCATGCCCAAGACGCCCCTCTTGCCTTTAATCTGTCTTGGGGGTATCAGGGTTTCCAAGCCCCCTTTCCTCATTATGTGCCCTATAAATGCCTCTTTCTGATTCAGTTATAAGTGTCTTTTTGTTTCCATTTTCCCTAAAGCTTTATCGTTGCTCATATGTTCGTTCCATTGTTTTCTCAATATCCTTCCGTAGAAACAAATTTCTGTTGCTTCAAGTTTCTTCTTTACCCAGGAGGAGGTTGTCGAGCATTCACTGCCATATAGGAGGACAGATATCACGTTGCAGTTTAGTACTCTTTTCCTTGTTTCCAAATTCGTCATCGGATTTCAGTGTGGACTTTTCCGTCCTGTGTTAGAAAACTTCCCAGATATTTAAATATGGCATCGTCAGCATCTTTCTGTAGACCATATTTCTGTTGCTTCACGTCCCTTCGCCATCTGGGAAGAGATTGTCCAGCATTCACTGCCATATAGGAGGACAGATATCACGTTGCAGTTTAGTACTCTTTTCCTTGATTCCAAATGCGTCATCGGATTTCAATGTAGCACTTTCGGTCCTGTGTTAGAAAACATCCCAGATATTTAAATATGGCATCGTCAGCATCTTTCTGTCGGCCATATTTCTGTTGCTTCAAGTCCCTTCGTCATCTGTGAAGAGATTGTCCAGCATTCACTGCCATATAGAAGGACTCATATTGAGTTACCTTCCTGTTCTTTTTTATTGTTTATAATGAGATGTTTCTGTTTCTTAATACTTTGCTTAGGTATTTTGTCGCTATACAACGCAGCTTCTGATTTCAGTGTCGCAATTCCATCTTCTGTTAAAACACTTTCCATAAATGTTTGTACATTTCGCATTTCCAGTGTGTAATGCCAACATTACAGGCTTGATATCACAGCTTCCATAAGAATTTTAAACCTTGTGTCCCAAATAGCAAACCTCATCATTTTACGTATTTCAAATCCGGATTGTTGCTGTTGCATTGTGAAGTTAGCAGCAGGAATTTAACAAGAGAAAACAGGCTACATGCAACCGGTAAGAATAAAATCTCAACAATATTGAAAGAGCAGCAAATGACCTCGACAGCGTTACGTAAACAAGTATACAACACCTTTCTAAGCTTAAAATCCGATTATATGTCATACGTACACAAAGAGCATTTACATTTAGCTTTTTTCTTTTCATCACTTTTCTTTTTTT
>OZ010605.1:26361262-26396262 GCA_963932145.1 Acanthosepion lycidas
TATATATATATATATATATATATATATATATATATATATATATATATAGATAGATAGATAGATAGATGTACATGTACATATATATTAATGATATGTATTTATATATACATACGTTGGGTAGACAAATATGCATACACTTACAATTTGTTTTTTCATCTGTTTAAAGCATAATAATTAAACATATATAGAAAAGAAAATAATTTTGATTTAATAGAAATATATCCAATTGTCTATGTTAATTGTGAAACAGTGTTTGTACAATGCAAATTTTAGGTTTTAAATCTTTTGAATTGATTTAATACTCAAGATTATTCAAGTGGAATAATCTAGAATAATAATAATATCAGTTGTTATTATTAGCCTAAAAATACAAACAGAACATTCTGTAATTGATCTTCATGCAAGTAGTGTATCATTATAGCAAGAGGTGAAGAACTGTAATGTTCGTAAAAAGGACTGATTGTTAAGAAAGTAAAAGTTACATGAATATTTCAGACAAGCTGAATATTCCATTTACTACCATGAAACCATTCATTTTGAAGGTATAAAAAGCTAAAGAATTTTGAAAACCAAAGAAAAATAGGTGCTCCACAGAAAATTCCTTCAAGATCTTCGGGAAAATTAATGCGTCAAATAAAAAAATCCAAAGTTTGGAAGACATTTCCATCTTTCATCCCTACATGATTTCTAGATTTACATCCAAACAACTCAATTTTGGTTTCGCCTGTTCATAATACTATTTCTCAATAAGATTTGTGTCTTATCGTTATTGGAACGAACGAATTTAAACTTGGCGTCTCTGTGTCTTTTTAATAGCAATGGAGATTTCTGAGGGGAGAGTGATTTTGGTTTGTTCCTATGAATTTCATTTTTTTTTATTGTCCGATTAGTGATACAGATTCCTGATGAAAGGAAATAATCCTGTAAATCTTGACCAGAAAGAAACATAACTCTGTAACTTTCCTCGATATCTTATTAATACGTATCAATAATAAATTCGAACTTATGGTTTAACTTAATCCCACTAACAAAATTATCTTATTAATTTCTATTCTCAACATAACCACAGAATAAAATCTGGAATACTTACAGGATTTTACTCTAGAGTCATAAGGATATGTATCCCTGAATCCATTAATGATGAAGATAATTATATACATATATATATATATATATATATATATATATATATATATATATATATATATATATATGTATATATATATATATATATATATATATATTATTAGTGGTAAATATACACATACATATGTAAAATATATAAATATATATACATACATTGATAATATATATATACATATATTGATAATATATATATATATATATATATATATATATATATATATATATATATTGATAATATATATACCCGGAGAATCAATAGTCATAAGGATATGTATCCCTGAATGAATTAATGAAGAAGAGAATTGTGTATATATATATATATATATATATATATATATATATATATATATATACTATATGACGATAGATACAACAATCACTGAAACTATCGGATGTATGATCGGGATGAAAAACAAAATATCTATACCATTCTAATTCTGGAGATTATCAAATAAAATATAGACCCTGCAATATCATTTACATTGGGGAGACTTCCCGTGAACTAAAGAACCGCATCCAGGAACACAAAAGAGATTTGCGTTTAGATAAACTTTAAAATTTCTTTCGTATTACACCGCAACACCGTAGGACATAACTTTAATTTCACCAATGCTAGACTTATAAAAAAAGAACATAAAACTTTAAACAGAAAATATTATGAAAATATATTTATATGTGGCACCATTTAACGAGGCAGAAAGGGAAAAGAAAGAAAAGAAGAAAAGGAGAGGCTAAGGACCGAATCGTGAGTGATAAGCAAGAACACACACACGGCTAAGAGACAATGGATAAAAGGATATTTTGATAAGTAACAAATGGCGAAATAGTGTCATTACAATGACAGGGAAATTCTGAGTAAAAAGAAAGGGAAAGAAGGAAAGAATAAGATATGTTTTGGCATCGGCTGTGTTATCTAAGGATATGAAAACAAACTATTGGTACGGGAAGACATCTTATTATCAACTACAGACCGGCTGACCAAAGAAAGAAAATTCAAATGAAAATGTTATTTCGATAAGTGACGAAAAACAGGCAACTAAAGGGACTTTGGACAGATATAAAATTATGTTATCAGAAATATGTACCGAGGAAAAATGAATGGGAACCTAGAAATGTTTTTTTTCTTTCTTCGAGGCGACAGACTGACTGGAACATTGGAGATGTTTCTTTTTGAGACCGTGTTAGGAAGACCACACATTCTGATAATTAGCGATAAAATACCTGACGTAAACCACGTGTAGAACAAGAGTTATGACCGCCATTGTCATATTGTCCCGTTCGCGGCCAGAGAAATGATAACACCATTAAGAGGAAGAAAAGGGAAAGAGAAGAGATATTTTTTTTAGTTAAGCAAGATATTTTTTCATTGGTCGAGTGGTGATCACGTGACGCACGAGGGACGCTGTTGCAGCCCATCTGGAGGATGAGTAAGAGAGGTTGCTATGAAGATGTGGGGAGGGCAGTTCACGCCCCTCTGAAGTATGATGAGAAGGTGTGAGTGAGGAAAGGTTCCCAAAAATGGAAAAAGGTGGAAATTCCTAACCAGAGAGGTGGATATGTATTTAGAATTATTGAGGAACCCCCCGGCGTCGACAAACTCAGCCCGGTTTTGGTCGGCGCCCATATAAACGAAGCCCCAACGAGCAGAATTGAGTTCCAGCAGTTCCCAGAGTCAGTCTTCAGTTGAAGCAAGCCTCGCAGATAGCTGACCAAGATTCGCGCACATTCCGGACTCCTCTTCAACAAGAACAATTATTTTGAAGAGCGACTTAGAGCCAGATCATCGAAATAAATTTTTTTTTGACTTTCGTCCAAAGACCCACCGAAACACCAATTTCTTAGAGAGCAAACAACTTGAAGTGTTAAAACTTGCCTAGCGGAAAACGACGTGTCACAATCCATAGAACGGGTCGGGAGATAGATGCAGTCTTATGTATCGAACAACTAGACATAAAGTTTGTTACCTTTTTCTTTGATACTTTGAACTTTTGAGTTTTCATTTTATTGTCTTTTATGCATATTTGTGTGGTATCACCCCCGTTGAACTCGGCTTGCAGTACGGCCCCAACCACTGTTTGATCTCGTCTGCCTAAGATCAATTCACAACGTGGGTAGGCGGACTGGGGGATCAGTGCAGTTACCTTGGTAACCAGGCGTTGGAAGCGAGTTGGGAACGACGAGGCTAATATCAAATCTAACCAGATTCCCACCCGAATCACCAAAAGTTTAGAACGTCACATTTGGAGCAGCGACACCCGAACGGAGCAGGAGGAGTGAACGGCTGGCGCCGCGGCGAGGACGTCACAATTGGTGCTGTTTAGGGACGTCACAGTTGGTGCCGAGGTAGACTAGGATAGAACGTCACGGTTGGCGCTGCGACCAGGGGACGACGTCACATATAGCAATATTACCAACCATTAACATACGTTTAAATTCTACATTACATAACCATTTTCATACAGATCCATTATTCATGAATCTAACCTATATCTTCCGAATACATAAAATCAATATATATATATATATATATATATATATATATATATATATATATATATATATATATATATATATATATATATATATATATATACAAAATACGCAAGAGATATAATCCAATGAAATATTGTTCAAAATATCCTCCAGCGTCTCACTAACATGCTTTAGCATCCAGAATGTTAACTTACACTTATTTGAATATTATATGATAACTTCTTACACTGGAAACATATCCAATCAAAAAATCCCACTGCATCTTACTAACTTTTACACATTTAGTGTCCAGGATATTTACTACATATATTTAAATATTATCTGCTACTTCAATACACGTGACACGTAAATAAGTAATTAAATAACTTGCAAAATATACTATTAGTCTGCGTCACTTTGCTTTTAAAGATTCTTTTATCATTTCTATCTTGATCTCTGATTAAACTTTGATAAAGTGAAGCATGTTAGATTAAGATCTGTTTAGTACTTGTTCATTTTCCTATCATTTTATCGGATTTCTATCCATACTCTCTCCCTCTACTTTCTCTCTGTCTCTCTCTCGCTCTCTCTCCATATATATATATATATATATATATATATATATATATATATATATATATATATATATATATATATATGTGTAAGTATATATATATATATATATACACGAATATATACATATATATATATATATATATATATATATATATATATATATATATATATATATATATATATACGGTTGTGTGTGTGCGCGCGCACCCGGGTCTGTGTGTGATCTCTTGATAAGACAAGAGACGTGTCGAAACAAATTTTCTGTAACTTTTGTAGTGATCTTATATTCATGTTATAAATTTGAATATATATATATATATATATATATATATATATATATGGTTATATATATATATATGAATATATCTACCTTTCCCTCTCTCTATATGCATATATATATATATATATATATATATATATATATATGAATATATATATATAAATATATCTGTATATATATATATATATATATATATATATGCATATATGAAAAAAATATTTAAATATTTACATATATAAGAATATTGACGCTGTCCATAATGTGTTTTTACAGATATATTTTAGTTATATTTCTAAATTGTTACTCTAAGACACACATACGAGCGCGCACAACATCCCTTGAGATACATACACGCACACACACACACACACACACACATATATATATATATATATATATATATATATATATATATATATATATATATATAGAGAGAGAGAGAGAGAGAGAGAGAGAGAGAAATATTAAGAGAGAGACAGCATATCTTCATTCCAGCGTGTCTGGTTGAATCATCTGGACATATTATATCCATTTATTTTATATAAATCCTCTGAAATATTTTAAAATCTCTATAATAGCAATTTTTTTACAAAAATGCTTAAGTCTCAGCTGAGTTTTAAGAAACCGAAAAAAATGTCGTTAGACACAAGGAAACAAAATATTGACAGTGATATCTGTAATCCTGTATACCAATAAATGCTGAACAATTTTCTCACAGATGAAGAAGATACTGAAGCAATAGAAATGTGATTCCACAGATACTACTCATTCTGAGAACATTATGGGCCGAATATATGAGGAACGTCGAGGTTTTAGAGAAAAGGACTCATATACTTAATATCAGGAAGAGTCAGATGAAATTTATGGGGCGCTAAATGAGGAAAGAGGGCTTGGAAATTTCGATATTCACATGAAACCTTGAAGCCTAGAGGGATATAGGAAAACAACCCAAAACATACTTAGTGAGCTTGAGTTAAAGCTTTTGGGAAATAAGGAAAGGACAACTTATATCAAGAGTAACGAATGTAATTTTGGAGAGCCATGATCGCTTATGTCTTGAAGACAAGACAAGAATAAGACTGGAAGTTTTGTGAGTTTCCTTGTGGCGAATAAGTCACTTTGTTTGTAAAGGAAGTTGGCGTAATTATATGTTATATTCTCAGCACTTTCATAAATAACTGTTTTTTTTTTCTCAATGAAAGCCACGACCAATAAAACGTGTTTCATTCCAGACACTCATAATTTAAAATATCTTTACACTGTAAAGTCACGTTTCCTGTCTGACGCCCGATTTTAATTCACATTCATATTACGGGAAGATGGGGTCATTTCAAAATTTAAACTGATGCTACCGACCCGGTACTATATTTCGGTCGTCTTCTTTGACAACTAAGAACGATAGTCGAAATGAAGCGGATTTGAACATATAATTTCTTTAGATTCTTTAACGAAATTCAATCAACGGAAAATCTCGCTAAATTTCTGAATTGACGTTTTTATTCTGTTATTTGAATAGAAGAGGCTTAAATTCCTGCTAAATATGGTATATTTCAGTTTCTCTACATACACAAACACACACACACACACACACATATATATATATATATATATATATATATATACATGTACATACATTTATATATATATACATGTACATACATTTATATATATATATATATATATATATACATATAGATAGTGAGATATATATATATAGATATAGATATATACATACATATATATATACGTATATATGCATATATATACACACACACATATATATATATATATATATATATATATATATACGTATATATGCATATATATACATATATATATATACATATATATCTATACATAAGAATATACATATATATACATATAAATATATATACATATGAATATATATATATATATATATATATATATATATATACATATATATATACATACATATATATATATATATATATATATATATATATATATATATATATATATATATATATATATATATATATATATATATATATATATATATAGAGGTATGGTTCTGCACAAGTCAATTAAATCACTTGTGTGCGTTTTCTGGTGGTTTACCTTGATTCGAAAATTCGGGTTTACAGAGCTGTTGCTCTTGACATCCTTTTGTATGACTCAGATTCCTGGACTCCATACAGGCACCATATACGCCAGCTAGATGTTTTCCATAAAAGCTCTCTGCGTGCAATCTGTGGAGTTAAGCTTGAAGATAGGACATTCAATGTAGAGCAGTTTAACAGGTGTAATATCAGAGGAATCGAGACTTTTATCATACATCTCAGTTACGGTGAACAGCAGTTAATATATCACATAACAGCCTTGAACGCTTAACTTAGAATGTAGATCAACGTGTTTTAGTGGACTCAGAAATTTTCAATCTGCTTGCCTGAATCATCTTCAAGAAGCAAGCGCAAAATCTAATAGGTCAGCCAATCTAACAGTGATCTCATTTCACAATCCTCACACTTGCTCCATATGTGGCCTCCTTTGTAAATCACTAGCTGGTCTTAAATGCCACTTAAGATTATCGCACAAAATTTCATACCAGAATCGAGTAAGTTGTCAGACCCTCATACTTCGAAACCGACGAGAGAGTTCATTATATACCTATATATTAATCTATCTGGCGAGGAGGGTGGCTACCCTGCAGGACAAAAGTAAGACCTATCAAAGGGCGGGTGAATATATTTGGAAGGTCAATAGGCATCTTGAAATCTATGTGCGTGGCTTAGGAATAATTCGGCTGGTATCGAAAGGCGCGGTTAGCCCACTGCCGGTCGCTTCGGAGAAGTAATCTATGATAGAAAACCTCCCTCTTGGCAACACTCGATATCTTACAACTGCTTATCTCTAGACAATGTAGTTTTGTGGTGAGGATCGATGTAGGTCTGTGCAAACTGTACCTGATCTTAAAACCCGCACGAGCATTACTGACAAAAATGATGTATGTATGTATGCATGTATATTTCTTGAAAATATACCGGTAAATTTCATTAATTAAATTTTTATTTTATTTTTTCCAATTTCCGCATTCCAGCGATCGAAAAATCGCCAGTGTTCAGTCAAGAAAAAGCTTGTGTACCATACAGAAAACACCAGCTCTTCATAATAACTGATATATACTAAATTAATCGAGCCAAAATATTAACTCTGGACAATTTATTTATATTTTTTTCTTACGATCTGTCTAATTCAGTTATCTCCCTTTAGTAACTGAACTCTCCGATTTTTTATTCATCTTTCTTGTAACTCAGTATTAATCTCAAAACTCTTTGTGTCAAGTCACTGGATTTCTTCAACGAACGCTGTTATCCACAGGACCATTGTCCTTTTGTAGCGTACAAAGGCAGAAACGTCATGAATATGACAATAAAGATGAAAACTTCTTTTATATATCGTGTCCTTTCAAGCCGTAGGATAACATGGCTCTCCACTTTCTCCTATCCTTTGTAGTTCTCAATATGTATCGTCCTTTTGCTGCTTCTCTCAGACTCTGTTCTGTCATCCACTTGCTTAAGACCGCTATGTATGTCACGATTTCCCTTGTTTCTCTTTCTCTCTATCCGGCCGGTGGATATCAGATTCTCTAAGCCCTCTTATCTCATGACGTGTCCCACAAATTCAGCTGCCTCTTCCTGATGCTAAGTATAAGCTTCCTCCTTATTTGTATCCTTTCCGAAACCTCATCGTTGCTCATATGTTTGGTACATGTTATCCTTACCATTCTTCTGTTTAACCATACCTCCGTTGCTTCGGGTCTTCATCTTCATCTTTGTGGAGATAGATATGAACAGACTGAGATAGATAGATAGATAGATAGATAGATAGATAGATAGATAGATAGATAGATATTAACAAACTGACACAGGTACATAAATTGATATGTCCAGACTTAGATAGATAGATAGATAGATAGATAGATAGATAGATAGATATGAACAGACTGAGATATATATGAACAGACTGAGATAGATAGATAGATAGATAGATAGATAGATAGATAGATAGATAGATATGAACAGACTGAGATAGATAGATAGATAGATAGATAGATAGATAGATATTAACAAACTGACACAGGTACATAAATTGATATGTCCAGACTTAGATAGATAGATAGATAGATAGATAGATAGATATATAGATAGATATGAACAGACTGAGATAGATATGAACAGACTGAGATAGATAGATAGATAGATAGATAGATAGATAGATAGATATATAGATAGATATGAACAGACTGAGATAGATATGAACAGACTGAGATAGATAGATAGATAGATAGATAGATAGATATTAACAAACTGACACAGGTACATAAATTGATATGTCCAGACTTAGATAGATAGATAGATAGATAGATAGATAGATAGATAGATAGATATGAACAGACTGAGATAGATATGAACAGACTGAGATAGATAGATAGATAGATAGATAGATAGATAGATATGAACAGACTGAGATAGATAGATAGATAGATAGATAGATAGATAGATAGATAGATAGATAGATAGATATTAACAAACTGACACAGGTACATAAATTGATATGTCCAGACTTAGATAGATAGATAGATAGATAGATAGATAGATAGATAGATATGAACAGACTGAGATAGATATGAACAGACTGAGATAGATAGATAGATAGATAGATAGATAGATAGATAGATAGATAGATAGATAGATAGATAGATAGATATGAACAGACTGAGATAGATAGATAGATAGATAGATAGATAGATAGATAGATAGATAGATATTAACAAACTGACACAGGTACATAAATTGATATGTCCAGACTTAGATAGATAGATAGATAGATAGATAGATAGATAGATAATGAACAGACTGAGATAGATATGAACAGACTGAGATAGATAGATAGATAGATAGATAGATAGATAGATATGAACAGACTGAGATAGATAGATAGATAGATATGAACAGACTGAGATAGATAGATAGATAGATAGATAGATAGATAGATATGTGCAGACTGAGATAGATATGTGTAGACTGAAATAGATAGATAGATAGATAGATAGATAGATAGATAGATAGATAATGACAATGCTGACCGTGCAATGAATAATAGATAAGAATAGGTGCTCAAATGCCAATTAGCCCAAATTTTTACCAAACCAAATTTAATACTTGCAATCGAAGCTTCACTTGTCAATGATCCCTCGAAGTGTTTCATATCTTCACGCACGCAGTTTCATATCCAATCACAAACCAAAGTGTATTTATTAGAATGGATTTTTTTTAACGAGACAGATTTGTATGACATTAAACGTTGTTATTAATGGATTCTCGTGTTTGAGTTGGCGCTCCGTCATTATATTAAACAGTATATTTAGTTATTTTCACCTACCTTCTTGACATTCCGAGAAATCTTATTAAAGAAAAAAAAAAGGTCGCCTACTGCCCAAGCATCATATAATTTGAATGATAACACCATGTGCCTTGTAAATGCCAAGACCTAAAAAAAAAAAACTAGTTTGAGGCGTTTCAAACTCACAGAACAGAACCCAGGTGACCTGCAGTCGGGATGGACGATAGTCCTCTCTACGAATTTCCATTATTTGAACGTCTGTTGGAATTTTAGTTCACTCTAAACCTCAGTGAGAACTTATATTCTACCCTGCAAACTCTTGCCTCACAGACACAATGTTGCGATTTTATCTCTTTTCTTTCGCTATGTCCATGGTAACTATTAAAACGAACCCCCATCTTTAGTTCCATTATTTTAGACCTTTAAATCTACACCATGATACACCCATTAGTGAAAAAAAAATTCCTCTGCATTGCACTTGTAAAGAGGAAGATCAACTCAGCGTTTTCTCAAAAATTGTTATTTTCGGAAGAATCACTAAAGTGTATTATCCTGTAACCACGACAAACCCAGTTGGGTAAAAAAAAAAAACTGGTTCGTTACTTTCAATGCCTTGAAAATCAAAAAAGTTACATCCCACCATCGTCGATCGGACCCAGAATTACTGCCAGTCATGATGGAGAGACACCGTACTTTGAGATACTGTTCGGCCTTAAACTCACATCTAACCTCAAGTGGAATTCGTACACACGAGTTATAGATAAAGATGCAGGATAAAATGGTCGGCTTTCCGTATCGCTCCAATAAATACCTGGCTCCACGAGCTATCCTCTACTTTTACCAGATCAGGCCAAGAATGAGGTAGTATTGACATATTTTAGCGGGAGTGGCGCAGACCGCTCTTTCCAGTCTCGATAGAATCCAAAAGCGTTACCGAATTCTTGTGGATGACGAATTATTTTCCACCTTCTCACCTCTCTCTGTCTTTCACAGGAGGGATGTACCAAATCTCTCACTGATGTATCGTTATTTTTACGGACAGTGCTCGGACGAAGTGTATTTCTTGGTTCCAACAGTTCTAACCCTCACGGTTAGAACCCGACATGCCACTTACACTGTAGCAATCAACCCACATTCCCTCCGTATTCTATTCGTCAGAAGTAAAGTTCCACTCGAATAGCTTCTTCCCGCGAACCGATATTCTTTGAAATTAAGACCCAAGACCTTATTTCCCTGATAACTAGAATCATAACATGTTCAAGTCTCGGGTTGTCGTTACCTTTCTCTCCTATCCATATAAATTTCCCCTTAACGTAACCCTATTCCTTGAGTAGCCACACCAACGCCCGAACATTGTACAGAAATTTTAAATTTCTGCTTTTAAAGCTCCATCGACAAACTCTGATTTTAAAAGCATCTAAGCATTTTTAAAAGGATGGTTTGTTTTGTTTTGTTTAACGATATATCCACCTCAATGTGTTATTTAATTGTTGTGGTAAACCCTCTTACAGTATAATGAACTCTTCCTCTCATAAAAGCAAACTGCGACAGTCGGATGAGAAGAGTGTGAAGTGGAGTGGAATAGTAGACGCAGTGTTAATCTACTTATTACTAACACTATTGTTTTGCATATATCTTTAATATACTTTTTCAACCTACCTTTCGTCTTCCGTGTCTTTCTTTCTGACCCCTAAAAAGGCCACAGCATTTATGCCGACAACTTTTCTCTAGCTGGTAATATTTTTTTCAAAACTGTATAGCTGGAAAAAAAAAAAAAATATATATATATATATATATATATATATATATATATATATATATATATATATATATATATACATACATACATATATATATATATATATATATATATATATATATATATATATATATATATATATATATATATATGCGTGTGTTTGTGTGTGTATTCTAAAAATGTATAGCTGGTAATTTTTTTTTAAATGTATAATTATTAATATTTTTTTTCAAAAATGTATTACTGGTATCAATTTTTCTTCAAAAATTTATTATCGTTAATATTTTTTAAAAAGTATTTCTGGTATTAAAACATATTTTTACACTTTCATCGTGTTTTGACCCCAGTTTAACTTTTTGCCCATACTTAGGACCCTAACAGGTGCCACCACCCCGGGTCAGGTTGAAACGAGGAACACTAGCAATTAAGAGGTGGTTCCACGCTCCTCAAAGCTGCCTGATCTGAGGCCTTGCTGTTGGCCGTAGTTTATCGTCTTACCCAGGACACAGAGATGTTTTTCTTCACTTGAATTAGTTTGATGGCCGTGATATTCACACAAAACATTTTTTCTTTCTTTCCAAAGTAGATAAATAACAGATTTGATGGCTTGTAGATCAAAACCCAACCAAAAAATAAAAAATAAAATTCCCTAAAAGAAAAAGAGAAAAAAACCCTTACTAGAGTAGACAATTTTATCAAAAAGAAAAAAAAATGGCAATGTAGTAAATGTCGATAAAAAACAAATAAAAAATAAATATGAAATATGTAAACAAAAATAAAAAGAATTAAAATTCAAATAAGGTCTTTGCGCTTATCTTTAAAACCCCTATCTCTTTTTTCACTCTCTCTTTGTCTCTGTCTCTCTCTATCTCTCTCTTTGAACTTCGCTTTCAACTAGCGAGGAGGCAACCCTCAAGCAACAGAAGGTGGCTTCAGAACGGAAGTATTGAATGAAGGGATTCTTGAAACCAAAACAGATAGATAGATAGATAGATAGATAGATAGATAGATAGATACGAAGAGACTCAGATAGATAGATAGATAGATGGATAGATAGATAAATAAATAGATAGATATATAGATAGATAGATAGAGATAAATAGATAGATAGATAGATAGATAGATAGATATAAATGAACTGAGATAGATACTGTGGTAATAAAATAAGCATATCACATCTCCCCTCTCAACTTGTAGCCATCTACTGTAAAATAAATGTTTTCAGCGCTAAAGCTTCATCAGCTTCTATTTAGAGTTGTGGTTATTTTATAGACATTATACACTGAGAAAGATATATATGAACAAACCAAGCATATAGATAGCGATAGATAAAAAGAAACAGACTGAGATAGATTGATAGATAGATATGAAATAACCAAGCAGATACAGATTGATAGATATGAACAAATCAAAAACATAGATAGATTTGAACATTCTGAGATAGATAGATAGATAGATAGATAGATAGATAGATTTGAACATTCTGAGATAGATAGATAGATAGATAGATAGATAGATAGATAGATAGATAGATAGATAGATAGATATGAACAAAATTAGAGGTATATCTAGATAAAAAAATCCAGTAAATTATAAAAATAAAATATGTAAACAAAAATAAAAAGGATTAAAATTAAAATAACGCATTTGCGCTTTCCTTTAAGACCCTCCTCGCTCTCTATACTTTTATCTTAACAAACGAGAAGGCAACCCTAAGATAAAAAGAAGAAAAGAAGTATGTTTACTTGAGTAGAGCTTAGTTATTTGTGATAGAAAAAATCAGGGAGCCTCCACGCATAACTTCCGTTATAAAAAATGGAAACAAAGCAAAAAAAAAAAGAAAAATCATAACCTTTTCAAGTCAAAGGTCATTTTTATTTTCCCCTTAATCTCAATATGTTCACATCCTAACATCTCCGTTCTATTCATATTATATAACTCATACTTCATGAAATGTTTGACAGTATCGCTAAGTGCTGAAGGAGAACGAGACGCGGCATCTCGAGATATGGACAACAGAACAAGAACAGTTTGCTCTTTTAGGTTACATAAAGTGTTTAGTTTGAACTTCACTGATCGTAACGCGGATCGACAAAAACCTGACCATGGCCGGAGGACTAGACACCTGAAAATGTGTGATAATAACAAAAAATTGTGGCCAATGATCTCTATGCAAATAATGATAATTATTAATCATAGAAATTAGCAAAAAACTTCCCCTATAAATACAGTAAATTTTAAACAATATAGACAATAGCTCAAAAGTTTGAGGGGCTTGGGTAATTTTTTGAAATTTGCCTCCCAGATATATATTTTGGACTTTAAAGAAAATTATTATACATAATGTTGTAGGGAAGGATCTGATAACCCTCTGTATGCAAATAACTGATACACCGCAGTTAAATGGGCTGTTCCAGTAGGAATATAAACTTCTAAAGTGTTAGTCTTAGCAGAGGGTGCTTTCCAGCTTAGGCTTGAGCAAGCACCAAGATATCGAACACTCTGTTTTCGGGCAGAAAGGAACCTAGACGAGGCTTTGCGGAAGGGCAGAGTACCGTCTGTGGAGGTAGACAAATCCGATCTCGTGTATGCAGGGTCTACAAGGAAATTTTGCCCGAGCATACGGACTCGGATAGGTCCTCATAAAAATCGGCTTAGTACCATATCCTGGTTCGTGAGGAGATTGTGAAAATGCAGACTTGCATTCTAATTTTAGAAGAACTTATAAATATCTACGAACTTA
The DNA here is from genome assembly GCA_963932145.1 of Acanthosepion lycidas. Taxonomy (NCBI): domain Eukaryota; kingdom Metazoa; phylum Mollusca; class Cephalopoda; order Sepiida; family Sepiidae; genus Acanthosepion; species Acanthosepion lycidas. The sequence goes on from OZ010605.1 coordinate 26,375,624, forward strand.
TAAGTATTGTTCCTCGTTTAAAATAAACCCTTATACTTTGTTAGCTGCCGTTCTAGTTATTATTTTAACTAAACACTGCAGACAACGACAACATAATTGAAAACGACAACTCACCTTGATACGAAGCGGCCTGTTCGTCAAGTTAGCAGCCGACATTTGTATCTTCCTCAGAGCGGTCAAGCAAGAAAAATTGGAATTTTCACGGATTGCGGGTGGGGGACTTTTTTTTTTCAATGTATTTTTTTATTCTCTGTGAAAATAATTAACCGAATTTTGATATGGTTATTTTTTTTTTAAAGTAAACGAAAATATAGACGATTGTTTCAGTGACAAGTTGCTTTGAAGGAAGAAAGACGTATTTTTTACAAAAAAACACATGAAGATTAAAAAAATTACAGATGTGTTTTGAAAATGGATGAATTATTGACAGTAATATTTTTGTGCAAAATAAAAGAAGATTACTAGAAGAGAAAATTAAACAATATGAAATATTAGAGCGTATCTTAACACACCGGTCTCTATTAATAGCTTTGATACAAAAGAAACCGAGGAAACACAAATCTAGTTTTTTCCACAGGTGAGGCTATTGTGAATTCGATTAGTGAATTTAAATATTGTCCAGAAGACGGTATTACGTTTCCATCGAATTTTAGAAGATGTGCCGACTTATTCGTTGCAGAATTAATGCTAAGTAAGAAGTGTCAGAAGGTGAAATTGTGTGAAGGCCTCAAATGTTCTTGTACATTATGTATTTATCGACAACAAATAAATTAAACGAACATATGAAGACAATAAAACTTGAAAAAATCAAGGAAAAAACAACGTAGTTATAGATTTCAACAATAACATGAATTTATATATATATATATATATATATATATATATATATATATATATATATTTGACATAGACAAAGTGATGATAGGTTGTTTTTTAAACGTGAGAAGTGAGATAAGATTACAAAGAGTGTCCATGCAGAGATTTGGTGAATGAATGTTGATGGTTTAAGTTTGTGAAATTAAAACAGTTTGATTTCTGTAAAGTAAAATGTCATTTGCGTGAGTTCAAATAATTGTGCGTGTGTGACAATTGTAAGTATTTATTCATGTTATGAAGAGTCGTCTGCCTTTGGCTGTTATGCTAAAGTTGATTAAATATACAATTACTATTTCGTAGTGATAATGTCACTTTTTTAGTAAACTGTAATTCAAGTTTCTTCACGTAGAAATAGTAGTGCGAGTTGTGTTGAGTTGATGAGAGGCTGGTAATGTTATTGAGTCAGTGTGTTGGCACGCATGGATTCTGCTGGCATTAGTGTATGGCTGACTTGAATTTAGTCGAACGATTCTTTTTTTTTATAAATTTTGGGGTTTTCAAATAGGCTCCAGACAGCTACGCGGGAAAAAGGATTTGTCTCAACTTGCTACATTGTTGTGTCCTTTTAACCAGTGAGAATTTGAGTTTGGAAAAGTGAAGTGATGATTGGTTAAATTTTAATTTGGGGAAGAGTGCATCTTCCCGTGGTGGGGGGTGACAGGCAAGACAGCATTTAATGACGGTGTCTTTTGTAGAGCGACAAATTTTCCTCGAACGCTTGTCGACCACAAAGACTGACAAAACATTTTTCAACCTCTGTAACTCCACGGAATCTACCAAGAGACCATCCCGTTTGATAAGATATCTGTAGCTCTTGGCTATCTTGAAGAACTGCGTCATGTGGATGATACACTTCGATGTGAACTTCCAGCATGGGGGAGATTTCCAGGCTATTGCATTGTCGTCTCTGTTGCATATACTGTTGTAGTTGTTGGTCTTAGATGTCAACTTATTTTCGATTTCTTGATTTTGGCCATTCATGTCATACATATTTTTCATCGGAGTGAGGTGGGAGAGGGAGTCTTACTTCTTTGACCCAAACATGTTTTTTATAAACACCCGACTTTTGTGGTCACTTTTTTATTATTTTCTTAAATTCACATTTTTTGTTTTCAAAACAAAAATAAATACCAACAAAAATAATGAAATACCATAAAAATACACAAATAATACACAAAAATAAAAAAAATAAAGAGCCAAACGAAATTTAAGACCGACGCAACATAGTTTAAAACGTTTGACGTGAAAATTTAAGTTAACTTAAAAATATACACAAACTAAAGAACACATTTCATCTATAAAGAGAAAGAAATATCAAATTTAACAATGTAGAAACAAACAAAAACTGACGAAAAAAGAAGTTCGACATATAAACTAAAAAAGTAAATTCACTCAAACGACACAAGTAAGTAACATTAAATAAAATAAGGTAAAAAGGGTTATTTTTTAAATTGGAATAGTAAAATAAAATAAATAATGAAAACAAAATACGACAAAAGGAAAATTAATAAGAGACACGTGTAAAAATGAACAAATCTCATCACTTAAAAAAATAAGCAAGTTTTACCAAAACAAAAGTGGTCGACATAACGCCAAAATAAAAATGATAAAACAAACAGATTAACCAAAAAAACAAAATGCAAACGAAATATCCAACTAGAAAGTAAAGCAAAATAACTTTTGGTTCGGACACGGATTAAAGAATAGCAAGACAAATACTTGTTTACTTAGGATGACAACACCAATGAACGAAGTAACACGTAGAAAATTAAAGCACAAAGATTAAGTAAAAACAACCAATATTTATATTAGAATGAATAAAACGAACTTAAAGCCGCGCAGATATTAAAAATTTCATAGAAAAACTGAAAATACAATAAGATTTACATAAAAAAATAAATCAAAAGTCAAATAGTTGTAAAAAATAAAATTAAAGATGCGGGAGGGTGAAAAATGTAAATGAAAATTGAAACTTTTCACAAAAAAAAAACAAAAAACAGTCAGCAAAAAATGTAAAGATTAAGCTTAACGTAAACTTAATATTACTTCAAACAAAAAATACACTGTTCCAAATGTGAGCGCGACAAAATCTCATTTGTCGCCTGGCGAGTTTTGGGCTGGTCTGAAACTAGGAGAAATCTAACCACGAAAGCATCATATCAAAAAGCTCATCCGAACAATTACCATGAAAGTATTTAGAGAAAAGTCACAGGGAAGCGGCGACTTTACGGAGCTGGGAAAATGACTGAAGCCGGCACGCCGGGTCAGGACCAGTAACATAGCTGATTCTTCATTGTATTTGATCAAGAAACTCAAGATAAATAGTGGGATCACCAGAGCATGTTCTAAGCATGGACGAATAGTAGACATAGAGAGGGGAGATAGACTCCGGAGAAAAAAATTATCCTGCACGACACACACACACACACACACACACACACACACATATATATATATATATATATATATATATATATATATATATATATATATATATATATCTGTGTGTGTGTGTGTGTGTACAGGGTGCAAACTCCCAAATTGTCCAAATTCTGTACATGCAAAACTGTCTAGTTTTTAGATTAACATTTGAACAATAAGAATAATAAGAGTCATCAAAGGTTTAACGTACGTCTTCATTTTCAAGTCTTTTTTTTTTAATGCTCTTTGGACTGTCATAGCTGAAACTTGTCTCTGACGTGCCAAATGTCTTATGAAATGAGTTGGATCTTTCCTAATTGATCTCTTTAGCTCTAAGTTGAAATGATGATTCCTCTTCCTGTTGTGACCTCCTGATCCAGTTTTCCTTTCTACTGTTCTCCTTTTTTTAAACTTGTTCACCGTTCTCTTGATGGTTCTTGAATGAGCTTTGAAGATGGAAGGACTAAATGATCATTTCCTGTTACTATTTCTCAATTTGGAAGCCATAATCGGGCTGTGATAGAACTATTTTAAACTGTTATCTTTCTAGCTGAATAAGTCAAACGGTTTTTCAGTGATTCTTACGACAAATTATGTCAAGATGGATAAACGTCTTACAGAAAACCTGAGAAAAGAAACCCAATTAGTTCAATGTTTTTGTTTTTAAGATATTGAACACTTTTTGGCATGGACAATTATCTGATGCTGTTACACGATTTGGACAACTTTGTTGTTACACCGGGTATATATATATATATATATATATATATATATATATATATATATATGTTATTTTCCATATTTTGCTACACGTGTTTCCGGTCTCCTGATTTTCTTCATGCAAAGAGTGGATCTTTCCACATATTATTAAAAGCAATAGATTTTCCTTATGTTTCTCAGTGTCTCATCTTTGTCTGCTTTGTGTAGTAATAATCCTGATTTCTGTCTTGGACTGGTGGCAAAAGTGATTTTCTGTTTTAGGGGAATAACTGTTTGTTTGTTTTTCTCTTCCTAGTACTTTTGTGTCTCACGATGTCCATTCTTCAAGTGGTTCTCTATTTTAAAATCCAGAAACCTTGAAGAATGGACATTGCCAAAAAACTTTGAAGTCAAGGAAAACAACAAATAATTGATACTCAAAATTAAGTAATCTTTTTTAAATAATATTATTAATGCATTGACTTCAGTATTATTAATATTATTTTAATATATTTTATTATTTTTTAATATTTAACACTATATATAAAATATCTGCTGTTTCGTAAATATTAAAACCATAAACCGAGATAATCCTCATTGCTGAATTACAAAGACAACCCTAATGTAACTGTGAATGTTGTGATGTTTGTAAACACAATTGGACTCGCTCTGTTATAGTTATTTTCATAATTTAAAATTTATCCGGACTAGCTATAGTGTTGTAGCTGAGGATCATCTTGGAGGAGGTCGAAAGTACTTGGTTTAGTTGAGGATGATCTTGAAGGAGGTCGAAAGTACTTGGTTTAGCAAAAACTGTGGAGCCTTCTTTGATGAATTCCAACTTAACATCAAGAAGCTAATTAGAGAAATAGAAACTATTCTAAAAATAAATAGACATATGTGTATATTATTTAATGAAACATGACTGAATGAAGAAATACTGAATATATATATATATATATATATGTGTGTGTGTGTGTGTGTGTGTGTGTGTTTGCCTGTTTGTTTAATGAACGGTGTATAAGCATTTATATGTATATACTTATATGTAAATACATTTAGTATAGTTCTTTTTATCTACATGTATATGCCTATGTATGTGTAGATATACGTACATACATGATATATGTTCGTGTGCGATGTGTCTATGGTTTGTGGAGAAATCTTGTTCAATAGAGAACCTGAGTACAATGTCTGTCCCTGTCCATATTGTGTCTGTCTTTGTGTTACTCTTTCTTTCAAACTTGTCAGCCTCATTCCATCAAGTAGTGCCACAAAATATCCTTTCAATACATAATCAAAACGAATGCAAGCCTTTCTTCGGCACCCTCCCTGCCTCGCCTTACATTGCTCTTCAAAATGGCGTCCGTGTTTTGTTTGGTCTGAGAATGGCGCCAGACAATCTCCAATCCCACAATGCAACGCCAGACGGGCTTGTTGAATGCCACTGGTTGGATGGCTTCAGCCGATGGGACGTGAGGTATTTTCATTTTTTTTTTTTTTTTTTTGTTCGCACTTCTTTTTTTATGAATTTTTTTTTTTTTGTTCTGTTATTTTTTTCCTCCATTAGTGCGATCAGGATTGGAGCTGGTAAAAACATACCTTTTATACCAGGCCATTTAGTGTTCATTTTACATCACGGCTAAAATAGCAACGGGTGTATATCTTTGTGGCTGAGCTGGGGACTGAAAACGAAAAGATCGCAAAAGTAGATTTTCAAGTCAAAAGGATAATTACAAAAATAAATAAATAAATAAATAAAAATAAAAAAAAAAAAAAATAGAAAATAAATAAAAATCACCCCCCCCCCAAAAAAAAATTCCGGAATGCAAAACGAACAAATATTGTATTCAAAATAACATTAATGTATAACATTATTGCGTTTAGAAATTGCTCACGAATATCTAAGATAATATTGTTCATTTATTTTATTTTATTTTTTAAGCATTTCATTCTAAGCAATGTGGGAGTGCCACTAGCACGCAAGGGGTTACAGAGAGTGGCAGCAAGAGTAAAGAGGGATGTTTGATGAAAGGATATAGAGAAGGACAGAGATCAGGATCAAGGCACCAGAAAATGCCGATTGATGTTACGTTTGAATATTTGAAGATTATGGTTATCAGGGAAGCAAGTAGATGGAAGAGAGTCCCACTGCCGGGAAGTGCAAGAAAAGAAGTTATGGGACTAGAAGAGGCGGTTACATTTAACGTTTTCGACAGTGAAAGTATGGGAAACCTAGATACCAACCTAGTACCACGCTTAAATTCATACAATTGGGTCACCGGTAAGAGTAGCTCGTCACAGCAGTTGCCATGAAAAATATTTGTAGAAAAGACAGAGGGAATCCACATCACGTCTGTGAGAAAGCGACCGTAGACGAGATGCCATATCAGGACCTATCACACAGCATATCTCTCTCTGGATTTAGTCGAGGAGAGCACCAGATATTATATAGCAAAAGTATTCAATGCATGAACGAATGGTAGAATTGTAGATTTGAAGGATGGACTCAGGCGAGAAAACAAATTCTCTCACAGAGAACCAACTTTCCTTGCAGTAGATGCAGCGATTGATTCAATGTAGTTGTTCCACCTCCGGTCAGTGAAAAACGTGAGACCAAGAAGGTGCAGAATGACGATCTCCTGGAGTTGGGCATCAGGAATACATTATTAAAATGCAACGTTTCTAATGAAATAGCGTAGTAGATTAAAGTGTAGGTTCGTGGATTTGTTGATATAGTAATAGTGAGTTCATTCTCTTTCTAGGGCCGGGTATACTTCGGAAAAAGAACGTGTAATAACTTGGCGATCCCAAGTCACAACTAATAAAAACTATCCTTAGACACGGTCAATGCAATGAGAATAATATATCCCTGTATATTTAATAAAGGGTTCACTTCGAAATTTCCTCTGGGCTGTAAAATGTTCATTAAAATGCTAAAACAGGAAAATTCATATTATAGTATGAACGATGTTTCTTTTAATATGATTATTTTGATCGTAAAGCGTTTAATTTATTGTGAATTTATTGAAAGTAAAATATTTAATTTATTGTAAAATATTTACTTTATTGTAAAATGTTTATTAAATTGCAACACGTTTATATAATTGTAAATTTTCTATTTAATTTTAAATTGGCAATGTTTAAATTTATTTTCAGTAGTGTACAGTAGAAAGCAAAAAAAAAACAAAAATGGGCACGCTTACAGGAAGTCGTCTTTTGTATTTTTACCAAGACAAGTGTGTAATATAATTCGGTATTAATACAAGGTGTTAATATGTTAATTATACAAGTCCAAAACGATTTAGCATTTAGTTGGGCAAAAATTTGCTTTACTAACGGTCTTTATTCATCGTGGCATACTATAGACTAAATTCTTTAGTAAGTCAACGTTTTTCGACAGATTTTTCCAGCACACTTTTAATTCACGAAAAAGCTCATCTTTCTATTACGATCACGCTTTTCCATTCTAAACCCAAGGTTTTTCACTTGGCTTATGGTCATGACTATGGCTAGGCCACTGGAAGAGCGGCAATTTGCACTTGCCGCGTTTCCTCTCTAGATAACTTTTATTCTTTAAGGCAATAAGCTTAGGACCTTTATCATTATTAAATCATTTTTTGACTTGTATAATGTACATATATACACCTCTATTATTACTCTGTATTAATAAACGAATTCTATTACTCACTTGTCTTGGAAAAAATACAAAAATCGACTTTCTGTGGGTGCCTCCATTCTTTTGATTCGTAATGTATGTTTATGTAATTGCAAATAATTTTGAATCGCAAAATGTTTACCTTATTGCAATGTATTTATTTTATTTTAAAACCTTTATTTTATTTATTTACACTATTTACAATGATGTCCTAATCCTTATTGCCATATTAATGACGTTTCGGTTGATGTACACTTCGGTCTTCGTCAGGTGTTCTTTTGTGGAATTTTATACTGAAAACTTTGGTGGTAGATTTGAACTGAACTCATGGTGATAGGTTGCTCTAATTCCACGTGCCACGCGTTCGGTCGGAGCGTACTAGTATAAATAGTTAGACGACCTTATCTCGTAATTATAGACAGTGTATTATATTTGCAAAATCATTATTTCCTTTCAAAACGTTTATATTATTGAGGATTGTTTATTTTTATTCGTAAATTTTATTTTTAACACGTTTTATCTCAATGTTTTCTTAATCTAAATATTACTTGAAAAAAAAATATTTTCAAATGTTTGCTTTAATTTTCGAGCCCTTATTTTATTTTTTATTCAATTTTTTAGGGTTTTTTTTTAAGTAAAGGTTCACCCTGTACAACACACGGCGGCCACTTGAGGTAGATGGCTATATTAATAGGCAATTTTACGGATCGGAGGATGAGATAATCCTAAACTTCAACAGGTTAAGATTGTTGGGAGTTGATTTCCCCTAACAGTGGTTGGCAGGATGAAACTGTTCGAGTGGGTCTTTTTTCTAACCGATGGAATACAGAGAGAATGTAGATGGTTTATTACAATGTGAGTGACATTGAAGGATCGACCTGGTGGAATCAAGGCATGTAGTTCGTCCGAGAACTTTCCATGGTAAAGAGAGAGCGGTGATAGTGTCGCCGGATCCCATCTGTGCGAGAGAGAAGTTGGAGGCTGGAAAATAATTCGTCACCCACAAGGATTCGGAGACGCAATTGCACTCTATCGAAACTGGAAAGTGTGGAGTAGGAGGCGGTTCCACAGAGCAGTGGTCCGCAGGAAGAAGCTGTCTGAATGAAACTTATTATTTTAGTAAATTTTCTTTTCCTTTTGTAATAAAACGAAATTAAATAATTTTTCACGGATTAAAAAAAAAAAACAAAAAAAATCTATATGACATGAAAATTAACCTGAAAATAGCTACATTCTACTTCTTTTATGGGCCGTGTGATTTCAGAGCGTCGCCTATCATGGCTCTCTACAAATTCCTATTTTTTATAGCTCTTAAAAATGTTGATTTTAATATTCTTCCCAATACATTTTCTAGTAGCTATATATATATATATATATATATATATATATATATATATATATATATATATATATATATATATATATATATATATACGGTTGTTGCGTAGATCTTTCATAGATATGTCATCTGAGTTTCAATGTCTTCAAGACGTCTTTCCTCATCCTACAAATTTCAACTGTCTCTTTCTCATACTAAGTATGAATATTTTCTACTTATTTCTCTTAAAACGACCTTACTGCTAGCGTGTGTCAGCCAATATATTCCTGGTAATTTTCTACAGAACTACATTTCTGCTACCACTTTTATCCTTAGTGATAAAATTGCTCTGAATTTGTTACCATATATATGTGTATTGGGAGTTGCTGAGCGCTATTTTCTTAATTTTTAATGAATGTTTCCTATTTCTGAATGGTATGTTTAGCGTTTTGGAGATATTTTTCGTTATTTCAACGCCCCTCTTTCGGTGTCATATTTTCCGTCATCTGTTAAAATAACTACAATAGACATGTTTTATTAACAATAAATACAACTAAACAATAAATATATTGAGGTCGCAATCCTTGAATTAGTGTTTTTAATTTCAGTCCCGTTTAATTGTTTCTTTATCAAAATATTGTAAAATAGTTTTAACAACTTCAAATTGTCATGGTGATTTTCCAAGCATAGATTACGCGTGGCACAAAATCGAAAGTATAAGACACCCAGTGAAGATCAAAATAACTTCTCAGTGATAATTGTTATAACAAGCAAGATTGCTAACCATTACACCACGTCAATGCACTGCTCTATGATATTCTAAGGGTAGCTTAGATGTGGCACAAGCCCATAAGTTCGGATCACCCAGGAAGGATTGAAATCACTACTTAGTAATAAATTTTATAACGAGGCAAGATTGCTAACCATTACACAACGTCCTGGTACCCCTTTATACTTCTTCTGACTAGAAATCTCGATTTACCGGTGACATATTCAGGGTACGATGATGAAAGTTGCGTTAAAAAAATCAATTAGTCAACGTAGGACAATTAATATTAATCACTAACTTCTTAAAACCTTTTGATCGCGACCGGAAATGAAGGATGCTATTTCCTGGCATCTTTTGTCGATGATCAAATGAAATCAGTTCGTGAGTCGGATTTTGAGCATATTTCGATTGATCAAAAGAATGTCTATTAATTGATGAAAAATGTTCGCAGATTTTGACGTCATTCTGGCTTCTTTTTCGCGTCCAAATCCTTGAGTATTTTTTTTGACTCATGGTAAGTCTAAAAAAAAAAAGAAAAACAACAAAAAACACTAGATAAAATTCACTAATTTTTTATGCATTAGCAAAAAAAATCTCAAGTTGATGTTAAAAACTACCCTAAAACATTGTTGATGTATTTAAGATGCAATGATCTATTATGACATGTCTCTGACATGTATTTAAATATACTGTATTGATTTTCAAACTTTTTTCTTCAATTTTTCACCTATATTGCATATGATCGATTATTGTGCATAATTAGGTTAAATAAAATTTGTATTTTATATGAATACAACCTTTTGAATTTTAAGATATAATAGAGTTGGGCATCCCGTATCATGGATTCAGTGGGTGCCCACGAGACCTTTGCGCCGGCCTTTATCTGCGTATCGGTTACTGTTTGTGCTTAGAAAGTCGTCTTCTCTATCGTTACTATTAAAATCATATATCGTTTTGTCCCTACTTTGCGTGAACGAGAATGTTCACCAGTTTTTCCAATGGGAAGAGGAAATTTCAGAAATATTATCCTGGTCGCAAAAGCAAAAGTTAAAGAAAATATTAACAACATTTCATATTTTCTAAGCGTAACAAAATAAGGGATAACAGCTGCATACCAAGTACAAAGATCATATTGCACGGTGTACTGTTTACAAATTAAATTCCCTTTATTAATTACGAAAAAAAAAAATCTCCAGTCTGGTGTTAACTGGACCAAAGTATGCCTTGTTAATTTTAACGCACCAAAAAGTAAATTGATTTCTATTAATCATCTGAGAAACAGCTTTCTGCCTTCCATTATGCCGGCTGAAACTAACCTCCAGAAGTGTCAATCGTTGCGATTTGTTTGGCTAACGTTCTCGGCTGACATGAAGTGGAAAGACAAAACTGAATCCGTCTATATTTCTGAGAGAGGTATTATGTACACTATTTACATTATTCAGAAAATTGTCCTCATCTTTGTTGCCATATTTATCACAACGTTTCGGCGGTTGTACGGTCCGGCCTTCTTCAGGTGGTTAGAATGTCGAATTGAATCCTTAGTTCCACGTGCCATGCCTAATGGGTGTCAGTTATCAGTTATCTCCTGTTGTCCAAGTTCTCAACCGACTTAACCAGATATTGTTGAACTAACACTCTTTGGGTCCTGCCACTGTCCTTGGGGACACATGGCACAGTGGATAAAGGCGTTAGTTAGATTCAGTGACAGAACATAAAGAGCGTGAGTTCAATACCAAGTTAACAAATACTCGCAACCAGATCTTATCACTGTCATATAAGCAAGGATGGAACTAAATCGAAATGCAGAATCTGTGGAAAATAAGATGTAACTGTCGACCTTATTTTCTCAAGATGCCTGGAACTGGCATAAAATGAATATACACACAGACATAACAAGGTAGCGACATATCTGCACTGGAAAATACTCAAGAAGCACAAAATCGAAACCACTGAGCGATGGTATGAGCACCAACCAGACATACATGCACAAAATAACGATGTAAATATCCTCTGGGACATGCCAATTCAAACTCTCAGTGAAACAAAAGCCAAAAGACTAGATATTATCATAAAAGACAAGAAATTCAGGAAGTGTACGCTTATTGACATAGCAGTACCATCTGAAATAAACAACACCATGAAAACAACCGAGAAATTGTTACACATACAAAGACCTGGACATCGAGATTAACAAGATGTGGGGAATGAAGACTGAGACTGTACCAATAGTAATCGGAGCTCTTGTCATCGTGAGAAGAGCATTCGATAAGTTTGCTAACAATGTCCTAGGTAACATCAAAATACAGATTGCCTAGAAGATCACCCTACAAGTAACATCTTATATACTAAGAAAAGTGCAATCAATTAAATGACAATTCTCTTATAAGTCCCAAGGACCATAATTTCGATCCGGCTATACAGGATACAAAACAAGAAACATAACACACACATACACACAAATACACACAAATAATAATAATAATAATAATAATAATAATAATAATAATAATAATAATAATATATTCAAATATTTTATGGATGTTTCTAAATGTTATTATGGCTTTAAAAATGACATAACAAAAATTATACCTTAACATATAATATTTACGCTAATAATTTTCAGAGATTTACAAGATCAAGGGAAAAGTTTGGGTTTGCTTTGCTTTGTTTCCTTGGCGCCATATCAAATTCTTTTGGGTCATTAAATGCCGACATTTTTTCTAGTGAGCGCTAGTATTTTCCGCTACAATCTATTTCTCGTATTTCCTTATATTTTTCAATAATTTATTGCTGGTAAGTTTTTATTTATTCATTTTTTTTGTATTACTGCTAATTTTTGTTATTTATTTTGATATTTTGACCCCGGTTTTGGGGGCTTACTATTTGACCATAGCTGAGGCCCTAACAAATACTACAACTGAGGATCAGGATGGACTTGGGAACAACAGCTATTAAGAGGTGGTTCCACGCTTCTCAAAACCTCCCGATCAGAGGCCTTCCGCGAAAGATTAACAAATTCACCACATTACATAAATGAAGAATGAATACAGCTGGAATCTATGATACAAAAAGGTTCTTCATGAAGGGCACAACACTAACAGCTGAAAGAACTGAACTACCAAACCATGAAGTCATCAGGAGGCGCAACAAATGAGGTGGCAACCATCAACTATGAATTCTGGAAGATGATGAAGAATGAGTTAGCAATTATATAACAAACATGAACAAGAAAACTACTAGAGAAAAATTCGGCTGTAGTAGAAAGTATTTAAAGAAATAAATACCTGATCAATTTGCTTTGTAAATTCCTTAAGACCATTACTGAACCGGGGCTGTGAGGAACCTTGTTGATCCCATCGCTCAAAGACAGAATTAAGCTAATCTACAACCCTAACGTAATAATAATAATAATAACGTTACTACAACTACTAATTATTATTATTATTACTGCTATAAATAATATATAGAAGCTGAATGTGAAGGCATTAAGTACTGAACTGTGAATGAAAAATTACACCTATGTGGAAACATACAATCCGCGTTCTAAATTTCAGACTTGGGGTACGGTGGTAATTTAAAAAGGAGCTCACAACAAGACAACATACCTCCATGTGGCAATGTATTGCCAAGTCGGTTTATACAGTTTATATTAAACATTATTTATAACGCGGAATATTTTCTTCATCTCTGTTGTTGTTATTACAACTTTTCAGCCGTTGCACTCTCCGGTCTTCTTCAGGTGTAATATAATGTCAATCTGTGTAACCCGCCGGAAACTTAGAACTTAATTTATGAGAGATAAATTGTTCATGTTCCACTGAAAATATCTAAAGATATCACACCTCGTTGTTATTTAGGTCTCATCTCCTTTTTAAGTGAGTCCAATTTCACACTATCTTCACCAGAGATTGAACTCACAATTACTATAACACCAAATTCTCAAACTAGCCAGGATATTGTCATGTGGGACAATTCTGCGTGGAGATTTTGTAACCTGAAATGTAACCTGTCCGCTGCGGAGGCGCCTTTGAAGACATGCTATAATTTCCTATTCTTTCTTTATTATCATCCCTTATATATTTATTTCAATGCTAGGCCAACTAAGGAGATCTTTATTGTCGAGCTTATTAATAAATGCATTCAGATGCCTACCTCTACACTGTTCCTCCCTGTTCAATGTTTTCACTTTAATCTGCTTCGGTTGAGGACTATACTTTTCCTTATATACTTGACCAGTTATGTCTGATTTCATTTGCTTCATTTCATTTGCTTTCCCCTTGCTACGGATTTTTGATATTACTCTGGCCTTAATTTTAGGGAGCGGCTACTCTGACCTTTTATATTCTTAGCCATAACTGCAAGGAATGGAGTACACACCTTTCCTGGCCACGTTCTTTTAGGTGTTATGCCTGAATCGGTAGTGATATTGCTCTGTAAAGATATATCTGTTAGGATTTTTGGGTAGTTTTTGTACTAGTGATCTAGCCAAAATGAGCTAACTCATTTTATAGTCCACCAAGAGAAGGGTTAACCAATCAGAAAGCTCAAAATATTCAATCTGACGTGTATAAAGGCAGCCATTTTGTTTTTTTCTCACAAAGTATCTTCACTGCAAGCCTGATATCGAAGACTTAAAGAATTAACAGCCGCTATTTTCTCCGAATCTTCACTGCCAACCTCTGATATTGAAGACATTAGGGACTTCACTGGATTCCATATTCAGAGACTACGGCAAACATGGTCAACAATATCTACCTGTTAGAACTGCCTCTGAATAATCTCCTGATGTTGTATGGACAGGAGATCTTCTGAATCCTTTTCGATAAGTCCTCAATCTTTGGAAAATAGATTGTGGCAGTTTTCTTCTTTGATCCTTCTATTTCAACCTGCAGACGCTGATATAATGTGTTCGGAATAGTTGTCATTCGGTAGGGCACGCTTGATACTAATCATTTTCTGTTGGAATGTGTCTGGGTAGATTTTTATAATCCTGTAGACACCAGACGATCACTTTCTTTACACTGTAAGGGTGCATAGAAATTGAAATTGAGTTATTGTCTAAGGAAGATTGGCTTTTGATATACGGATACTTTGAACCTATTCTCTCTTCAAGCTATTAGTACATTCAAGCAGCTTAGCTGATTATCAACTTCTTTCATTGTGAATTGTATCGAAGGCCTTATTGAATTCACCGAGTCCAGCAGTATTCAAATATATGTTAGACATCATTGGTGACAAAGTTGAACCCATAGACAATATTCCTACTGTTGGCATATGTCAAACTCTAGTTGTATGAATGTTGTCTGGACACAGAACATTAACATTTCTATCACATTATCTATCGGAATGCTACCTTATTGTCCACGGAAAGAGACGGATTCCAACCTGTTTCGAAACAAAGACGGAGTCTCATCATTAGAGACTCTGGTGAATAGGCTAACCACATCCAAGATTAGCATTAGATTTCTATGGATGGTTGTATCTCGACAAAATATTCTGATGTCCCAGCACATGCTCAGAACCCCCGTGCTTGTTGGTGCATTCTCGAATTTACTTAGCGAGTAACATGCCAATCCAGTGCAGTTGACTATCCGGATAATCAACGCAAAATTTCGAACTGAACATTTTATTTAATCGACTCATTGGATTTACCATTAAAACTTATCTATTTTTTTCATTATTTTGGTATAATGAATAGAGACTACTGTTCACACGTGAAATGCTTGTAGAAATCTAAAAAAAAAATTAAAAAATCGTGACGTAATTCCTACATATAGCTTTTTTTCAAAGTGGTTTTGGCTGTTTTTTTTCTTTACTTTTTTTTTTGTTGAATAAAGTATTATGTGGTAATGATAAAACAAAAAAAAACAACATGCAGAGTCAGGCTGAAAAGTGGGGTTGTGGGGTTCTCCCTCTAATGAGTCTATTGTGGACTCTTCCACTTACTATAAAGTAAAGTAGGCCGCGGGAAACTGTGATATATACTAAACGCTAGTCAACCGACACACACTCCCAAGTCGTGTAACACTGTTCTGTTGTATTTACTGTTCAATACACTATTTATCTGCAAACTCTTGTTTTGTCATTTCTTAGCCAATTACTTGGTCACAACAAATACCAATCTGAGTTAGTTGTCTATACTTAAAAGTTCGAAGTAGTCATTGCTCTTATTTCGAATCTGTAACTGTTGTGGAGTAGCTGAACACCATCACAAGATGGACTTGTCTAAAAATATTTAAACAGCACTCTCTGTTACTGAGAGCGAACAGTTAGCGATTACAGAGGCTTTCCTTCCGGATTCTGTCGCGTGGATTGGCAGATGAGGAGAATCTTTTTTGCCCACTTCGTGGCCCGAGTGATAACAATCGGGTCCCCACGTTAAAAACCGACAACCTGACTCAGTGAGGTTGGGAGGTAAGGTAAATTTTCGAGCAGTTAACGATTAGATTTCGTTAAAGCTATGCTAGCCGACCTTTTTGCCCGAAGGAAGAGGAACGCAGATAAGGCTATGCCTACGGACAGACTCTCATTTGGGAAGGTAGAAAGCTGCTCGACCCAGTGTATGCGGAGTCAACGGTGAATGTTTGTCCCCGAACATACCCGCTCTAAAAACAACGCGTTAAAACCGGCCTTGTGACACATCCTGCCTTGTGGGGAGATCTCGGGTAAATACCGAGTATTTAACGACCAGCTTTTTATTAATCTATGTTCTCAATCGTCTACCATATTATTCTCCGGAATAAACTACTTCTTACTTTCTATGTTTGGGAAACTTTCCTATTTACGACACGACAGCAACAAATTCTTCTTAGTTTTTAAGTTTTTTGTCCGATTTTACCTTGATATAGTTATCATCTCCAACACGGTTTGCTAAATTTTCGGTGTATGCAAATTCGTTCATCACCACCGTATCTTTGGCTTTGAGAATATTATTACACTGTAAGATCTTCATTGCCAAATTTTCTTTCCTTGTTTCGCTTGAACTAGAGGACTTGGTCCTTTGTGGTATTTGTCTCACTTTTCCCCTGTTGGGTTTTCTGGATCGTCAATACAACGTCCTCAGCTGGAGTTATTATGTCTAAGTATGGGATCCGCCTTATAGTGGTGGCCAAAATATGGCCAATTTTTAGTACTGATTCCTCAGCTGCTGACTGCTGATATTGACAACTTCTCTTACCAAACACAAGTGGGCTTTGCTGATCCTCCGACCCTGATCTTTCATTCATATGCATTTACATATTTGGCGAGCCTTAACCCTTTGAAATTATTGAAGCTATTACTTGTCGATTGGATTCGGTATTTGTCTTAATTGAGCATTGCTAAGTAATGTCCTGGTTTGGACCAGGCAGTGTGAACTTGGACTCAGTAGAAATGGAGCAAGCAATACCAGATCAGTACCAAAAATAAGATCTAGACGAGATATACCTAGATATGGGAATACTTGTCGGTTGGATTCGCTATTTATCTGAATTGAGCATTATTTGGATAAGAAATGTGTTGATTTGGACCAGGAAGTGTGTACCTGGTCTCAGTAGAAACAAAGCAAGCAATAACAGATCGGTACTAAAAATAAGAACTGGAAGAGATATACCTAGACATGGGGAGTGGAACGAGAATAGTCTTCTTCCGAGATTAAATAAAGTGTTCTCTTCAGACTTCACTGTAGGTTACCTGGACCGATATAAACATGATGAAGGCCGAAACGTTGTGATAACAACAACAAAGATGGGGACAATAGAACGAATGTAAATATTGTACATAAAATAATATTAATAATGAAGTGTGATTTGCCTCCAAAATGTAGCAGAGCTGCTAGGAAAGCGGTCATCTAGAGAAGAAATAGTTGTATGCATAAACTGCGAGTAGGGGCCGAGATATGATGATCATCACCCGGCCGAAACATCTAAAATTCGGAAAGGTTATACGATCAAATAATAATAATAATAGTCGTATCGTTTTCTACATGGAAAGAAGTACGAATCACCGTGTTTGACGGCATATAAGACGCACCTCAATTTCAGCAGGGCAAATCAAGAAAAAATTAGTAATTAGTAAAATTATTAGTAAATTGTACAGCCTAGGCTATATTTATGAGGTATTATTTTGGTTAAACAAGTCATGATTACAATTAAACAAAAAATAATAGGAAAAAAGAACACGACCCTATAAAAACTATACTATATCCTTTATATGATCTGTAGAACCTGCGTCTTGTAAACGTCTTATTTGAATAATTAGGATATAAATATTCTGATGTTATTTATACCAATGCAACCGGAAGCTATTGCAAGAAAAATATTAATGAATAAAATATATTTTACAAATATGCGATTTAAACTTATTGCATATAATTTTTGTGAAATAAAATACTAATATTAAACTTGATGAAATTAATATAATGGATATTATCAATAACACTTTTAATCTGCATAATAGCAGTTTAAATAATGACAATAGGTATATGAAAGTTACTCTAAAGTTTAAGCCAATAAGAGTTGCCAGGTAGATAATTTCGGCCGACTATCACGAATTTTAAACCGACATAGGCCATATAAGACACAGATGAATTTTAAAATATATTTTTAGTAAAAAAAAATTGTATGTCGTCTTATATGCGGTAGATAACAAGACATGAAGTAGAAGTTAGGGAGACTTCTAGAAGATGGATAGGAGAGATTGACACTGAAAAGCATGCAATCATTGGTTAATATTTAGGAGGCCTGTTGCAGGTTAGAAAAATTATCGGCTAATATTATAATTGGGTTCGTACACTTATTAACTATTTGGTTTTGGTCTGGAGATTGAAGCAAATGTTCACAGGTGAATATATTTTTATCGCCAGGAATCCACTATTTTCGCAAACATGTATAATTAATTGAAAATAATATTTTAACAACAGGAAAAAGTGACTGTCACTAATTAATTCAATTAATTTTGCTTTAATTTAATTCAACAAAATAAATGATTGTTTCCGTTACCTGATACGAGTAATTGCATTATTATCTCTTTTGAATGTTTTTACTTTTCCTTCAGTAGAAAAAGTGAGGCTTTATTTTCATTCGTGTTTAATTAAAAGCGAATTTTATCGATTCTGTGATGTGTTAGAAAGTGGCTGAAATTCAATCAATTTAGAAATATTATTCATATAATTCTATTCATTTTTCATACATTTTTTGTTCTTTTTTTGGGTAGCGTTGGCGGTTTTGGGGACATATTTCTCATTCTTGCCGTAAGTTCGTCTATCTCCATATTGCATTGCAAATTTCGGCGCCATATTATCCCGGTTCTTTAGCGCTTGAAGTATTGCAGTGACACCAAACGCACAATGATACGAAGCCTTATTAAACCGTCATTCGCTCGTGTAATGAGTACGATCCTCACCGAATACCCAACATGACGGGAAATGTTTCCTCAGAAGAGCTATGAACGCTAAAGTGAGTTGAACGAAAGTAATTATCATAACGATTGAAACGGGTATATTTTATATACGCTCTATAGCCTCGTCAGATCTAGACTTTCATATGAATGTCATGCATGGCGGTAATCCTGTTCAGAAACATTTAAACTGTCAGCTGTGTACAAACGCTTCCTGTAACCAATGGCGAAAAAAAGCTTTCAGCAAGTAAATCATGAGGGTCTTGACAAAGATGAACCTTCTTTGAACATTTACTACAGAACCCAAACAAGGAACTGTACCAAATAACAGAATTTACGTCACTTGAGGACTGCTAAAAACGGCAGCAACCAAAATGAATAGCACATGTAACTCGAACAGAAAATAATGATTTTAATCATTCTACAATACTTCAAATGAAACGTTAGGAAGGAACCAACTAATTACATTACATCATAACCGATCGGACTCCGAACTACAACCAGTCACCATGAATGGATGTCTCCTCGAGGAAAGTTCTCTACCGTGAGAGACGAATGGCGGCTGGAAACTAACCGCTTCTTCCCGCGAACGCACACCTGAAAACACTTAAAGTTAGTACATATGGTCTATCGCTAAAGACATAAGAAAATTGCCGGCTTTCTGTACCGTTCCAGTAAGTACGTGACTCTACATTCTGCCAGATCAGGCCTAAGATGGAACACTCTGCCCTATTTTGATAGGAGATGACCAGTCCTCACTCTCCAGTCTCAATAGATTCCAAAAGTGTCTCTGAGTCCTTTCGGGTGACAAAATATATCCGACCCGCTAACAACTCTCTCACAAATGTCAAGCCTTTCACTGCTACCGTCGCAACTTCCATGGAAAATACTCGAACGAACTACATTCCTTGGTTCTGTGCGTTCTACGCTTCACGGCACGGATCCGCCATGACACCTACATTGTAGTAAACCAACCTCATTCACTCCTTGTTCCATCGGTGAAAAGTTAGTTCAACTCGAAAAGTTTCTTCCCATGAAATATTGCTCTGTGAAACCGACTCCCAACAGGATGCTTCCTCGATCACTACAATCTTCAAGTGTATGGTTAACCGTTATTTTTCCTCTTATCCGCAATCTTAAGTGCCTCTTAATGTAACCCTTTATCTTGATCGACCCCGGACCTTATACAGGGAGGGTCTTATTGAATAAATAGCACCAATACTGTAAAGAGCTATAACAGCTACCTGACTAAGAAAAACCTGATTTCTTGAAAAATTGTTTAAGATAAAGATTTTATAAAATTCAACGCAAAGTCGTACTGGCTGCTTGCTCAACGAAGACAAAAAGTGTCCTTAGAAGGAAACTGCGAATATTATCATTAACATAATGTAAATACTGAGTAATATCCTCATTCGTGTTGTCAGTATTACTACGTTTCGGTCGTCGTACCCCAGTCTTCTTCAGATCTCTCTTGGTTCGTGTAATATTCAAGGAAATTCAAACCGAAGCCATCATTGAATCTA
>OZ010605.1:26398762-26418762 GCA_963932145.1 Acanthosepion lycidas
GTAACGGAAGTTCGAATGTTTCTCCATTATTATTATTATTATTATTATTATTATTATTATTATTATTATTATTATTATTATTTCTTTTGAAGAGATGCGCAGCGTAAAATAAAGAGGATGGGAATTGAAAACAAATCAATGTGACCTAAAAGAGACCTACAACGGAAGATTATCGAAATTTATACAATCAAAATGGAAGTCCACACAAAACAATAAGGATTGAATTCTTAGAAAAGTTTAATTAATTTAGTAAATTTTTATTGTTTATTTTTCCAACAGAGCAGCCAAATAGAAAAATATTTCCTTAAAAAAGTGGAAGAAAAGTGACAACAAAACAGGATGTGATAAAAAAGACTAAGATATATATATATATATATATATATATATATATATATATATATATATATATTATTATTATTATTATTATAAAATGCAGATTGTGCGTGTGTGTGTGTCTGTACGTTTATATATTGGATCAGATTTCCTACATTTTTCATCTGATTTCAACAAAACTTCACAGGACTACCTAAAATTATCTTGCGGTTCTTCTAACAGCGCCAAAAATTGGAAAAAACACAATTGTTTTTGCACAAAAACAATTCGAAAACACAATTAAGAGGCATTAATGAAAGGAGGACAACTCATATCGAGTTATACTTATTAATATCGAGTTATCGATTTATACTTATAAAACCCAGGTTAGTTGTGTGTGTATGTGTGCGTGTTCGTTTATATATGGGATCGGATTTCCTACATTTTTCGACCGATTTCAACAAAAAATCACTTTGTTTTGGCAGGTAGTGTTTCTTATTGTCTTGCACACTTTTTTCTTTATTTTTACATTCAGAATGCTTTAAAAATTTCCATTTACAAGTCAATTGTTTATAATAAAATTCTATTCAATCGGTAGACTCATAACGATTGAAAACAATGTTTTTGTTTGAGTTTGGGTTTGACCAATTCGTAAAAAAATAAAAAATAAAACTAATTAAGACATGCGTGTCCGTCAACCTTAAACAATAATCTTTGTTAATTTTATTTTTCAGTCTTTATGATGGTCGATACTTGATCTATCTCTTACTGTTACATCCCCGGGCAACTCCGGGCTCTACTACTATTATATATATATATATATATATATATATATATATATATATATATATATATATATATATATATATATATATAATTATTTATTTTTAAAGAAAAAAAAAAAATTATAACATAAATATGTTATAAAATCACTACAAAAATAGCCATTTTGTTTCAACACCTTCGGTGTCTTATCAAGTGATGACGTTGAATGTAAAATAAATGGTTTTAAAAGTTTCAAATTAATTAATATTCTACGCAAGGGGAAAACGTTGTTACAAAGGCTAGATGGACCAATCAGAACACCAGTACAGGAAAATTCAAAAAGCTCGATAACGAAGTCATGTTATAATATCTATTCAGATGTTTAGTATTAAAAAATAATTTATTCCAACGAATAATTACTAAATTATATGATAAAATTTAATATTAAAATTTAAAACTGCTAATTACAAAATCAAAATTTAACATTTATTCGCTATCAAGTTTATAACTATAAAATTACTGAGGAGAAAAGAAGAAATATATATGTTATTCAATTTATTTTTTCATTGAAGTTACTTTAGCTATATTTAATATCCGGTCTTTTTACAATGTATACATTTTAATCCTCATGATGTGTAAATGGGGTCCCAAACTCACGCGTAAAACAAACGCAGTCAGATTCTAATACATAAGCACCAAGACATATACACACACAAAAAAGGGGACAAGACAGAGAACATCTCCACCGTCTGTCATGGAAAAAAAATAAATAAATAAAAAGGATATATATATATATATATATATATATATATATATATATATATATATATATATATATATATATATCCTTCAGAACTACAAATCAACAATTCGCTCCTGCATTGAGTATTGCTGCCATATATGGTCTGGAGCCCCTTCTGTTTCCCTCGAAATCCAGAGGCGGATATGCAATATAATTGGCCCTGTTCTGGCATCTTATCTACAGTCGCACTCTGTCTTTTTTACAAATAATTTCATGGTAATTGCTCCGAGGAGCTGCATTCGCTGGTTCCCAGACTTCATGAATTCAAACTCCCTACGAGGCTGGCATCCCGCTCTCACACTTTCACTGTCAAAACTACTAAATGTAGCCGTCTCTTCTACTTCAATATTTTCATATCTCGCACCTCGCGCCTGTGGAACTCCCTTCCCTATTCCAGTTTCCCTGAGAGCTATAATCTCCAACTATTCAAATGTAATGTCAATCGACATCTCCAGTTGTCTTGATCTATCCACTATCCTTCTCCTCATCCTTTCCCCTATCACTCTTATCTGATCTTCTTTAACCCCTTGCGTCCTAGTGGATTCCCGCCTGGCTTGGGGTGAAACGCTTAATATATATATATATATATATATATATATATATATATATATATATATATATATATATATATATATATATATATATATAACGTCATCCACAGACAGACTGTTTCGCTATTTCACAGCTCATCATTGTGGCTAGACACACACACACACACACATATATATATATATATATATATATATATATATATATATATATATATATAATTTTTTTTTATTGTATCCTGTTTTAACCTGACGGTCGGTTTAGGTGAAACCTAGGTGGGTTTACCTGGCTCTTTAGATTTATATTAGGTTTGTTCTACTTCGTGTATTGAGCACTTTACGTTGTTACTTATATTTGCTTTGGAGGTTTTTTTCTTGGGACTCTGAGCTAGAATTCTGAACATTTGTTTTCTTCTCAGTTTCATGTCCTTAGATCTTTCCTTTTTTATTCCTCATTTTTACTTGGGTATTGGTTTGTTCAACTACAAGCCGAAATACCCAAGTTTCTTCCAAGCGAGTAACACTATATATATATATATATATATATATATATATATATATATATATATATATAGTTCATCAGAAGTTATTTATTATACAAAACACATAAGGCTCAATAACTCGAATTTCATTAGAAAACAATTATGACAGTAAAGCTTGTAGTTTTATGCAGTCAGTATTGATTATACAGTCCCAATACAATTGTATTTAGACGTGTACTCAAGACACAATGAAAAGTCACACAGAGGAGGAGTTTAATGTAGATCTATCGGCATTACTGTGGAATAATTCTCAAGCCCTATCGGTACTTACCCGGTTTGGGGACGCCACTGGTAACGAACTCTAAATACAATCCCCTCGCAAAGAAGCGAATAACTCTGACTGACAGTGATACGAGTGATTGTTCTTGCAATTGGGAACATTCCAATTGCCATATATTTTACTCGTGTCCTCACGGTGACAGGATGTGACACAAGGTCGGTTTAATGTGGAGTGCCTGAGCACGTACACCAAGTAACTCCACGTACACACAACCCGCGCAACTGTCGATTGCGTTGGCAGTGTTATTACCAGCTCTAACTCTCTTTAGTCCAATGAGCGTGTACTGACGCGGGTAACTATTCCCCGGGAACGGGTATCTCTCAATATTGTTTGCAGTTATGTTCTGCCCGATGACAACTGAGAGTGTACGAGCAGAAACACATGCTATTTACTCGTTTTTCCACGGTAATGTAATGTGACATAAGTTTGCGCTGTTATTGGTATTACTACTAACACCGAATTTAGTGTAATAAGGGGTTACTAACGCGTGTAACTAATCTCCGGGAACAGAAAACTCTTAATATTTTTCCACCTGCGCTCTATCAACAGACAACGTCACAACTGAGTTGACCTCAGCCCGAAGACAGATGCTAACAGTCCGATTAGGACAAGTACTACGATATTTACTCCTCTATCCACGGTTACGCGATGTGACATAGACCCGGTTTCATGTGAAGAATCCGAGCGCGCACGACCGAGCCAGAGAGTTAAAATTTCCTTGTCGGTTACGTTTGCATATTACGTTGAATATTAGCTAGTTTGCCAGAGGTTTAGCACACAAGTAGGCAAATGTAGCCAAAGCCAAAACTGACTTGAGTCATTTATGGAGAAATATATAGCTGAACAAAGACCCCTCATGCAAATGTATTGGGAAGGTCCATTCTAGCAAAATGGACCAACCCAACTGGTGTATTAGGCGCTCTCCTATAAAATAAGGTAAAATCAGCTTTTACAAGGAAATAGAAGGAGGCAGCCATGTTGGCAGGTAAGTCACTTGACTTCTACATCTCCCTCCTCTCCCCATTGCGGAAGCATATTGGCCGTTGGGGAGGAATTAATTCCCTATTGCCTGGCTGATTGTACGAGAGTAGTCGGGATAGCGCCCTGGGAATCCTCGTTCTTGATGGCTGTGATTGAGTAGGGCCCTGGGACGCTGGTTTATTTTGTAATGTAATGTCACCATTTTCCAAGTCTTTGGCAGATTGATGTGGTCTGCATGTATCCGTAATTGTCGGCTCAGGTGACACAGGCATGGCGCTTGGTATGGGGGTCTTGATTATGGGTGCTTCAAGTTTCCTTAGAAACCTACGGTTCCGCAGGGTTATTCTGCCTGATCCTGCAACTCTAATTCTATATTGACGGTTGGGAAGTGTTTCTACTATTCGCCCAGCTATGTCCCATCGACGGCTATTTGGGTTTTGAATGGAGACTGTGTCACCTTTATAAAGTGGGGATAGTGCATGTGCAGTACGGTTGTACTTCTCGATGAGGTCTGCATTGCGTTTGGATAATCTCTGTTCTCGTTTTTTCGCTGCGGCTATCCATTCAGGGTGTGGTTTATATAACTGTGGGTGCAATGGGATAAAATCTCGAAGACGTCTATGAAGCAGGAGTTGCGCTGGTGATAAGCCAATGCCTTGGATAGGGGTGTTTCTATATTGCAAGATTGCTTGTGCTGCCATGTTATTGTCCAAGGAACCCTGGTGTCCTGTGCAGTCTTTTATGAGTCTTTTTGCAGTCTTGACTGCCAATTCTGCACGTCCGTTAGACTGGGGATAGGCCACTGATGAAATTCTTTGCTTAACAGCCCAGGTTTTTAGGAATTGTTGGAATGAGTAAGCTGAGAATGGCGGTCCACCATCTGTACTAAGTTCCTCAGGTGCACCATATGTTTGGAATATTTCTCTGCAGATGGAAATCAACCTGGAAGCAACCGCTTGCCCTGGCTTGATGCGGTACAGAATGAGCCATCCAGTGAGCCTGTCTGCACAAGCAAGATATGTGAAGGATTTAACATAGAACAAATCCATTTGACACCTACACCTGAATGGACCAACCCAACTGGTGTATTAGGCGCTCTCCTATAAAATAAGGTAAAATCAGCTTTTACAAGGAAATAGAAGGAGGCAGCCATGTTGGCAGGTAAGTCACTTGACTTCTACATCTCCCTCCTCTCCCCATTGCGGAAGCATATTGGCCGTTGGGGAGGAATTAATTGGAGGGAGATGTAGAAGTCAAGTGACTTACCTGCCAACATGGCTGCCTCCTTCTATATCTTGCATAAGGGCTTGCCTCACTGGTTCTTTTAAATGGTATGGCACTGGTATTGGTCTGTGTCTTGCCTTAGGGATTGCCCCCTCTTTCAGGTGGATATGTGCTGGTTTACCAGACATGGCTGGGAATTGCCCATCAGTATTAAATGCTGAATCAGCAAATTGTTTCAGTAACCATTTTTTTAGGTTCTCCACATTTCCTTCGTTTGCTGGAAAGGGTGTTTCTTCAGGGCGATCTGGTAGCTGAAATCTTCTGAGTTGCTTTTGCTCGACAGCTGCTGTGTGATCGTTGGTTGTCCAATCTAATTTGCTGTGGGTTGTCATAGTCATAGGCGTGGGGAAGTGAGGAGACAGTATGCCAACATCAATACAGGCGGCCTTGCTAAAATATATCTTATCGATGTTATTGCAGATGTACAATGCTTGCTTTGTCGACATTTCTCCAACACTAAATTGAATAGGCAACCATCCCTGGCTTATAAGGGTTGAGCCACCCACAGCACGAATAACTTTCTTTGATGGGATCAAGTTACTTTCCTTGAGACCCATGCTATGTAGGTGCTTGGGTCCTCCAAGGCAAATGGTGGCCCCACTATCTGGGAAGATTTTCAAACGAGTGCTTTGATTACCTGGAATATCTTCAGGATTTCTGGGGTCTGGCTTTGGAGAGAATGGGACCAGTGTTGCTTCTATCTGAACAACACTATTTTTGTTAGAGGACACATATGAGCCTGTCTCCTGGTCAAACTCTACATGTGCAATCAAACTGTCCATGTTAGCTTCATCGTCTTGGAAGCCTCTCACTTCACTAGAGCGATTTCTTGATCGGCAAACTTTTGAAAAATGACCTTGGATGCCACACAAGTCACAGGTCTGATTCCAGGCAGGACATGCCTGTTGGCGGGTGCTGGTTCCTGGGATGCCATGCTTGTGGCTACCACATCCACTACAGCGGAACTTGTTTTGTTTTATAATCAGTTTTTTGGGGCTTCTGGATTAAGGGGGATTTTTTTTCACTTGTGTTGTTTTTTCTTTGCGATAGGTTGATGCACGCAATGCTGACATTTCAGTTGACCCTGCCATTCGTGCTTGGTCACGCAGTGCTGCCTCGAATGCCTCAGCATGGTTGATGTTTTGGTCAAGGGTCTTCAATGAGCTGGCCTTTGCTAGTAAATCTGCTTGGAGAGCATCATTTGCTGTACCTCTGACCAGCTGGTCTTTGATATAGATGTCAGATAGGTCATGACTGCAAATGGGACATGTGAAGTCACAATCCTGTTCACAGCTCCATGTTGAATATTAGCTAGTTTGCCAGAGGTTTAGCACACAAGTAGGCAAATGTAGCCAAAGCCAAAACTGACTTGAGTCATTTATGGAGAAATATATAGCTGAACAAAGACCCCTCATGCAAATGTATTGGGAAGGTCCATTCTAGCAAAATGGACCAACCCAACTGGTGTATTAGGCGCTCTCCTATAAAATAAGGTAAAATCAGCTTTTACAAGGAAATAGAAGGAGGCAGCCATGTTGGCAGGTAAGTCACTTGACTTCTACAGATAAACTGAACTTTGCTCTAGCAAGATAATCCCACTTGATCAAAGTGCTAGTAGCACGTTTCGGCAATACACGTGTCCCTAGTAAAAATAATGTTGGTAGTAATAAGAAGTAAAGACTGATAAAAGAAGCAAGACGATGGAAAATCTTACACGTCCCAATGAACCCCACCATATATATATATATATATATATATATATATATATATATATATATATATATATAATAAAAATCTATTAAACAATAGACATGAGTTAACGGTTCCCGACATCATCAAATCTTTGCATTGAATAATTAGCATAAATTTTTTAAAAAATCCATAGTCCTAATAAATAGCTTAAATACCCTACAAAAAAGATAACACTTTATGAAGTCGTCAAAAAAATGTTACGGCCGTTTTTTTTTTATATATATACAAAACCCTTTCAGAAAAAATAAAATAAAAAAATAAATAAATCTCCATAGACACGTAAACCAGACTAGACGAAATCAGCTTCAGTTTTAAATTTAAACACCCCAACCTAACTTGACACCTATGAATGTAACTCTATACTGATACAAATTAATAACACCCTGCCCCCGCTTTTTATATGAACAATCGCGCTGCCGTTACCATGGAAATTTTGATTTCAATAATGAATATGCTATTAAAACACGTAAATTTCAG
Source organism: Acanthosepion lycidas (assembly GCA_963932145.1). NCBI lineage: Eukaryota > Metazoa > Mollusca > Cephalopoda > Sepiida > Sepiidae > Acanthosepion > Acanthosepion lycidas. Next base: position 26,406,506 of record OZ010605.1, read on the forward strand.
AAATAAGTTATTCCCAAAAAAAATTCGCATGAAGATGGAACAGAGCTTCCTTTAATTCAATTTAATTCAAATAATTATACTGAAGTTTTCGGCTCTTGTTTTGAAGCATGAGAACTCTTATGTAGCGTGTTGAAATCATATTTTTAAATAAATAATTATATATATATATATATATATATATATATATATATAATTTTTTTTTATTGTATCCTGTTTTAACCTGACGGTCGGTTTAGGTGAAACCTAGGTGGGTTTACCTGGCTCTTTAGATTTATATTAGGTTTGTTCTACTTCGTGTATTGAGCACTTTACGTTGTTACTTATATTTGCTTTGGAGGTTTTTTTCTTGGGACTCTGATCTAGAATTCTGAACATTTGTTTTCTTCTCAGTTTCATGTCCTTAGATCTTTCCTTTTTTATTCCTCATTTTTACTTGGGTATTGGTTTGTTCAACTACAAGCCGAAATACCCCAGTTTCTTCCAAGCGAGTAACACTATATATATATATATATATATATATATATATATATATATATATACATATATATATATATATATATATATATATATAGTTCATCAGAAGTTATTTATTATACAAAACACATAAGGCTCAATAACTCGAATTTCATTAGAAAACAATTATGACAGTAAAGCTTGTAGTTTTATGCAGTCAGTATTTATTATACAGTCCCAATACAATTGTATTTAGACGTGTACCCAAGACACAATGAAAAGTCACACAGAGGAGGAGTTTAATGTAGATCTATCGGCATTACTGTGGAATAATTCTCGAGCCCTATCGGTACTTACCCGGTTTGGGGACGCCACTGGTAACGAACTCTAAATACAATCCCCTCGCAAAGAAGCGAATACCTCTGACTGACAGTGATACGAGTGATTGTTCTTGCAATTGGGAACATTCCAATTGCCATATATTATACTCGTGTCCCCACGGTGACAGGATGTGACACAAGGTCGGTTTAATGTGGAGTGCCTGAGCACGTACACCAAGTAACTCCACGTACACACAACCCGCGCAACTGTCGATTTCGTTGGCAGTGTTATTACCAGCTCTAACTCTCTTTAGACCAATGAGCGTGTACTGACGCGGGTAACTATTCCCCGGGAACGGATATCTCTCAATATTGTTTGCAGTTATGTTCTGCCCGATGACAACTGAGAGTGTACGAGCAGAAACACATGCTATTTACTCGTTTTTCCACGGTAATGTAATGTGACATAAGTTTGCGCTGTTATTGGTATTACTACTAACACCGAATTTAGTGTAATAAGGGGGTACTAACGCGTGTAACTAATCTCCGGGAACAGAAAACTCTTAATATTTTTCCACCTGCGCTCTATCAACAGACAACGTCACAACTGAGTTGACCTCAGCCCGAAGACAGATGCTAACAGTACGATTAGGACAAGTACTACGATATTTACTCCTCTATCCACGGTTACGCGATGTGACATAGACCCGGTTTCATGTGAAGAATCCGAGCGCGCACGACCGAGCCAGAGCCTAAAATTTCCTTGTCGGTTAGGTTTGCATAGATAAACTGAACTTTGCTCTAGCAAGATAATCCCACTTGTTCAAAGTGCTAGTAGCACGTTTCGGCAATACACGTGTCCCTAGTAAAAATAATGTTGGTAGTAATAAGAAGTAAAGACTGATAAAAGAAGCAAGACGATGGAAAATCTTACACGTCCCAATGAACCCCACCATATATATATATATATATATATATATATATATATATATATATATATATATATATAATAAAAATCTATTAAACAACAGACATGAGTTAACGGTTCCCGACATCATCAAATCTTTGCATTGAATAATTAGCATAATTTTTTTAAAAAATCCATAGTCCTAATAAATAGCTTAAATACCCTACAAAAAAGATAACACTTTATGAAGTCGTCAAAAAAAATATTACGGCCGTTTTTTTTTTATATATATACAAAACCCTTTCAGAAAAAATAAAATAAAAAAATAAATAAATCTCCATAGACACGTAAACCAGACTAGACGAAATCAGCTTCAGTTTTAAATTTAAACACCCCAACCTAACTTGACACCTATGAATGTAACTCTATACTGATACAAATTATTAACACCCTGCGCCCCCTCTTTATATGAACAATCGCGCTGCCGTTACCATGGAAATTTTGATTTCAATAATGAATATGCTATTAAAACACGTAAATTTCAGAAATAAGTTATTCCCAAAAAAAATTCGCATGAAGATGGAACAGAGCTTCCTTTAATTCAATTTAATTCAAATAATTATACTGAAGTTTTCGGCTCTTGTTTTGAAGCATGAGAACTCTTATGTAGCGTGTTGAAATCATATTTTTAAATAAATAATTATATATATATATATATATATATAAAAGAGAACATTGAAGTCAACACTTACAGGCAACAGTCTGTTTCATGCTAGACACAATCGTCTATGAAACAGACTGTCGCCTAAGCGTTGACTTCAATGATCACTTATATTTACACACGCTCTATTTCCAATATTGAGCACTTTATCCCATAAATGTAGCTCAACTTAAGGCTATATTTCTTTATATATATATATATATATATATATATATATATATATATATATATATATATATATATATATATATTATATATATATATATATATCTTGAGGAGGCAGGTGGGAGTAATGGATAGCGGCTTGAATTGAGGAATCGGAGAGATGAATTCGAATTCCAGTTGAATCAATTACAATCTCCCTACCTGCTAATAACCTTGGCAAAGGAGTGAATCCTCTTTTTCTCAAAGCTATGGGTAAATAGCAGGACCGACTAAGTTCTTTTGCCTTGGATGGCAACTGGTCTAGAAAGGAATTGAGAATCTGCGGAGGGTGGTTTGAGGAACCTGTCACACGTAGTGCAACAGGCCTCTGTATTCAGCCCTTCAAAAAGTGTATATGGTTCTGCACAAAACCATCACCACTATAATCAAATCTCATGTGCTGGTATCGGGTTGTCGGTTCTCTTATGCGTCGAACTCGATGGGAGACGAGTATATACATATATATATATATATATATATATATATATATATATATATATATATATATATATATATATATATATATACAGATAGATAAATTGATAGAGAGATAGATAATGAACAGACAGATAATGCACAGATTTAGATAGATAGATAGATAGATAGATAGATAGATAGATAGATAATGCACGGATTTCGATAGATAGATAGATAGATAGATAGATAGATAGATAGATAGATAGATAGATAGATATGAGTCTACTGAAATAGAGAGGCAAATACGATTCCATTGAAATAAATAGATAGACAGATGCAACAAATAGATAGTTAGTTACATAGATAGATAGATAGATATCACTAAACAGATGAATTTCATGCAAGGAATCTAGGCAACCTGAGAGACAAAATTAGCCAGTTGAATCAATGTCTCATTATTAACTATATATATATATATATATATATATATATATATATATATATATATATATATATATATATATATATATATATATACACACTTATATATGCATAACTACATATATATATATATATACATACATACGTACAAATATATATATATACATATATATAATATATATATATACAAACATATATATAAATACGCATACATGCACACACAGACACACACACTTATATGCATACATATATATATATATGTGTATGTGTGCGTGTGTATGTGTGTGTATGCATATATATATGTTTGTATATATATTATATATATGTGTGTATATGTATATATATATATATATATTTGTACATATATATATATGTAGTTATGCATATATAATTGTGTATATATATGTATGTGTGTATATATATATATATATCTATATATATATATATATATATAGAGAGAGAGAGAGAGAGGCAGACAGAGATAAAGAGATAGATACATATGAATAGACTGAATTCCAAAATTTTCGTTCTTTTATTGTATGTTATTAACTGCGCATGCTCCAAAACAATCTCTTCCCTCCGCATTTCTGTGTACTGAAGCTAATCGTATCAGCAAAAAGAAATGTCGTTTACCGCTGAACTCTGCTTTGTTCCAGTTCCTCCCAAGAAAGTGGAAAAGCGAACGCCATGCTAGAATTAACTGAATGACTGCACCAAATCAATGCCGACGCGTGTAAACACCCGCTCAGATCTGAAAGAACAACAACAATATCAAGCACAGAAGTAAAGAAACGGGATTTCTGACTCATCATGTGTTGTCTTAAAAACTTGAGAAGCTGGAAGAGACTTTAATCAATAAAAGCAACCTATTGCTCATTCTTGATGGTCCACAATAATAATGGCGAATATCCTGGTGCTTGCACGGACGTTAAGCAAAATAATAAAGGGTCGAAATTTGAGAGCAAGATTTTACGAGATTGGACAATTCACTGACTGGTTAGTTACGGAACTACACACTTAATCAATATTTGTCCTTTTTAATTTTGAAAAACTCTCGTGATGTAACGCGAACATTGGAATCATATTCCTCTTCCTTGTACGTATATGGATTGGCTGTTATTTTTTCACATCAGTTTTCCCAATATTGCAGAACTCCCCTCAATATTTCCTTTTATGACGAGTTCGATTATTTCATCAAATGATCAATTTTCAAATGTAAATTGATTGTCCCTTGAATATACTACAATTTATTAGTAAAATATATTCAGTTTAAATTTTGGGGTCAACCGCACTATTTTCGCTTACCCCGAGGTTCGCCCGTGCGATACACATGTCCATTTCAATATCATTCAAATTGTCAGTTTATTTAAATTTCTGTATACACATATATTTTATACTTCAATTACAAACTTTAAAATATTGTAGGGTGAATGTTCATACTTAATTTTAAATTAACGTTAGAACTGCCAAACAGATTTGACAAAGTAAGCTATAAGTAATAACAACAGATATAAAACAGCAAGGCTAAAATAATATAAAGGAAAGCAACAGTAATATGGCAAGAAATTGACAAAGAGTGGAGTTCGACACGCAAAAGCAAGTTCGGGCACATGCATTGAGCGTTCTAACTTCAAAGCAAGACAGACTGAGACTGGCCTTAGCCTCCCCACAAGGAAGGATGTGGCACAAGGCTGTTTTTTTTTACGTAGATCAATTCCAATCCCGTAGGTTTGGGTAAAAATTCTCTGTAGACACCGCATACACGGGGTCGGCCTTGTCTATCTCCTCGTCTGTGTTCCTCTCTGTTCAAAGGCAGGGAGTTCGACAAGTCAGTCAGCCACGAACCGCCTGAATCGACAGATCGGGAATGAGTCCGATGAAACCGAGAACCGGTGTATTTTTAGAAGAATCCCCAGTATGCCTATAGATCGAGTAGGAGAAAATCGTTTTGCATGCATTCCTAATCTAGATTAAAATTTTTGAAAAAAATTAATTAAAGAGAAAAAGATTAAAAATACATTTTTTAATATTGAATAAATTCCGTTAAATAAAAATTTGTAATTATCTTATTAATATGTCTCTAAAGATTAACGGATTTTTAACCGAAAAATTAGTCGGTTCCATTTCTCCTTTTATTCTGTCGGGGCCATTCTTCGATAAATTCACTTTTTGGACACATTATGTTTTTAAAATTTAACCTATATTCACTTTATTGTAACAATTAATAAACTGTACACTTATTTTGTAGGTATCTTTATACTGTCAGGTTCTAGGTACCAATAAAAAATATTTATTTACAATAAAGTTCATCCTATACAAGGCCCAAGTCGAGTTGGGTGATTTCAGAGTAAGAGGTAACGGGCACAGTTTATGAGGATATATGGGTTAGATAACGCTTCACCAGAGACACGAGGGTGTTAAGATTGTCGTGATCGGAGAAGCATCCTCCACAACGCAGCCGTCCGTGGGATGAAGCAACTCGAGTGGCACTTACATCTCACCAATGGAATACGAACTGATTGAAGCTGGTTGGCTATGATGTGCGTAGCATGGAGAAACTTAGTCGTGAATTCTAAAAATTGTTTCATGGAGACAGAAATGGACATCTTTTTCCTGATAGATGCTGTGTTTATCGTATGACATATAGATGCAAATATCAGCACTTAACAATAATATTCACACCGTAAAAGACCCAAGAGCCACTCGAGGTAGAATGTTACTAAATAAGAGGTACATTTTATGCGGATATGGGGGGAACATAACGGTTAAAAATTGTAAGCATCCACTTGGGAGCCGGCTACACAGAGCAGCGGTTCGTGGGAAGAAGTCACTCAACTGGAACTCACCAATGAAATACGAAGAGATTGCGGGTGATTGGCTATAATATGCGTAGTATGGCGATATTTAGCCGTGAAGGTACGGACTGTTGGAACTTAAGAATGTAGTTCGTCTGAGCACTTTCCATTGATAGCGAGACGCTTGAGAAGATTCCTCTGTGGGGAGACGGTTGTACGGTGGAAAAAAATTCGTCACCCACGAGGATAGGAATATAACTGAGATTGATGTATATATTAGATAGGAATAGGCTGGAATATCCATGTAAAACTGGTATCACCACAAAGAGTAAGTGCGACATAATTATCGATAAGATATTAAAGTATCTCTCAGTTTGATTTTTTTTCTTAAATTCTATTTCCCTACTCAGCTCTGGGTAGGAGAGATGAAGGAGAATATATTATTCAAACGTCTGATTTCAAATTAATTTCAACTGTCCATGTCTTTGTGCTTGTGGCTACATTAAAGGACACAACACATGGGAGCCACTGACGCACAATACAGAAGCCATATTGAATCTATTCCACAAAGTTCTATCAACGGCAGTTATCAGCAATAGCCATACTTGGCCATTGTTTGACATTGTCCAACCAGTTTTTGCATTGGTGTCCTCTCCTTCATCCACCTTCAATGGTGCCTTGCATGATGGTCTTGCATAGGCTGTCGTGCCTTGTAACGTTTACAAAACAACGCCATTTCCTCCGCTTGACAGTGGCGAGAAATAGTTCATAAAAATGTCAACCCTTTTCCGCACAAAATCATCAGTTTTATGTTTCCAATAGAAGATGACAAGGGGTTTTCTCATGCATTTGTCCTCAAACGCTTGGATTCTTCTCTCTGTTTCTGCCAACAGAATGCACATTTACATCCATATAGGAGAATAGAAACTACTAGTGATTTGTACAGTCAACTATATCATCTCTCTAAACATTGTAATCCAATAAAAACCCTGTGCAAGCTAATTCTGCCTTGATCCTATTATCAACCAGGTTATACACGGAGTTCATTGTTTCAGTTCCATATAGTTTGAATTCAATGTTGCTCTTTTAGATCAGTTGCCTTCCCAGTCAAAAACTATAATCTCCCTGTTACTTTATCCATAATTAAAAGGGTCTTTGAGTCGGAACATTTATGGGAGTACATTGCCCATATTGAAAGGCACTGCTTCCCGACAGGCAACTCGTGCGCCATCTTATTAAATAAGATGAGAACTAGCATTAATCTTTGGCACATGAGACGTTTCAATATTTAAATCCCAAAATGATTTTGAGCAGTTCTTTTCCCTCATTACTTATACGTATAGGACGCCCTTTTAAACGGGATTTGTAACATTCCTTGGTCAGTGAATAGGTAACCGTACTTGATAGGTCAGGAAAATATGGAGTCACGCCCTTCTTTATAGGAATTAATACAACCGAAATGCAACAAACTTCTCTATTTTTATTATTTTGTCATTAATGGCGATGCTATGAGTACGTCTCCTCTGCCGTATTCTATATTTCAAAATGAACAGTACAACATGCAAACTGCAAATTGAAAACACCAAAAATACTACTGCAACAATTTAAACATCTGATAATTGTTTTGAAAAAAGAAAGAAACTGAAAAAAGTAGTAGCATTGAGATAGCGAACATTGTCTTCCAAAAGCTAAGCAAATTTATTAAGAAACAAACAATAAAAATAAAAAATCTCTAGAATGAAAGGAAAGAATGCTAAACTGTTATATAATATCAGTCTTATTATATGGCAGGGAATTCTGGCGAGTTTCCTCACAAATGAAGAAGAGACCTGAAGCAACATTAATGCACTTCTACAGAAAGATGCGGAGAATGCCCCAGACCTAAAACGACGAAGATTTAGATAAAATGGAAACAAAAAGGAAACAAAAAAGGAAACAAAAAGGAAACAAAAAAGGAAACAAAAAGGACACTTATACATAGCATCAGAAAGAGAACTGTTAATATGGAGGTAGTCGCATTTGGGGAATATTTCACCTTGGTAAAAAAAACAAAACAAAAAAAAAAACTTTCACAAACCATGTTCACTGATGGGACCTATGTGGCGTGATGAGACGACCACACTCTACACACTTTCCTTTCAAGAACTGCAAAAAGCAACCCAAGTGAGCAAGAACGTTGCAACTTAATGTGCATTTTCGTGGTTGAACGAACTAAACTTTACAGTGGCTTACCCAAAATAAGGAACATGCAATTATAATTCATGAAAAAAGCTGAAATGCCTTTATAAAAAATCTGGGATAAAATCACACATGCAGTCCACAAATCCATTGAATCAAGGAAATATAACGTATATAATAATAATAATAATAATAATAATAATAATAATAATAATAATAATATATATATATATATATATATATATATATATATATATGTGTGTGTGTGTGTGTGTGTGTGTGTGTGTGTTACTTCAAACGTTATTACAGTGGATATAACACAGTTTAATTACACGCAAATAAGAGGGTTGAAATAGCCCTAAATTCTTATTTAATGAACTGTGCGTATTATTACCTATAGATTTGCTATCGAAATTTAATGAAAAAAAGTGCGATAGACGTAATACAAATTGTCTTATAAATAAAATGAGGCGTCTATTTCAGATACGAAGTTGATGTGAGCGTAAATCATTTTCAGATAGATTATATCTATAAAGGAACAAAATGAATAAAAAAAAGACTAGAGGAAAAACTATTCTTAGCCACCGCGCTGCGTCCTCTGAGGAGCTTTATCAAATATAGGAGTTATTGTTGCACGTGTTTATTGTCGGAATTGTTCGGCCGGAGTTGAGATGTTGAAAATATACAGACAGAAAGACAGATAAATTAATAGACAGAAAGTTAGGCAGATAGATTTTTTCATTTTTCTTAGTTATTTTATTACTTATTATTTATTAATATGTCTCACGAATTATTCATCAATTTATTCCTCTTCATTCTTTACGACCTCCTGCCAACGATCTGCTCCTTGACAATAGAAATCACTAGGTTTTGACTCGAAAAATTCACCAGGCTACGTTTTACATTCAACATCATTGTTGAATGAAATACCCCTCAAATTGTTAGAAAACGACAGTAAAATGTGGTCGTCTGAAGTGCTAAATAAGAAAAATTTGAAGCGTGATGAAGGACTTTCTTGACGAGTTCTTTTTTGTATCAATGAGTAAGCTGGTATCGATCGAGTAAACATGTGGCTATGCAGGAGCGCTAGAGTGTGTTTCCCTCGGGCATTCATGTGCCGCGATTCTGGACCTTACGCACTGAATAACGATGACGGGCGAAATTAACATTATAGTTTGCCATCTTCTGAGCCAGTTCTCTAGTCATCTAAGGCTGTTCATCTTGGTTCTCATTAAACTGAACGGATCGGCCAGAACGCGAAGAGTGTGTCAGGTCGATTTTCGCGTATTTGAAACGGGAAAACTATTTTGATGCCATTCTGTTGGTAACTAAGTCATCTCCATATACATCACAAATGTCTCCAGAAGCTTTGTAACCTTGATTTAAAGGCAAAGTGAAAATGTCGGACATACTCAATCTTGTTTACTTGGCCATCCATGTATCGAATATGAAATAAAAATTCAATAGCACTAGAAAAAATGCGACGAAAGATTATTCGTCTACAATATTATTTTTATGGTTTTGTTATGGCCACAAATAAAGACACACAAGAGAGGAACTGAGTTAAACAAATATATTAACAGAAAAACAGTAATACAAACAAATACAAACGAGAGTGTTACTGCAAGAATATTCGCTCCGACTGTCAGAGGTGACTGCTAAAAACTTTCCTCTCCCAAAAGCAGTACCTGCTCATATTTATAGCTGGGAAAGTCCATGCGTGCGTGGGCAAATTACAATAACACTTAGTTTGCTTTTTTAACGGCATATCAACTCCTTATGGGTCATTTAACGCGAAAATTTGATTTTAGCTTAAAAAAAAACCAATATGGTATATATGTCATGCTGCTTTCACAGTTGAGTACATGTTAGATGATACTCAGCTTTTTTGTATATATATGTCTGTGTGGAGATAATAACTAGAGCCGGTGATACGTGTGTTTTAAGATATAGTATTGCTGAAGTTATATTTTGGAATACAGTTTGATTTCTTTAAAAAAAAAATGTAGGATATCATATGAATTAATATATTTGTTGGTTGCATTTTTTTTTGGCGGCATAATCAACCTTTTTAGGTTATTTAAAGCCGGACTTATATATTTTGAGGACAATTTTATGGCTTCAACTACAGATATAAATCTATTGCTGATTCCATTGTTATAAAATATCTTGCTGATATCTTTTCACCAAAAATCAATTGCTGGTATCTTTACTATAAAAAATTTATTACTGGTATTATTACCACACAAAATTATTCCTATATTTTCATAGCGTATTATTCTTGTTTAGGGGTTCCTATTTGCACATAGTTAGGACCCTAACATGTGCTACCACTCAGTGTTAGATATCTGGAAACAACAGCAATTAAGAGGTGATTTTACGCTCCTCGAAATTTATAATCTCCCGAGCAGAGGCCTTGCTGCCAGATGCAGTTTATCGTCATACCCAGGAAGAGAGGTCATTTGTCAAACATCATAAAAATGAATGAATATATGTAACAATAACGGATAAAGAGCTAATGGATGTCATCTTTTAAACTGACATGTATTTATTACTTCAAATATTCATTTTTGTGGATACCAGTCATTAAGTAGACATTCCGTGTTTATTTTAAACATAATTTCTTTCGCTTACCTTCGAGTAAATTTATTAAAGAAAAATGTATATCTCCATTTCTTTAACGTTTTATGTAATATAAATATATATATATATATATATATATATATATATATATATATATATATGCGCTCTCAGGATGTGATGGATAGTGTAGGCAAAAATGAAAATAACAGGCGACTCATTTTAACACATATATTTACCAAAATTGCACAAAAATTTATTTAAATAATAAACAGTAAATTTACTCAATAAAATCGTCATCTGCATAAACCATGGACTCCAGACAACTTCGGAATCTCCTGCAACACATCTAGATAATCTCCTTGTTTAACGTGGTGAATTCTGCGATAATCCTTCCCTTCAGTTCATTTTTGGTGTTACATGAAGTTTTGTTGATTTCTCACTGAACTGCGACCCACACAGAATAATCAAAGGGGTTGCAGGCTGGGGCGTAAGGTAGCCAGATGTAAGGGATGATGTGGTCTCAGAAATTGTCTGAAAGCCATGACTGAGTTCTCCTGCTTGTGTGATAAGGTGCAACGGCATGTTACCAGGCATAGGGTCTTCCAGCAGCCATGCTCTTGATCCAGAACAGGACTACCTCTTCAAATCACATAAAAAAGTCTTCCATATTGAATCTGAGACCGTGTGGGAAGATGAATGGAGATATAACGTCGCTCTCACTAGTGATCTCTCCAAACAAAAACCTTCATAATCACCATCAATCTCTTCCAACTCTTTCCGAATTATCTGCACTGTATTTGACACCTAAATGCTCTGAAATATTTGTATTGAAGCTTGCAGTGCGAATGCCAAGCAGTAAAGCATGCCTTTTCCAAATTTCTAGCCGAGCGAATTGCGTCAAGGTGCTCTTTTACTTACAGACAGTGTTCAATTGACCCTACTATACTGCTCAGTCAACAAAATCAAAAACAAATAACGCGCATGCGCGAAATTAAAAATATAAAATGTCGACTATTTACCATCGCACACGCACACATTTTCTCTCTCTCCATATATATATATATATATATATATATATATATATATATATATATATATATATATATATATATATATATATATACATACAATTTTCATTAAAGACGTCTTATGTTTTTTCTGGACAGATTTTGTGTAAAAATTGTTAAAATATTCTGCAAATCCTCACGCGTTCGGTTATTCTTTTTTCAATTAGGATA
>OZ010605.1:26421262-26431262 GCA_963932145.1 Acanthosepion lycidas
TATATATATATATATATATATATATATATATATATATGGTATAAAGATATATATATATATATATATATATATATATATATATATATATATATATATATATATATTATATATATATATATATATATATATATATATATATATATGTGTGTGTGTGTGTGTGGATGTGTGTTTGTGTGTGCGTGTTTGCTTACCGGGAGAATGATTCATACATCCAGATTATTTTTTTTCTGTTTTGGAAAGTTTTCATATGAGTGATATTTCTCGTAGATGATGTTGACTTTTTCTTCTTTTTGGTTATATATCTTTGCATCTTATTTTAAACTAGGAAACATTTTTATATTATAAGAATTTTTGGTGGAGCTATGTAATAATTGTTTTAGTAATACAAGTCTTAATATTTAACCCATATCTATGGGGAGAATAGTTGAATTCATACATTTCCCAGGTGAATATAACAAAAACCAACAGGAATTTGAAGAGTCTCCGTTTACCAATTCCTAAACATTATCCATTACAACAACCGCACATACTAGCTTTCCAGTCTGAAGCTATCAACTCTTTCGGTAATGACCAGATTCAAGGTTGCTTAACTTCAGTAATCGTACGCGAACCGATGTCTCAACGTGATATGACCGTAAGCCTATTTTCTATTTTGGTCAATATCTTTCTTATTTTATAGCTATGTTGTCGGCATATCTTACCTTATCATCTGTACATTGGCCTCGGGAGGGAAAGCAGGATCGTTGTCCTCTATTATTTGGTTCGGCAGGGATGTGGTATGGGACGCTTGAATGGTTTGTGACCGTCTCTTCATATCTGTGCTTGTTAAAAAAAAAATGCACTAACAACGAAAATTTACAACCACCTTAAAAAGGCGAAAGATTTAACCAAAAGTCTTCGAGATAATGATCATAATTCCCCGAAGACATTTAGAAAAAATAAAGAATGTGTTGATAAATCATTTTTGCGTATTATTCTAAAATGTAGACCAGTCTTACTCGACAGGAAATATGGATTTAGTTCTTTAGAAAATAAGCACAGATATATCCCTGATACCAAATATATCATATATCGTCTTTATTCCCAATGTAATGGTTCTCAGTGATTTCTATCTGTTTCATCTTACAAACATACATAATAAAATTTCCGTACAAATTCGGAAGCCAAGCGTTCAATGGAATTCGGTCAACTCTGCTACCATTTCCGTCTCACACAACTAATACGTTTTTACAGTGTTTGAGTTCACATTACGAAGGACTTTAAGAGTTTGACTGGAAAAGGTAGATCGAGACACTGTCTATGGAACGGGCAGTGGCAATCAGTAAAAATCAATAGTACAGTACCAAAAATTTTGTCATTCTACTACAAAGGTTAATATTTAATAGCTTGCTTTACGCATAAAAGCGCTTTTAGGAAATCTAATATAAAGTTTTGAATATCTGCGTGAAGATCGCTTTTCCTCTCTTTTTCTATCTCTCATATATACACATTTTGACTCAATTTGCCTCTATTGATTACCTTCCCTTAGAGTCTGTGAATTTCTATTATATGAATTATATATATATATATATATATATATATATATATATATATATATATATATATATATATATAATCATTTGTAAGGGAAATGAAGTACGCTGGCAAATATGTAAGTATATATGCATGTATTGTGTGTGTTTGTGCCTGTACATATGTATGTTTGTATGTGATGGGACGCTGAAAACTTCTCAAACTGACAAAGAAACGTTTAAAAAGGCCACAGTATTTGGTTATTCTGATAAAATTAGTCTTGCTGTGAAGATTTCTGTATCAGAATTATCTGTCATCACTCTTTCTCTCTCTCTCTCTCTCACTCTATCTATCTATCTATCGATCTATGTATCTATCTATCTATCTATCTATCTATCTATCTATCTATCTATTAATTTCGAAGTATTTAATAATTTTTGAGACCGACATTACTCCTCAATACTTTATACGTTTTATTACACTGGATACACATGTTTGACTAGATATTTCAGTTTTATATATATATATATTTTTCTTTTGTAACAAAATGCGGTGACGGCTTGTTTTTTTCAAAAATGTTAAATAAAAATCTTATTGAAACCTGTGCTATTTTTCACGAAAGAAACCTGTAACTTGAGTTGACGTGAGCTCTTTCAGGTTTACGCAGCCTAAAATCACCGGGGTTTATAAGATGTATTCCCCAAAAAATAAAAATTTCGTTTCAAATTTTTAACCAGCTTAAGATCGTTAATATTTGGTCAGTCCTTTTATTGGTCAAAGGCCTTTTTCAAATTCTTTTAAGGACAACGTTCTGACCGTTTTCATAGTGGCTTTCTCAATTGCTCAGATACATGTTTATGGAAAAGATATCTTTATTTCTTTAGTGAACTTTCTGGTGATGCTGGAGTGATTTGACTGATGAGTACATTTCTCAATGAGTTAAAATTATGTATCAATATATATATATATATATATATATATATATATATATATATATATATATATATATATTTATAAAGATGATGGAAAGAAAAAGGATATAGATGAATTTGGCTAGATAGATACAATATTCTTTCAAAAAATTATATTTATATAATTTTTTCAAAAAATATTCATTCAAAAATTTTGAAACTACCAGTGTCTCTTTTTTCATGCGCATGTGTAGACGTGGAAAAGTTCAGTCAGATGAATGTCTAAGTGATAAAACACGTCACATTTTTTTTTTTAAATTTCTGATATTATTTTTATAAATACTGTTTGCTGACATTATACACAATGATTTAACGATATATATATATATATATATATATATATATATATATATATATATATATATATGAAGCATACCTTCATTGGAACGCGCTCTCTAATTACTTTTTAAATTATCCATTGTATCTATGGGATTATTTGAAAACAAGCTTTTCAATATATATGAGCTTAGAAGGAATTGGTAAAATGTAAAATCTCATCTACCATTCGCGTCTGTTTTTAAATATAACCGTACAAATGGAATGCAGATTTTATCGCAGTTACAATATATTATTCTTTAAAATTTACACCTGAACATTATCTTAGAAATGATCGAAAGTACTTTGATTAAAAAAAGAGGCGCGGCACCTCAATTCACGGGTGTAGCTGAAATGATTATGACCTGAGCCAGATCCTGAAATCTGCTCAAATAACCAAAGGTCAGATTTGACTTTGTAATTGATTTTACACCGAGCAGTGTACTTTTCATAATCCTTTATATATATATATATATATATAAATATTCATGAATCATTCATATAAAAAAAACAAATATAGAGGTTAATGATTTAAATGGCGAGAATACATCTTCGCAAACAATATAAATAAGATACATCCTCCCCGAACCTGTATATGAATGATATGATCTCCGTTTATAAATTCCAGTTGCATAAGGTTTTTTTTTAATTTTTACAAGCTTTCGTCTGTTCCTACAGACATCATCAGGTATGGAAGTAGATCTTGTTCTTGTATTTACTTCTCGGTAATAAGAGGACAACGAAAATAGAGATGTAATCCTAAAAAATACTATGAGAAATGTGTTATTGTTTCGGAACGTGCGGTCGCAACGCTGAGTTTGAATTTAAATTTTAAGGTTGTGCGTTTTTGTACAAATATAGCAATAGGAGAATTCTTTTTTACTGGTAGAAATCCGTCAATATGGCATGAACTATATTGTTCAAAAATTACAGTAATGTCACTCTTATTATCCAAATGTTGCACGTTGGATCAGTTATTTAAATTTCAATTAAAAGGTGCAAAAAATTGCACCTTTTAATTGATATATATATATATATATATATATATATATATATATATATATATATATATATATATATATATATATTGTTTGTTTGTTTGTTTGGGTTTTATGGCATATCAACCACTGTGGGTTATTTAATGCCAAATACAGTTTATATGAATTTTAAATGCCTATTTTGTATGGAATAAAAAATTTATAGCTGGCAACATTATTGTTTCAAAAACTTAGAGCTGGCAACATTATTTTTCTTAAAACATTATCTGAGACCTTGCTGTTGGATGCAGTTTATCGCCATACCCAGGACGCGGATGTAGTTCACCGTCATACCCAGGACGCTATATATATATATATATATATATATATATATATGTGTGTGTGTGTGTATGTGTGTGCACACGCGCACGTGTGTGTCTTTGTGTGTGTGCATATATATATATATATATATATATATATATATATATATATATATATATATATATATATATTTCATACAACGGGAATTAAGATACCACTGCGTAAATGATAATCTTAAATATATGATGAGGATGATAATGGATTCTAACGTCATTTTCCACGTATGAGTTTCTTTCAGTTCAGTTTTTATTTTTAGATTTCGTATGAGACATCAATCCAGCACGGGATTTGCAAACAAGTCCACACGAGGTGCATGCTGAAGGGTTGACCGTCATATGGGCTTGTGGATTAGCCTGAGATTTAGTTTTGGTTCTTAATTCTCTCAGATGGTTGAGACGATTCTTTTCAAAGTTATTAATACCTCGGTAGCAAGCGTTTCTCCAGTTTTTTCGGTTTTCATCAGCAGGTTCGAACTCCTCTATATTAAATTGTATTTAAGTTTATCCTTGGAGCGTAAAAAAGAACGGCCTACATTACGCTTACCATGAAAAATTTTGCTATATATGAGAATTTTCGGCACATGGGGTTATTTTCTTGTTCTATGTCCTTTTCGTTTCGGTTCATTTATTTATTTTGTTTATTATTTGCATAATTTATTTAATTATTTAGTTTATTATTTCAATTTAATTTTCTAATTTTCTGTCTAATAAATTTGCTATAATTTCTATTTTTCTTTCTTTTATTTCTTAAATTGTTCTTTTATTTACAGGATATGCATAATTATCATTAAAATATCTTGGCGCTTTTATGAAAATGCCAACTGTCCATCACCCGTTACAGTGTATCCAAAATTCTCCATGAAATAGATATAGCTACTGGTTAAATTTCAAATCTATCTTCCATGATGTCTTACGTAACATTGTTTTTTTTCATTGGTTAAACCAAGTTTCAACATATCTTATTCTTATGACCTGGCCAGCCCATCTGACCTGTGATACAACAAAACCGACACCACATTTGATGAAAAGATAAGGGTTAGAAATTTTGTCCTGATGTGTATAACCGCATATTGAACGAAGACAGCGCTTATGAAAAGCTTAAATTATTCGATGTGCGCCTGTATGGCCTCCAGGGTGGTGAGAATGACTGCTTCATAGACACTGATTTTCATTTTCTGTGAAATCCCAGGAACATCCCATAGGCGATGCTTAAGCTTCCCAAAGGTATTGGTTGCTTTTGATATTCGGTTGTTGAGGGGTCCTCCCCTTTTTACACAAATGGACTCACACAGTATATATATATATACTACTGCTACGTGAAGACCTGAGAGACGAGAGCAACAAAGGGTGAAGGTAACAGACAGACAGACAGACAGAACGAACGTAGCGATTAACAGTCACAGTGAGCGAGCACGTAGACTCAGTAAGAAGTCATATAGCGATACTTCAACACCAAAGATGGTATAGATATTTTGCTGCTAACCCGTATTCCTGGAACTACTAACCTGCATTACCAGTTTGTATTATTACGTTAATACATTATTTTCCTATATTCATTCTTGGCGTTTGTTATATATTGGTACGGGATTTCATCCCGGAATCCACAACAACTTGGCGACGAGGATATCGAATTCACTCGGGAAGAACAAAAAAGACAAAATTCTCCTTCGTCAACTTTGCGACGAGGATATCGATCTCACCCGGGAAGATCAAAAAAGACAAAATTCTCCCTCGTTAACTTGGCGAGGAGGATATCGAACTCACACGGGAAGAAAAAAAAAAGACAAAATTCTCCTTCGTCAACTTGGCGACGAGGAAATTCTAACTCACACAGAAAGAGAACAAAGAAAAATTCTCCCTTGCCGAACACAACTTTGTGACTAGGAATTGGGACCTACACGGAAAGAAAAAAAATTCTCTCTTCTCACCACAACAGCTTGGGTGACAAGAAATTGCAATTTCTCGGAGACTCAAAAGAGAAAATGTTTGTTTTTGCGAGTATCCTCAACAACTGGGTAACAAAAAGTTACGGGACTAAAATACGGAAAATCGAGTCTTTCGTGAGGCTCTTATCATGGAGAATCTTAAATGTATTTAGTAGAACTTGTAAAATACCAAAATGAACAGCAAATACAACTTCAAAAAGATAAAATGAACAGCAATTTCAATTCCAAGAAAGAATGGAAAAAATATTACTACAAACGCAGAAGGAAAATCATGAAAGACAAATGTAAAATGAAGAAAGACAATTACAACTCCAGGAGCGAATTGTAAAAGTAGCGAGTAATATACAACAACAAAATATTGAAAAAGAGGCGACTTTTTCCCCAAGACGCAGTATGGAACACGATAGAAACATTCAAATATTCCCTAGAAGAGGATAAAAATTTCGGGGACTTTTTCACACGTCATGAAAACATCTTCAACATCGATTGTCAAAACTGGACGGAAGCATAAACGCTACGTCTATAACTCAGGAAATTAGGAACGGATGAATACACAAATTTGTGGATTACATTTTGCCAAAGAAGACAAATGATTTAACGTTTAATGAAGCAGTTACATGCCTGACGGATCTTTTCAGCCCGAAAACATCACTTTTTCACAAATGGTGGAAATGTCTTAACCTCGTAAAGGATGAAAATGAGGATTACTCCACGTTCGCCGCAATCGTGAATAAATATTGCGACGACTTTAAGTTGGCAGAATTAACTCCAGACAATTTCAAGTGTCTTATTTTTGTACAAGGGTTAGTCGCAGCATAGGATAGCGAAAGGCGCAAAAGAATGCTTTCAACACTGCAAAATGAACCTAGATTAACACTACAAAAACTATCGGAAGACTGCCAAAAATGTCTGAGTATAAAGAAAGACTCGAAAGATATTGAGGGGTATCACGTATTCGTAAGTGAAACAAAAGTTTACATTTTTCACCCTCCCCGGAAAGAAAGCAAAAACTCTATAATAATGAAAAAAGATTTTCACCCTACCCGGAAAGAAAACAAAATTCTATAATAATGAAAAAAGTACAACGTATAGGGCAAATAATGACGAAAATCAAAGTAAATATAAGCCCCCGCTCCATCTGCATGTTATCGATGTGAAGGACTACACTAGAATAAGGATTGTCGTTTTAAATATAAAGACTGTCTTGCGTGTTGAAAAATGGGTCACAAGGCATCCCAATGCAGGAACAGAAAAACTACTAGTAGGATAAGAGCTAGTAGAATGCATGACGAAGACAATACTAACATAAAAAAAATATGTGGAACTTGAAATCTTAAATGAACAGATAAAATTTCAATTTGACTCCGCTTCCGATATAACGATAATTAACCTACAGACATAGAGAAAGCTTCATAGACCAACCATGTTACACACAGAGAAAATTTCTAAGTCTGTTACAGGAAAGCGTATAAAATTCGAAGGAAAAGTAATCCTAAATGCAAAATTTCACGAGAAAACAAGAAAACTCAAAATATTCGTAATGAAAGATACAGAAAATCTGGTGAGCACAGACTGGATGCAAAAGTTTGACGTATGGGATTTACCTATCAGTTCTTTTTGTAAAAAGATAGAGTGCCAGCCATCAGAAGCGACAAAGTCAAAGGAAGAATTACATAATCAATTTCCCGAGGTAGTTTCTAGTAGGTTAGGACGATGTAACAAGTTTGCATCAGAATTGAATCAAAAGAAAATGTCCAACCAGTATTTAAAAAGAAGCGGGACGTGCCGGTTGCTACCATAACATTAACAGACTAGAAAACGTGATGTACACAACACAAGGAGAAAAATTTACCCACAGAAGACATATTGATCAAATACAAAAAAGACGGGTTTGAGAGCCAAGCTCGTCACCCACTGAAAATGATGATTCGATGGAGGCGATCTTCTAAGCTTTTGAGATTCAAAGACCACAAGAAGAGACAGAAATTAGAAGGACTAGCAGGAAAAGAAAATTTACAGAGCCTCTGATTATCGATCATAAAAGAAAATATATTAACTCCCCCCAAAAAGGGATCTAAGGAGGGGGTGTTGAGGGGGTCCTCCCCTTTTTACACAAATGGACTCACACAGTATATACATATACTACTGCTACGTGAAGACCAGAGAGACGAGAGCAACAGACTCTCAGCGACTGTCGAACTCTCTGCATAAGCAGAGAGGAACTCGGCCGAGGCTTTGCCGAAGGGCAAGGTTTCGTCCGGGGAGGTTGACAGGGCCTGAACCCGTCTAGACGGGTTCAGAAAGGCCATATTTTTGGCCGAGCCTACGGGCTCGGAGATACCCACTTTAAACCGGCCTTGTGCCACATTCTATCCTCGTGGGTGGATGGATAAATACCGACGAGAGCAACAGAGAGTGAAGGTAATAGACAGACAGATCGAACGTAGCCAGCTCACAGTGAGCGAACACGTAGACTCAGTAAGAAGTCATACAGCGATACTTCAATACCAAAGACTATATATATATTTTGCAACTAACCCATATTCATGGAACTACTAACCAGCATTACCAGTTTGTATTATTACGTAATGCATTATTTTCCTATATTCATTGTTGGCGTTTGTTATTTATTGGTACCGGATTTCAACACGGAATCCACAACAGTTAACTATTAGTTGGGTGCAAAAATAATGACGTAATCATGTCGTTTTTTGACGTTAAAATACGTCAAAAAACGACATTAATACGTCATTATTTTTGCACCAACCTAATATTTCGTCATCCAAAGAGGTATTTGAATTGACTTTCCTTCCTAAGTACGAGAATGATTTCACATAATTCAGGTTGTTGCTGCCAACTGTAATGAGAACGATTTTAAAGGTATGGACAGGTTGTGTTTTTGCCTCCACGTCGTTTTATGATGATTGGACTGCTGATAACATATATTGGTGATGGTGAGATCGAATTCTTGGCACAGAGAAAGAAGTCGTAACCCATTAGAATTCATCCTACCGCTCTCGTGAGTGCCAAGGACACCAGGCCATGTCTTGTGGCCAGCACCACCCCGTGCATTAAAGTCTCTCTTAATAAGAAGTTTGTCGCTATATGGAACTTTGGAAATCACTGTACGCAGTTTACTATAAAAGTTATCAATTTCCGACACAGAGGCGATCATGGTTGCGGCATAATAGCTCACAAGAGTGGCAGATGCGTCGTTGTCGATTTCTAAGACTAGAGTCATAATTCGCTCGTTTATCCCTTTCGGCAGAGATGACAGGCATTTACCAATGTCTGATTTTATGGCAAAGCCTACACCTGATAGTCGGGGACATTCTTCGATTTTGCCAATCCAGAAAAAGGTATATCCTGCACTGAATCCTTCAAGTTGAGACTTGCTTGCAAAACGAGTCTCACTAAATCTAGCAAAGTCAATATTGTGCTTGCTTAGTGATGAGGGCCGTTTTACGCTCTGGGAAAGAATCGTTGTCTTGGAGGGTTCTTACATTCCAAGACCCGAGATTATCACGTTCACGATTTTTATTTTTTCTAAATCGCTTATTGCGACTGTTTTATTGGATAACTAGACAACTGCAAGCTGATTAATTGTAAGCAATGTTTAGGACACCTTTTCTACCCCCCTCACCGGATAAGGGACAGCAATGCTACGTATAAATAGACATACCTTGTCCCCGGGATTTTATTCCCGAACGGCCATCATCCGATTGTTCACTGTGGGAGCGCCAGCTAGAGACTTCCAGTAATATTCGGAACGCTGATGTCAGAGTAAACGGACATGTTTTTTCATGGCTCTAAGAGAGCGATGGTAAGAAAAGTGTCGATTTTTTTTTATTTTAATCATACATTATTCTTATATTTTTCTTGTTCATTATATTATCGTA
>OZ010605.1:26433762-26453762 GCA_963932145.1 Acanthosepion lycidas
GATCTATATATAAAATAAACATTGAGCGGTTTTTGTGAGTCAGTTTTAACATTTAATATTTCATGTTTAAATTTCATATTATATTAATAGGATTCAGATGGATTATACCAACAGATCGCTACCTGTTTATATATACATATACATACATATACATACATACATATATATATATATATATATATATATATATATATATATATATATATATATATGAAAAACAATTACAATTTTTTCGTGTAAGACTTTCCGTCCTTTGCTACTTCATTCTGTCAACGTAATTTACAAACACCGAAAGGGGAGGAGATGATGATATTTTTAACTTGCTAATTTATTTTTCAATATTTTTGGACATATAGACTCACAAATTTATTTTCATTTTCTTTACCACTATTGTTATGAAAATGCCTACGTTGTGTTTTAATTTGATCGGAATAACCCCGAAATCACGAGTGAGGTTACTAGGCGTGGAAGAATTAGGAACAGAAACATTAAGGATGAGTTGAAAGAGAAAAAGTGTAATCAGGTGGACAGTAGATGGCGGTTGACATTGCATTTAAATTTTTGCAGATTAATGTCGGCTGGAAAGCATGGGCTCGGAAAGAATTCCACAAGTGCGAAGTGCGTGAGAATAAACTGTTAACATAATGTTATAGTCCAGGTTAGGACCATGGAAGAATAACACGAACACAAGAGTAGAAATAACGAAGGTATATTACACGATATAATAATACAAGATGTGGAAGGTATTAGTATGACTGTCAGTTTGGTTTGGAGTGAACTAATATCAACTCGACTCGATTCGATATTTACTTGCCCCCCCACGAGGGTTGCATGTGGCACAAGGCCGAGTTTTACGTGGGTTTTTCGAGCTCGTATGCTTAGCCAAAATATGCCCGTAGAAACTAAAAACAGAATCGGGTTGGACAACGTCCCCGAACGAGCCTCTACTCTTCGGCGGAGCCTCGACTGGGTTCCTCTCTGCTCAGAGGCGGAGAGTTCGACCGTCAAGCCGAAACGGCTCGACACGATTTGGTATCTAGCCACCTACCCCACGAGGGTTGCATGTGGCACAAGGCCGAGTTTAACGTTGGTTTCCGGAGCCCGAAGGCTCGGCCAAAAATTGACGTAGAACCCGTATAAACGGGATCTGGTTGGTCAACCTCCCCGAACGAGAGATTGCCCTTCGGCGGAGCCACGTCCGGGTTCCTCTCTGCTCAGAGGCAGAGAGTTCGACTGTCAATCCGAGAAGCTCGGCTTGATTCGTTCCTCTCTCTTGAGAGGCGTAGTATACATAGTGTTAGGAAGAGTTCATTCTGTAGTTATAGGTAAGGATCCATGACACATAGAATTTCAGCTCTACTTTAAGTTGATGAGGCCACTATAGTGCCGCGAATATATTCTAAAAGTCTAGTTACCATATGGAAGAGCTCATCCGCACAATTACCAAAAAGTTTTTATAGAAAAGACATAGAGAGGAAACATTACAGCGTTTGGAAAGTGACGGGAGCTTTTTCGCCAGTCGAATATTCCAGTTTCTTCTTTGTATCTTATCAAGGAGCTCAAGGTAAATAGCTGAGACACCAGACCATATGTGGCAGCAATATTCTAATCATGGACAAGAGGTAGACATATAGGTATATAAAATACATTTTGAAGAGAAAAATTCATACAGTGAACCGACTTTCTTAGCAGCTAACCTAGCAGTATATTCAATATAATCTTTCAACTTCGTATCAAGAACGTCAGCTCGACAAAGCGCAACGTGTCATTCTTCTGGGGGATCGCATCAGCCATGCTGATGGAAGGCAGCAAGAGGTGATTTATAGAGTGGATTTTAATTTTGTAGGCGTTAAAATTAACAAGCCATTGTTTGCCTATGTTAACTACGGATTTGAGGTCGTCTTGGACTACAGCTGCCATTTTGAACTTAGACTTATAAGACTTACTATCCAGGAAATTGTTGTGTCGTCAGCGTCGATACCAAGTTGAGAACTGACGTCATTAGGAAGGTAAATAGTATCAATTGAAATAGAGTAGGGCCAATGATGGAACGTTGTGTTAGTACGAAAGGATCTAAACGTGTGGCTGTTCAGGATAACTGTCATTTCACGATTTCATAGGAAACACTGGATCAGTTCACTAAAGTGTCCGGAAATGCCGTAACTTATCAGCTTGTGGAGAAGAACTGAATGCTAGACCCTGTCAAAGGCTTTCATGATATCCACTGGAAGAGCCCGGGCTTCACGATTTTTATCGAGAGAATGATAAACCCTTTTCTGCAGTTATCGTCAGCACATCAGCAGTTCATCTTGAGAAACGAAAGCAATATTGTTTGTCTGAGAAAAGTCTTTGCAATGAGAGATGATGAACCAATTTAGCATTGATTAGGGTTCTGAGAGTTTCCCCAAAATATGTAGAAGGCTAATTGAACAAAAGTTAGAAGGGTCTGACGGCCCACTTCAGTTCATAAAAACCGGAAGAACAAATGATGACTTCTAGCAGGATGAAAAGCAAGAGGCAGCGTGGCAGTTTAAAGAGAAAAAGAGCTATTTCGAAAGCAGATCTTTTAATGACAATTACAGGGATACCATGCTGTGTGGAGATCTAGATTAGAGATGATAGCCTAAGCCATGGAGGGGGTAACACACACACACACACACACACATATATATATATATATATATATATATATATATATATATGTATATATATATATATATATATATATATATATATGGTGGGATAGATGTGAGCTTGTGACCCTGGGTTTCACGCTTTAGCGATCGTCAGACAAACTGACGACCCAGGGTCACAAGCTCACATCTATCCCACCATATATGTTAGCTCTATCTCTGATATTGAGCGCTTTCTAATAAGTACCGCGCATATAATATATAAATAATTATACACATATATACATATTTATTTATATTTATATACACACACTTTTCACACACACACACACACACACACACACACACACACACACACACACACACATATATATATATATATATATATATATATATATATATATATATATATATATATCACTCAACATATACTTAGTTCAGGCAGGCAATTTAAGCAGGAATATTCTGGATATATATATATATATAATTCTCAAAATGTGTCTGTATGTATGTGTGTATGAGTGATAGGGTGTTGTTCATGCGTTTCCACAGTTTTCATCTGATTTCGATGAATTTTTGTTTGATAGGATAATTCTTCAGTGCCAATTTTGAGTACAAATTGTTGGGGAGAATGGCTCTCCACTACTACCTGTCATTATAACTCTCAGCAACGTTTTCTTATTTGTTATCTGTTCTTGGATATATATCTTTCAGAAAAAAAACTAATAAAAAGGGTTTAAATTATTACAATAATATTATTTTTTATTATGCTGTTAAATTTATATAATTATCTATATCTATATCTATAATTCTCAAAATGTGTGTGTATGTTTGTGTGTGTGTGTGCGTGATCGGATGTTGCTTATGCGTTTCCACAATTTTCATCCGATTTTTTCTTTGATAGATAATTCTTCAGTTCCGGTTCTGAATCTAAACCGGTAAAATGGTAAAAATCGAAAACACTGATTTTTTACACTTTGCTCAAAAATCAAATGCAAAAATTTATTGTCTGTAAAAAACAGCGTACAATCAATTTAAAGGGTTGAAATCTAACGGAAAAAACTTTTAGAATCATAAAATAGAAATTATATTATAAATAAAAATTATCGCACATTATTGTTATGACGGTCCATGGAAGTGGTTCCTTCCTTGCAAGATTGAGAACGCAAAACTGCACTTTTCAGAGCCACCCTCCATTCAATTTGTTAAATTCTCCCCCATTTGGTAGCGTGTCTCAGTTGCACCCAAATATTCATTTTCGAGTGGGTTGACTTTAAACATAAACTGCTCTAATTGGACGGCAAAAATCTCAAATAATGAAGCACCCGTTCGAAGTACTAGTACTATATATATCCAAAATGGTGATAATTTTAAAAGTTTAAAAATTTCATTTTCACCTCTTTTTCATACACGTGTGTAGCTATATCAACGTGAAAATCACTTTAAAACAGGGGTCGTCAAACTTTCTTTTTACTCCAAACCTTTTTTGTATCTCTTTCCTCCAGCGACCGTTTTTAACATTTAAAATATCTTTGATCCTTAAAACTCGCACTGGTGTTGGGAATAAAATGTTAACTAAAATCTGTGAGAATTTAAAAAAATTAGATCAAGTTCGAATTTTTTTTCGCGAATTACTAATTCCTGTCCTTCAAAACCAGCAATGAAACTGTTTGTGTATGGTGAAGGGGGAGTATATTGTTATTAAATTTAAAGCTAATTCAAATATATCTAATAATACAATACGAGCACAAATTAAAAGGGTATTTATTTTGTAGTAAAAAAAAAAAAACCCAAAAAACCTCGATATCACGTTTGCTTTCAGATGTTATGAATTCATCAGCAGATTCCGAGGTGACTCTGCAACAGAAGTCTGAACTTGCAGAGTTTAAAGAAGTGAGGATATTGGAAGCCGATATTTGTGGTCACTGCAAAAGAAGCAACGTTGACACTGTTGTATGGTGATTTGAGTTTCTGACGCTGTGTTTGCAATGACTTCGTGGACAATGGTCGGTCGCTGGCACGTTCTTTTATCTTGTTTGGTCTAATTTCTTAATAATGGTGGCTAGATTTAATTATCTACGGTAGAGCAATATATAGCGGATATCATTGAGAAATTGGATAGCCAAGTATGAATTCCAGTTAGATCCATTAGATACACTTACGTGCTAAAAGGTATGAATCCTCTTCTTCTTCTTCTACCCCCCAGCTATGGGTAAATAGCAGGGCAGACCGGGTTCTGTAACATTGGATGGCAACTGGGCTACTGCAGAAAGAAATGGTAACCTACTGGGGGAAAAATATGCCTTGTCTGTCATGTATCACGCACGGCATATAACTGACTGACTTTTACTTTGGTCGGCTTTGATATCGTTTGCCACATAGCAGATTTCTGTGCAAAGGGTTTTTAGGAATGCAGTGTTTCTATATGTTGATGATGTGGCCTGTCTGTAATTGTTCAATTTGAAGGACTACGTTCTCTATAAGGACTAATTGAGTCCGTCTATCTCTTTTGGTTTCATCTTCAACTAATGCATTTTTTTTTTGTTTTTTGTTTTTCTTTTCTTTTTTTCAATCGGTTTCGCTCCATGCAACGCTGAACAGCCTCAAAGATACAATATGTTAGTGGGTGTGGAAGAATTAGGAACAGAAACATTAATAATGAGCGGCAAGATAAAACAAAAGTGATCAGGAGGACAGTAGATAGCCTTTGACATTGCATTTAAATTTTTGCAGATTAAAGTTGGCTGGAAAGCATGAAGCCGGAAGGAAGTTCCACAAGGGAGAAGAGCGGGAAAAGAAACATGTTACCAGAGAATTTACAGTTATATTTAGTCAGCTCAATTACAAATTGATGAGATCTCGACGCCAATCTAGTACCGTGCTTAAATTAAAAATGTCTAGGTACCATAGCGGAGAGCTCACCCAAACACTTACCATGAAATTATTTATAGAAAAAAGATAGAGAGGCAACGTTACGGTGAGATGAACGTGACTGAAGCCGAGCCGCCAGATTAGGACTGGTAATATTGCTGATTCTTCTTGGATTTTCTGAAGGAGTTCAAGGTAATTAGCAAGAACACCGGACCGTATGTGACAGCAATATTCTAAGCATGGACGCATAGTTGACTTATAGATATGTAAGATAGATTATGGAGAGAACTATTGTCTCACGCGGCACAGTGAACCAACTTTCTTAGCAGCTGACCTAGCGATGGATTCAGTATAGTCTTTCATGAGGAATTTTACTACATATAAACCCTATGTATAACTGGGATCTCAGAGAGGCACTGCCGTCTCCTGCTGGACGTAACCAGTCCATTAGAATTCTGCTTTGATGAACATAGATTTTTTGTTTCGGCACCGTCCAAAATTTGAGAGTTGCTGTTTTAGTCCTGCAGTGGTCTTGTTATTATAGAACGAGGAGCCCGCTCGTAGAACTTTTCCAATTTCATAATATACATGTGTTACAAGGTACACGTCCATAGAGGAGTTTAACGTCTATATAAAATCGTAATGATTAAAACTGTATTAAACAGAAAAAAGCAACTATAAGTGATAAAAGTCATTAAGTTAAAGTGTCTATTTTTCGGGACATGGAAAAAATAACGAATCCGTATATAAATACATTCCTGGGTATGACGATAAATTACATCCGGTATCAAAGCCACTGATTGAAATTTTAAGGAGCATGGAATCACCATTTAATTGTTGCTCTTTCCACGTCTACCCTGAACCAGGGTGGTGGCAGTATTAGGCTCCCAGCTAAGGGAAAATAATGAACAAAAATTAAACGCCATGAAAGTAGTAACTATACGGGCAGTATATTTTTTTTTATATAAAATAAAATAGCAACGATACATATTTATAGTAAAATTTGAAACAATACATATTTATAGTAAAATTACCAACGATACATATTTATAGTAAAATTTGCAACAATACATATTTATAGTAAAATTTGCAACGATACATATTTATAGTAAAATTTGCAACAATACATATTTATAGTAAAATTTGCAACAATACATATTTATAGTAAAATTTGCAACACTATATTTTGGGGAGAAAATGACCAGCTATATATTTTTAGTAGAATTACAAGCCATACAGTTTAGGGTAAAATGCCTAATAATACATTTTATCTCTAGGTGAAAGCTTGAAATTGTGTTCATGTTATTTAGATTTCAGCATTAATAACCTTTAGAAGTTAATATGCCGCTAAATTAAAGCAACCAAGTAAGGTATATAAATATTTTTAGCGATATTTTAAATGGTTTATAATCTGTGCTTTCCTCTTGGACGATATAATCCAAAGGCATCGTAAATTCAAGTGATCAGCTTAATAAATTATTTCGTTCTCAAGTCGCATGTTACGATCACGGCATCTCAGAGGTTTTATGTCATGTCGAATTTTATGGCAAATGAGATGAAATCCATAGAGCCATCCTTGAATGTAACTGACATAATTTACAAGACATCATTGTCGCCCTGTTTATTCGCCATTATTCATCTAAACCTCTTCGCGTCCATTTCTTGATAGCAATGAGCTTTTTCTCTTTCACTACCCACCAACCTGTGCCCCGTACGCGCTACACTTTGATGCGATGCTGAACCCGGTCTCCCAAAGGTTGCATCAAGAACGGAAGGTAAATCAAAGGGTCGGTGGCGAAAGTTAGAAACAGCGAAAAGCGTCTCGAGTTTTCTCCGACATCTTTAAGAATTTGGACTGCAGCGTATCTCTGGCGCCATTACGGGTTCAGCCCAAAGTGGTAGTGACGTTTCTTAAAGGATCATCTCAGAAGCTCTTCGGGATTGCAACAAGGGTGGTGAGGAGGATTTAACTTTAAAAAATCGATTTTTCTTCGCCTTCTTTCTTTTTTATTTTCAACTTCAAATCGCGTTCTTTGTTTTTAAATCAAAGCATAATTTCTTATTTTTTCTTTTGTTTCTTTCTTCTCAAATCAAAATATTGTTTCTATCTTTCTTGTCTGACCTTATTTCTCAAATGAACATTTTTTTTCAAAGAATAGATTTCTTCACTTTATTTGTTTTCTTTCTTACTGATTAAAATTAATTTCTTTCTTTCTTTTAAATTCTTTATTTGTTTCTTTGTTTTAATCTGTCTTTTTAATTCTTTCTTTCTTTTTTATTCTTTCTTTCTTTCTTTCTTTCTTTCTTTCTTGTTTCATTCTTTAATAGTTTCATTCTTTATTATTCATTATTTTTTTCTTTCCTTCGTTCTTTCCTTCATCATTTCTTTTTTGTATCCTTTCCTCCTTTTTTCATCCTTCCTTCCTTCCTTCCTTCTTCCATTCTCTCTTTCTTTCATTTTCTTCTTTTCATTTTTCCTTCTTTTCTTCATTCTTTCCTTTCTTTTTTCTTTCTTTATTTATTTCGTTCTTTATTTTTTCTTCTTTCTATCTATCCATTTTTCTTTTAAATCAACAGATTTTCTTTCGTTATTTTACATATGGTCCTTTTCTTTTATTTCTTTGATTTTTAATTAACATTTTCTTTAATTCTTTTTTTTTTTTTTTCTTACTTCGTTTTTGGAATTTTCATTTCATTCTTATCTTCTTTTTTTTCTTATCCTGTCAAAGAAGATGCTACAATAAATATAAATTCGAAAAAATGTCTTCTTCCATAAACTATCTGATCACTGCAAATGTTCGTGCCCAATTTCCATTTTAAATATAAAATGACCGCAACTTGACAATGACGTTTGTTTTGGTGCAGATTTCTAGCGAGTTCTCCATTGTAATCTTGCATCGTTCATTTGCGTGTCAGACTTTGTAAACCGCAGACATTTTGTCCACAAATGGATGCTTTAAAGATGGAGGAGAGAAAGTTTCAATTTTACAATATTTTTCTCTATGCATTTCCAGAAGGACTAAGCGTCGGAAATGCAGTAATAAACCATTTTCAAAGGAAGATGTTTAAACGCCTCCTCCAACCTGTCGATCAGGTAGTGCGGGTAGTGTCTTTCTTAACCATGCTAGGCACATAATAATCCACTGGATTACAATCACGTGAATTTCGCGCGCCTAAGTCCGCATTCCCTTTACTGTGTCTGCAATCAATTCTTTCTGTAGTTGGTGGATATATTCTGGTATACGGAGGCATTCAGAACGTCCGCTGTGTTCATTCCTACAAGCCATGGTCTCGTGGCCGGACATTTGGCCGACAGTTATTTGGCCGAACCTGCATTTGGTCGAGTGACATTTGGCTGACGGACATTTCACCAAAAAATTACAAGTAAAAATAGTACCAAGCAACACTTTAAGTATTTTAATTAGTAGTATAATAAGCAAGAATACAACTAATAATTACCACTGACTTCCAAGTGATTAAATTACTAAATCTAGCTTTAAAGTTTACTTATTACCATATTTGTTTATTGAGATTAGTATTTTTAAAAATATTTCAGTGCATTTGAGTAAAAAGTATCACCCTAATTATTTAAATTCGTATTTAACAGAAAGATAAAAGCTAGTTCATCCCTTTGAGATAATGATCATTAAAAGCGACATATCTTTCATATCGTAAAAGCATAAGATTTATGCTGTAGCAAAATGTGCTTTTACTCAAAATACTTATCATCTTACAGTAATATTTGAAGTAAAATATAATATATAAAGAATATATTTAAAAAAAAAAGCCTGTCAACAAAAAAAAAAAAGAAAAATTATTACAATAAATAAATATAAATATATGTAGCATATTACGATAAACAGTGTGGCATACATATATATGTACGGCACTACATTTTCGGCTAAATGTCAATTCGGTAAAATGTCCGTCGGCCAAATGTTGGTTCGGCGAAATTTCCCTCGGCCAAATGTCTCTCGGCCAAATGTCCCAGTACCGACATATGGGAGCTCAGTAAAATCTTTGGTAATTAATATATATATATATATATATATATATATATATATATATATATATAATTATTAAAATAAATAAATATAATTATTACAGTAAATAAATATGAATATATGTAGTACATTATGATAAAGAGTGTGATATTCATGTAAGTACGCCACTGCATTTTCGGCTAAATGTCTATTTAGTTAAATGTACCTCAGCCAAATGTCCGAGTACAAGCACTTCGGATGGTTAAAACTTAGTTTGGTAGATTTCGTCAGGGTGATTTTAAGAGAAACGATCAACCAGGCTTCTGGCGATATTCCGACGTTTATGCTTTCGGCGAAGGAGATTGCCAAGGGTTTGAAAATATATATCTCAGCTGCCCTTCATTATTTGAAGAGACTTGGGTTAAAAAAAAAACGGACAGATTTTGGCAAATCGAAAAGGGATCATTTTCCACCAGGACAACGCAAGACCACGCATGTTGCAAAAAGGGCCTTGCAGAATATTAATGAGTTGAAACGATAGACCCTCCACTATTTCCCGTATTCTATTTGGTTCTTTATCTTCTTCGGATTCTTATTTGTTCCGGTCTGTAGAGGACAATTTAAATGCCCAAAATTAGCATCTGTACACTCAGTCAAAATCTAGCTCAGAAACTTATTCAAAAAATAAAAAAATAAAAAAAACGCAGCATAATCTCTACGACAACTGTATCAAGAAGCTTGTAAAATTTTGGGAGACATTTGTTAAAAATAATGGAGAATATATACTAGAATAATAAA
The DNA here is from genome assembly GCA_963932145.1 of Acanthosepion lycidas. Classification (NCBI taxonomy): domain Eukaryota; kingdom Metazoa; phylum Mollusca; class Cephalopoda; order Sepiida; family Sepiidae; genus Acanthosepion; species Acanthosepion lycidas. The sequence goes on from OZ010605.1 coordinate 26,444,048, forward strand.
TTTTTTTGTGGGTATGTTTTTTGATGTCAACGAATATTCGTTGTCACTTTTGTAATGCACTTTGTAGTAGAGACTTTGTAATCGCAGATACAACTAGTAACGCCGTTGAACAATACTGGCGTCAGACACCTTCGAATAGAGTCGCGCTAACAGTACTTGCTCCATAATACTCGCTCAAAAAGTAACCACCAAATAGTAATAGAGAATAGAGTAGAAATAGTGATCCGTATAGTAATAGATGATAGACTAGAAATGGTGATCTTTTAGACATCGCGTTACTCATCATATATACATTTCCTTTGCCATCACGTGGTTTACTTATTAGACTACTTAGTGTTTGCTCACTGGGGATCTGTGTTCAAACTCGCCAGCGACACTTAATTCCTATGTAACAATATGTATTTCTTTTTTAATTTTCCAATCGGCGCGAACATTGACTGATCTAATTCATTCATTTAGGCTTTATCAAATGAGTTTTGTTTTGTTTTTTTTTTATTTTGAAAAGAAATAGTTCAAATATCAGATTTGATCTCTAAAAGAAAAGATGATTTGAGCTGATAATGATTTTAAAAAATAGACCGTTCTTCTTGGAACTAAGCGGTTGCAGGCACACCTCAAGGTGACGATGCAGAGCCAATTTTTGGCATACTTTCTCGTAACTTGTAAAAGTATTTTGGTGGATGTGATGCTCAAGCAGTGTGTAAATGTGTAAAAGAATAGAAAAAAAACTCTTGCTAATTCTTAAACATTTCAGTTCGAACATTCATGATCAGTTTCGTCCCAGACGAGTTCAAAGATCTGCAGACTGATGGGGACAAATCATTCTCTAATTTTCCTTTGATTTAGATAATTTGTACACAGCTTTCAGGTATGTTTTCGATCATCATCTTGTTACGAAACAAAATTGTGTCAATAATGCAGCAGCCAGAATGTCTCCGCAATATTGAGTGATAATCTTCTTTCCCCCTTAAATATGAAGAAAGTCTCTACCAATCTCACCTCTAAAACATTCCCAAACCATTACATCAAGCACCATTATGCTTAACATTCGATACAATGCAATTTTCTCTCGTTCATCCTAAAGGAGTTTGTGTGAAAAATCATTTTTCGTTTATTTCCAAATAGGTCAAATTTGGACTCACCAGTCCCTAGTACATTATTTCAATCTTCTAAAGTCCAATCTTTACAAGATTTTCCTTTTTTAATAGAGATTTTTAATACTGATACGCATCCTTTAAGTGCAACATAAAGAAGTCTTCTCTTAACAGATATGCATCCTTTAAGCCCAAAAGAAAAAAAGCCATCTCTTAAGAGATACTCATCCTTTAAGCCCAAAAGAAAGAAGTCATTTCTTAAGTGATACGCAACTTCAAGCCCAAAAGAAAGAAGTCATCATTTTAGTGATACGCATCCTTTTAGCCCAACAGAAAGAAGTCTTCTCTTAAATGGTATGCATTCTTTAATCTCAAAAGAAAGAAGTCATTTCTTAAGTGATACACATCCTTTAAGCGCAACAAAGAAATCTCTTAAGTGATACGCATACTTTAAGCCCAACAGAAAGAAAACTTACCATAAATAATACGCATTCTTTAAACACAACAGAAAGAAGATTTCTCATAATTAATGCACATCCTTTAAGCTCAACAGAAATAAGTTTTCTCTTAACTGGTACGCATCCTTTAAGACCAAAAGAAATAATACTTCTTTTAACTGATAGGCATCCTTTATGACCAAAAGAATAAGTCTTCTTTTAACTGATAGGCACCCTTTAAGCCCCAAAGAAATAAGTCTTTTCTTAACTGATCACATCCTTTAAGCACAACGGAAGAATTCTTAACTTCACTAATACACATACGTTAAGCCCCAAAGAAAGAATTCTTCTCTTAACGGATAGGCGTCCTTTAAGACCAAAAGAAATAAGTCTTTTCTTAACTGATCACATCCTTTAAACCCAACAGAAAGAAGATTTCTCGTAATTAATGCGCATCCTTTAAGCTCAACAGAAAGAATTCTTCTCTTAACTGATAGGCATCCTTTAAGACCAAAAGAAATAAGTCTTTTCTTAACTGATCACATCCTTTAAGCACAACGGAAGAATTCTTCACTTAACTAATACACATACGTTAAGCCACAAAGAAAGAATTCTTCTCTTAACTGATAGTCATCCTTTAATCCCTACGAAAAGAAGTATTTACTTAACTGATGCACATCCTTTAAACCCAAAAGAAAGAAGTCTTCTCTTGACTCGTACGCATCCTTTAAGCCCAACGAGAAGATGTCTTCTCTTAAGTGATACACATCCTTGTAATCTCAACAGAAAGAAGTTCTCTCATAATAGTCATACCAGATATTGGATATTGACGAATAGAATTAAATTCAGCAGTTCGTTGAGGAGATGTTTTCCTCTGTTCATTTTGCTAGATACAATCAAGTGTCTAACCTCTACAAAAAATGCAACTCTGGTCTTCCCAGTATTTTTCCTGTCAACATTTGCGCCGGTTTCTGCATGTCGCTGCTGGCAATAATGCACCCCAATTTTTATATCTTTAATTTCCTAGCAAGTTGATGTTCGTAATATCATTCTATGGAAAGAATTTCCACTTGTGCTTTTTTTGTCAATACTAATTTTTTTAGTTCTTTGTATTTCAGCGATTTATGTAAATTAATCTCAATTACACATTAATCTAGATGGGAATGAACGTCTAGCAAGCAGTGGCGTTGAAATATATATATAAATCACGGATCTACTGTTCAGAAAAGGTAAAAAATTCGAATGTTTTTGCTGAGGAATTTATAATGCTTTTAGGAAAATCTGTTTTAATTTTATGTAAGTGTTTGCTTATATACACAATAGGTGAGTATATTTATCCAAGTACACCAAATTATCCTTTTTAAAGAAACAATTCAGAGTGGTCCCAAAATGTTGATCGCTAGTATATATATATATATATATATATATATATATATATATATATATATATATATATATAAGTGTGTGTGTGTGTGTATTTTGAACAATCAAAATATTGAGTACGCCAAATTATCCTTTTTAAAGAAACAATTCATTGTGGGCCCAAACAGTTAATCGGTAGTGCATATATATATATATACAGTGTAACCTCGATATAAGAGACCCTGATATAAGAGAAACCCGGATATAAGAGATGTTATCTAGTCCCGTCTTCCCCGATATAAGAGAGTTCGTTTTGAGTGACAGTGTGATGTCGTAAATCGGTCAAAAAGAAGTCAGTTAGAGAGAGAGTGAAGTTCAATGACTTAATCTTCACTAGTCTAGAGACACGGTGTGCCCAATCTGTGTCTGTAGGAGACAACCTCTACTTTATGATTTTCCTTTGTGTGTCTAAGGGTAGCGCCGCCCGCTTTTTTGCCGACTTTGCTTGTCGTTGCATTTACTGGACAGCACTTTCACTTTATCCACTGTTCTGTTGAGTCAGAAGTTTGTCTGTTTGTTAATTTTGCCACTGAAAACCGTTTGCTTGCGATCATTGCGATTAGTGATGTCGGCTTCTCAACGAAAACCTCTGAGCATTTCTGAACATTTGGAGCTCATCGACGATGTCAAAGTGAAGAAACTCAAACTGGCCGCTGCAGCCAAAAAGTATGGAATCGGTTATTCAACAGCAGCAAAATTTCTCAAGAAAGAAGACAATCTCAGATCTTGCATGCAAATGAAAGGAAGCACTAATCGCAAAAGAAAGCGCCAATCCGTGGACAAGGACGTTAACGAAGCGCTTACACAATGGTTTACGCAAGCATGTGCTCATGAAGCTACCGTCACCGATCACGTCATCAGGCAGAAAGCATCACAACTGGCCGTAAATCTTGAAGTTGATTTTGAACCGAGCAATGGCTGGCTCATGCGCTGGAAGCAGGCCAATAACGTTTCGTTCAAAAAATTACACGGTGAATCAACGTCAGCAGATCACGGTTCTGCCAACGAATGGGTGACAAACGTTTTGCCGCAACTTTTTCGTGGATATGATCCAAAAGATGTTTGGAACTGTGATGAAACGGGAATTTTCTACAAAGCCATGTCGTCTGGATCTTTGCGATTTGCCGGCGACGAACAGTCAAATGGGACAAAAGTTCCCAAAGACAGACTCACGATGCTTCAGTTCACAAACATGGACGGCAGTGAAAAGCAAACTGTAGTTGTTGGTAAGTCTGCAAAATCACGCTGCTTTAAAAACGTCAAAAAACTGCCGTTTTCTTACTTCGCTAATCGTAAAGCTTGGATGACTAGTCAACTGTTTACTGACGTTATGAAAACGCTTGATCGAAAAATGATTGCTCAAAATCGAAAAATTATTCTGTTTTTGGACAATGCAACTTGTCATAACTTACTGTACAAATCTGTCAAACATCAAATTGTCGTTCATGCCACCAAACACCACCAGTCTCATTCAACCTTTGGATCAAGGCCTCATTTGTTCATTCAAAGCGTATTATCGTCGGGAACTTGTTCGAATGCAAATCGCATGGAATCGATGCTACACCGCCAGTGCCGCTGTCCGAGGTGGCTAAGTAGATAACTGTTTTGAAGGCCATGCACATGATGAAGCGAGCACTTTTCATGGTCAAACCGTCAAAAATCCAAAATTGTTTTAAAAAGGCCGGCTTTGTCATTGAATCACAGGCTGAAGTGGAAGAAATACGCGACGAAAATTATCAAGTTTCTCCACCATCGGGCATGGAGCAAACAGATTTTGACGAATTTATCAGCTTCGACGACCGTACACAATGTTATGAAGAACTGACTGACACGGACATCACACGTGGTATAAAATCGGATGATCAAGATTTTGACGAAGATGATGATGCTGAAAGCGTAAGTTCTGAAGTTTCTGAAAGTGACAAACCAGTGCCAAATTCTCTGGCTGCATTGAATGCGCTTGATACTCTGACAGCCTACTTTGAAGCAAAAAGCAGTAATCCTGATGGCGCATTGAAAATGATTTACGGACTGTATGAAAGTGTTCATGATGTTAACAAAGAGATTTCTGTACAATCAAAAATGACTGACTTTTTTAAGAAAAAGTAATTTTTGATTGAATTATTTTGAAAACTGATTGAAAATGTATTTTTGTCTGTGTTTTTTATGTCTATAACTGTTAAATAAACTAGTGTTCTGTACGTAAAAAGCGTTATATGAAGTGTTCCCATACTTACCTAAACAAAATAGTCCAAACCCGGATATAAGAGAAACATGGATATAAGAGAATTCTTCTCCGGTCCCGACAACTCTCTTATATCCGTGTTACACTGTATATATATAAATATATAAATATATATATATATATATATATATATATATATATGTGTGTGTGTGTGTGTGTGTGTGTATGTGTGTGTGTATTTGTGTGTGTGTATTTTGAACAATAAAAATATTGAGAAATTAAAAACATAAAATTTTCAGACACAATGGTTTGTACATTAATATTTTTTTTTGTTTTATTATTTCAATTGTATTCCTCAAATAGTTTCGGCCAGAATGGCCATCATCAGGAGAAAAAAAATTATGCTTGTTAATAGCAGTGAACTACAGTAATGAATGACTTTTACATGAAAATAAATTTTATCTGTAATTTTCATTTGTTTTTTGTCATTAATTTTGGTCAGACATTGTGATGTTCAAAGTTATTTTTAAGATAGAGATTGGGAAGATTCATCTGTCTCCCTTGGTCATTTTGACATTTTTGTCGTTTGATGGGAAGGGGATATGTGCCTGTTAAGTGTATGTTATCATTTAGTTCTTTGGGAGTGTGTATGATGTGTGTAAGTGTATATATTATAACGGCTGTGTGTATAAGTTTGAGACCTCAACGCCTCCGCAAGCATTTCTGCCGTGTGTGGGTGTGAAATGGGGGTTAAGGGCTTGATTTTGGGGGTCATATTTTAATCTCATATAGGTTGCTAAATTTTCTCCTTCATAGATACACATACAGACAGGTGTGAACATTTTAGTTCGTAGAAACACACGCATATGAGTGTCATCCCATAAAAAAAGAAGTTTCCCCATACACCCGCAAATAGTGAATACAAATAAGCATAAATAGACCTACTTTAAAAAAAAAATTAACCAGTTTGTCTGATGATCGCAAAATCGTAAAATCCAGGGTTACAAACTAATATCCAAACAACTGAAGCGCGCGAATACATACGCGTACTGATATATATATATATATATATATATATATATATATATATATATATATATATATATATATATATATATATGCACACATTGGCGTACTGATACATATATATATATATATATATATATGCACATATTCATGGATACACAGGCGAACTCTACACAACATAGGAAGTGTGTTTGTGCATGTATATGTATGTGCGTGTGTGTGTGTATATATGCTTATACTAATTCATTATAATAAGACGCATGCTGACAAAAAACACAAAAGATGGAAGCAGATCTACGAACACCCAGGGGTCATAAAGATAAGAATAGAGATATCTCTCTCTGCCATTCTCGGACCCATCTTAATTTTTTTTACGCTTCATGTAAAACTATATCACTGCCTGTTGAAGGCAGACATTTGGGTCATTAACACACAATAAAGATGTCTAATATCTATCTAACATCGAGAATATTTAACATAAAAAAATAACAAAAATTAATTACTTGTAATAATATATGGAAATATCAACTCTTTGCCTGATGAAGGTCGCGAGATCGGAAACCCGTGTACCGAAATTATGGAAAATAAAGCATAATATATATTTTTAAGAAATCCACATGGCAACCAAAAGCGTTTATGGTTTCTCTCTTCTTTTTAATATACACACTTTTCTCTCGTTGGAACTACTATAACCTCTTCCCTTTCTATCTATCTATCTATCTATCTATCTATCTATCTATATATATATATATATATATATATATATATATATATGTATATATATATATATATATACATATATATATATATATATATATATATATATATATATATATATATTGAATAAAGGGTTAAAAGACGAAGAGGATAACTGGGAAGACATACAAAGAAAATAAATAAATGTAAAAAAATATAGCAGACACAGAAAGAAAACTATAAAATGTCCTATAGAAAGTAGTGAAAGAAAGCTTGAAGAAAGTATAAAGTATTAACTGCAAGCAAGCAGAATGCGTGGTTGTTAGTAAAAGGGTCAGCACATTATGCGAATTGCAAATCGGAGACACCAATGCAACAAGTGCGGAAAATTAAAAATCTGGGAAGTGTTTTAACAGAGGACGAAATATCTGGCACCGTAATCCGAAGGTGTAATAGGAAAACAAAAATGCATTCCAAAAGCTAATCAGTGAGAAATAGGAATTTTTTAAAACGCTACAAAGGACAGGAAGTAGTGGCGAGCCATTATCGGCTACGTCGTGGGTGAGACACATAAATAAGATTAGTTATAATCTTGAAACCACTAAATGCAATGCCAATGATAATCTTTTGACCCCTTAATCATTTACTCATATTGTGGTCTATTTTTCTTTCAATCTCGCCAACACATTGCATCCAAATGGATTTCATTCCTTTGCTTCAGGTGAAATGATATAAGAAAAATATACCGTACACGAGTAGTTGTATTCATATTTGTAGCGTTAAATATTAAATTCGGCTGCAGAATATCTACGATATACGCATTTTGTAACGGTTATCCACTCGAGAATTGAAAATCGGTGAGCCGAGTTCAAATTTCAGCAAATACTTTTTCGTTCAATTACGACCAAATGATCTTGCAAAAGGCATGAATCCAACAACTCTTGACTATCCATAGTATCCTACTCCAAGTCTGATGTGAAATTAGAGTGAAATTAGAGAGCCAAGTTCGAATTCCAGTCGAGTTTATTACAGTCACTTACGCACAGGTAACTCTGAGAAAGGCAAGAAAGCATCTCTTGTCAACCCGCACATGGTTTGAATAGCAGGACAGACTGAGTTCTATAGCCTTGGTTGGCAATGAGGCAAAAATTCTACAAGACGCTTGCTCAGGTGCGTTTTTCAATACCCAGAGAGTCCACCTGTGGTTTATTAGGCAACTATGCTGAGCAGGTCTTTGTTACAGTTTCAGGGAAAGAGCGTGTTATCTAGCAGGATCAATAATATGAAGAAGACCAGTACGCTCAAGCTCTCAAGACTTCAGCCACGATGACTTGTGACCGAGTTAGCGCAGCTATCAACGGCCGCCAAAGTCGCGTCTACCTAATTTCACTCAGAAGGCTTGGATCAACCCGGGGATGGTTTTCAGATACTTTCCAAAGTTGCCGCACGCTGGAATTGACCCTTCCACTCCAATAACATCAGGAAGTCTCCTTCCTTGGAAATCGACCATTCCTAGAATCGAACTCGGGTCTCATGGTCAGAATGTGAACATTCTAACGACTCAGTTCATGCCCATTGGCAACGAGGTTACCTAAGAAAGAAATGGCAGACTACGACGGGAATAGTCAAGCGTGTATCACGTATGGTACTTAACTAACTCACTAGATTAGCGAACAGGATTCACGGTTTCCCTTTAGAGCTATTCTAAGAGTTTTATTTCTCGCTCTTCTCGTCTGTGGAACTCGCTTCCTATTTCTTTGTTCCTCGTCATCTACAAAAATGTAAATACCAGACGATCACCTCTTGAAATCTCTCCTTTTATTGTCCTTTCTTCTCATTAAAGTTTGTAATTCATTTTCACTCCCAGATTCAAAATTGTAGAGAATTAAACAGTGAAAGTATTCCATAACGTTCCCAGGAATTCAGAGAAATTTACAAATAATAAAAATAGAAGCTCGTGGAGAGCCATAATTTCTTCGGCAGTTAAGGTATGTGACATAGGAAAAGCCAAGAGCCAGATTCAGAAGAGTGAAAATAAGATGTTTAATTCAATCATATATGCTCTAGGCAATCAATTCAAATTTTCACCAATTAAAATTTGAAAACCGCATATAAGACATGTGGTTGCGCATGCGTGTATTCAGATTATTAAAAGTATTTAATCTTCCAATTAAGAAGTTTTCGTAATTTTTACGGTAAATTCTCGAAGAAATAAAATTGTATATTGCAGGAACATAAATTGTTAAGCTGAACAGATTTTATGAATAGGTATATCTATTAACGCAAGTAAAATACATATATATGCAAATAGAAATAATTCGGCAGTTAATTTAATAAAATCGAAATATCTCCAGATTTATTTGGGTCTTAACAGTTTGTGATTCAATTATAATGATTGACGAATGATCAGCTGTCAACAACGATGTTCTCACGCCTGTTAGAGTTAAAAGGTTTATTATTCACATGTGCTCAGGCTCACTCATCTATATATATATATATATATATATATATATATATATATATTTGAGTGTTATTCGGAATTCAGTACAGAATTGAAATTCTATTAGTGAGACAACATTAATCATTTTTAATTTAATTGTGACATTCACTGATAAATAAGAATATATATATATATATATATATATATATATATATATATATATACATATATATATATATATATATATATATATGTATATATATATATATATATATACATATATATATATATATATATATATATATATACGTAAATATGATAGAGTGAGTATTTTAATCTTTCCCCCACATAGACAAATATATACATATATGCGTGTATATATGATGATTGCGTGTGTGTGTGTGTTTGTATATAT
>OZ010605.1:26461262-26473762 GCA_963932145.1 Acanthosepion lycidas
GACAGACTGGGTTCTATAGCCTTGGATGGCAACTGGTCTAGGAGAATGACAACTCAGAATTCAAAACCTGCTAAGGGCCGTTCGGGGACCCTGTGGTACGTATTGCACCATGTCTCTGTGTTCGGCCCTTTAAAAAGTGTGGCTGGTCATGCACGAAACCTTCACCACTATAATCAAATCACATGTGCCGTTGCTGTCGGTTTCCTAGGAACTGATCTGCTTGACCCTCATACGTCGAACTCAACGGGAGAGTCGACTATATATGTCTACGATGCTTATATAGCTTTATCTTGAGATTTCTGGATGCTTCATCGATACATGTCGAACGCCGTCCCCTTCCACATAGGGTTGTCTCTTATCTCTACATGAAAGCACCTGCTATAAAGAGACGAAAACGTTGGATAATCTTCTACTTACTAAGGCCTCAAAAGACAGGACGTTGGGGAGAACCATGATCTCCCACATCCTGAAGGAACATGATACAGAGGAGAAGTTATATATATATATATATATATATATGGAGAAACATATTTGGAAAAAAACAAGCAAAAATCCTTAAATACAATTATGTTGTTTTAATATGAATGAAATGTCAACGTCTGACGTTTCGGTTTAATAAACCTTCTTCAGGACAATATTCATTAAAATACAATTAACATAATCAGTTCAACATGACAAAGACGATGGACATAAAAACAAGACTTATCCAAAACAGATAACTGAAAATTTTAAATGATCAGCTTTCCGTTTAAGCATGGTCATGTTGTCGTCAAATGGGCGACGCATTCAAATCGTATTCCTAAAATTTAAGTATTTTGAATGAAAACGAAAAAATGAAAAGATTCATATTAAAACAACATAATTGCATTTAAGAATTTTTGTTTGTTTTTTCCAAATATTTTTCTCCATTCTGTCGGATTTATATCCATTTATTATATTTGCTTACATATATATATATATATATATATATATATATATATATATATATATATATATATATATATATATATATATATTAATTGATAACACAACAATACTCACACATACACATAGTAAAAAGAACCTTCAGATACTGGAGGCCATCTACGTTAAGACAAAGCAACCCACATTCAACAAAATTACATTTCAAACTAGTCACAATACATTACATTGCATCTAAACATATATGCCTTTGTTGTTAATATTTCATTCTTTCACGTTATATGACGTCATAGAACCTCATCACTAATTTACGAACTGCGTCTGCTATTCCGCGGCCGTTATCGTCGCATAGCAAACTTCTATGTAAACTTAACAGGGTATGATCTTTGAGGGTGAATATGTTTGTCTAAATGTGCATGTGTATGTCTCCCCGTGTGTTTGTCTCTCATATTTAACGAAACATATTTAAAAGAAAGTTTTCTGCCCAAATATACATTATATATATATATATATATATATATATAGATAGATAGATAGATAGAGAGAGAGAGAGAGAGAGAGAGAGAGAGCGATAGATAGATTGAGAGATAGATATGTATGTGTGTCTGTGTTTGTCTGTGTGTGTCTGTGTGTGTGTATGTGTTAAAATATATCTCCTTGGAATTTCGAAGATTGTAAAATCCATCCTTTAGGCGACAAATATACTTCTGTCTCTGGATGAGTGCATTTCGCAATCTACGAAACTTTCTGCTTAGATATGTATACATTTTAAAATTATTTGATTTGATATCCTCCCCGATTCTTACATGTTTATGCCGGGGAGGAAGTTTATATTTCCTTTTTTACCCACAGATTAGACACTCCCAACATGGGCCGTTCCACTTAACTCCCTATTTTTGCCTGCGCCCCTTTCATGATGTTCTTATCCTAAAGTACAACGCAGTCTATCAGGATTCATTCATGGTAACTCTTATACACCAGTGTGATGTCAGGGCGATTGCTCTCCAGACGCTTGTTAATTAAGATAGTCTTCTTCCATTGAGATTCACTTTTCCATTTCTACTGAAGTTAATGTATGGTTGCACCGCTTCTCTGTTGTGTTGCTGGTAAAATATGGCAGCAATACTTCATTTTATTCTGTTCTACTCTTGTCAAAATAGAACACATTAGGATGCTAGTTAGCTAGTTTTGGATATGTAAAAATGTTATTTCTCCAGCATCTTTAACGATGAACTGTATATGTTGTAGCGAACTTGAGTCTCACTAGACGCTCAGAAAATTATCTTATTTGAGAGTGCATAGCTGAAGATTACTGTTGTGTTACTAGCTTGGCTTTTCAGGTGCTGAAAGCTGCAAGCCAGTTTTTTCTCCAATGTTAATAGTGTAATATCTCTCAGGCTCTGGTCTTCTATACTTTTGGATGTGTAACATAAACTGAGATATCGTTATGTCATTAGCATATTTATTAACGAGAAAATATTCTTCGACAGATTATTAATACAAACCTGAAATTGGGCATTGATTGGGGTTTACGTTAATCTCATGAACTGGCCATTGACAATGACCAGCAAGAATCTACCTTATAGACAAATCTTGATAATTGCGAAAACTCTTTCGGATATTCCTTAGCTTGCAACACGTTACACCGCAATTTCTCAAAGAACTTTAAGCTATTTAAGTTGACCAATCACTTGATGAGTTTTTAAATCGAGTGCTTCGGTTATTCTGTTTAATGACAGGCTATCAGCAGTGGATATGTAGGAGAGAATTTCATACTGCTTGTCACTCAGGAGATAGTTAATGCTGAGATATTTTTGTTGATGTTAGACTCAAACATTTATGCTGATGACAGGAAGCTGATTGGTTAATAGAGAAGCATGGCATTGACATACTACGTTTTCTCGAAGACTGCGCAGACATCTCGCACTTCTATAAACATGTTTCTCCTTCAGAAAACGGCTAAAGAGCTTTGCTATGAATGGAGATACCTATGAGATGTATGGCGACCTTCAGACTAACCGCGGGAAATTTATTCACGGCCATAAAATTTTTTGATAATGCGAAGTTTGTACTCGATGAGTAGGGGAATCAAGTAGGGAATAACCCTTGTGGCTTAAAGTGTACTTAATTGCAAAGGGCTTAGCCTTATCAGAAAAAGGATGAGATAAATTCAAGGCCATTTATAGTAGAAATTAACGCTTGATCTCAATTAAAAATGTTGCATGAGATTTCCCAGAACGTTTTTGGCTTGCATTGATTGCACATATCTCTTTGCATTCTTCAAATTAAATGCAACGAGATTCTACTGTACCGTTACCTGTGATAATTTAAATTTATTTTAATATCGCAATGGCTGGATTGTTGAGCCATGGAAAGACGTTCCGCTCAAGTACTTCTTGTTCTATTGATAGATCCAGAATAAACATCCCGCATTTGGTTGGTTCGTTGCTCGGAAGATTACGTTTAGCGTCATATTAACACCTCCATGGTTTATTTAATGCCCGAATCTAGGTATTTTGAACACACTTTTATGGCTTCAAATAAATATGTTTTGAACGCAGTTGTATCCCATCAACTCGAGATAAATGTATTACTGCTTATTTTACTTTAAGAATAGATTGTTGGTATATGAACTTTAAAAATGTAGCGATGGTAATGTTTTTTTATATAAAAATATTGCTTGTACTTTTAATATAAGAATGTATTTTTGTATTTATAGTATGTTGGTTTTTTTTGCGTGTTAAATATTTTTCAATAGATGGGACCCCAACAGGTGCTACCACCTCGGTTCAGGTTTAATCTGGGAACAAAGACAATTAAGAGGTGTTCCTATGCTCCTCAAAACCTGCAATCTCTCAATCAGAAGCCTTGCTGCCAGAGGTAATTTACCGTCATACCTAGAATAATTTCAAATTTGCATCAGTGACAGACCGAAATAAATATTTTAAATGAGAATAGATTTCATGTTTATCCGGATATGGACGTATTTTTAAAATACTATGCAAATAAATCAAAAATCGAAGAGAATATATTGTGAGGATGCAGTGCCTGATTTAATGGTATTATGGATAGGCAACCGAGAGACGTTTCGGAAAGAATTTCGCCGAGTAACTGTGCAAAAGTGTCCTTGTAAATAAAATCTCACGTATGAAGATGTCCGCGGAAGCGTTGGGTAGAAATAGTAGAGGATAATTCCATCCACACGAGATGATAAATAAGTAGGCAACAAAAGGCGGAAATAGATTTATTTACTTATAGTGGACGCTCGTCGGATTTCAAAAGATTCTTACAAATAGCCCTCTTTCGACTACTTTCATCATCTTCGCCGAATAGCTATATACATACATGCATATATATATATATATATTATACATACATACATATATATATATACATTTTGAAGAATTTTAATAATAATATGAATATTTTTCTCCCCAAGTTTCAAACACACACACACACACACACACACATATATATATATATATATATATATATATATATATATATATATAATGCGAAAGAAAGGCAGTGAGAGATAGAGTGAAATATATCAATACGTGAAAGAGAGATGTAAGAAGGTCGTCATTCAACGATATTCATATATATATATATATATATATATATATATATATATACAAATATACATATATATATATACACACACACACACACACACACACATATATATATATATATATATATATATATATATATATATATATATATATATATATATATTTCTGACCATGAGTCCTGGGTTCGATTTTCACCATAGTCGATTTATCAGGAAGGAGAATTCCTGCTGCTATCAGTGTTGACAGATCGATCCTTGAGCCTTGAGTTGAAATTGCATGGGCGAAATCTTTGGGGGCCATCGATAGCTGTGCTAGTACGAAGTCACATATCATCGTGGGTGAGGAATTGAGCGTGCTAGCCTTGGTCAAATTGTTGATCACGCTAGATAATACGTTCTTTCTCAGAAACTGTAACTAAGGTCTGCTCAGCATAGTTGCAGTATAAACCACAGGTGAGCTCTCTGGTTGAATAAACAGAAATGCACCTGAGTAAGCGTCTGGAATAGACGGGTATCCTTGAATACCAGCGAGCTATACACAAAAAAATGGTCAAATGTCCATATAAAAAATATATCCTTCTTTTTGAGTTATTAAGTTTAAAGTTTACGGTAGACGACGTTAAAAGTATAATTCTTTTACAAACTTTGGGATTTGGTTTCTGATTCTACTGTAAACTTTAAACTTAATAATTTAAAAACGAAGGATTTTTGGATATGTCTTTATAAGAACTTTTTTCCTTGTTTTGATTTAGAAGGTAAAAGTAATTTTGTTACATCATATATATATATATATATATATATATATATATATAACAGTTACATTTCTGTCTATCTATCTAGGTAGCTATCTCATCTATTGTTCGGACATTTTAAAAACAATAAATTTACCCATGTAAAGCGATAATGGCTTTAAGACGCAAGAAGCTGCTGTGAGTGAAAGAAAATGAAAAGACTTTAGAAGAAACCGAAAATCCTTAACAATTTACAAGGGACAAACCTCTACTCCTGTTCAAAACACCGGAGAGGGAGTGAACCGGGCTATAAGCGAACCTCTCTCTCTCTCTCGCTCTCTCTCTCTTGCTCTCTCTCTATCTATATCTATATCTATATAGTGATGACGTTGAATGGCATTCAACGTCATCACTTGATAAGACACCGAGGATGTTGAAACAAAATGGCTATTTTTGTAGTGATTTTATAACATATTTATGTTATAAATTTTTTTTCTTTAAAAATAAATAATTATATCTGCTCTACTTTGTATTGAGCACTCTTTTAAGAATAGTAATTGTTGGTTATTGGAATTCATTCCATATACACCAATCATATACTTGTATATATATATATATATATATATATATATATATATATATGTGTGTGTGTGGGGGGGGTTGTGTGTTCATATAGTCTACAAGGGAAATGAACAACGCTGGCAAATGTGGCGTCCACAGTAGATTTTCCTGCCGCGCAGATGCTGGATGTTTCTGGGATATTCACATCCTTAAAAGAAATTGGTTGTGAGCTTAATAAAAGACGAACGAATCCAATCATATCATATGTGCGAGTGGGGTCTTGGAGTGAGGGACCTTATCCAATCATTCGGCCTCATAACGCTTTCGGGCATAACGCTGTCCATCTTGGATTGGTCGTTTGTATTGCAAAGCGCTATCAAAACGAAGCTGGTAAGAGTGATGCAGGATAACTGGATGGCAATTTTGAATGTAATCATACTCTTTCAAACATATGAAATTAACAAGATGTTTACCACACTGGACACGATCACCATGTTAAGAGTTTCTTGCTAGATACATTCGACATATGTGAACATGTCAGATAATCTATCTATCTATCTATCTATCTATCTATCTATATATATATATATATATATATATATATATATATATATATCACTATGTTTATTATTGATCAATCTATCGCAATCTATAGGTTATCTAACAATCAATTGCAGTCTGTTCACTATCTATCTATCTATCTATCTATCTATCTATCTATCTATCTATCGACGTCTCTTCATCTATTTCACTCTGTTCATTAGCTATCTATCTTTCTTTCTTTCTTTCTTTCTATCAATCTATCTATCTATTGCAATCTGTTCATTATCTATCTATTTATCTCTTCACACACACACACACACACACACACACACACACACACATATATATATATATATATATATATATATATATATATATATATATATATATATATATATATATATATATTCCAGTAATAAAAATCTCGGTAATCCCTATGGATAATCCCAAGGACGATGAAATCCTAAGAGCTCAATGTTAAGTCAGAGTGAATAATTTAATTCAAAGAAAAAAAATTATTACAAATGGATCCTTAAGCGTTCTGTTTTTTTAAATATATATATATATATATATATATATATATATATATATATATATATATATATATATATATACAGCAGATCTCTATCAGATACCCCTATGTATCGTTTCATATTTGACGTTTGCGTTTAAAATATGATGGTTTCCGTATCTTTCTCTTTCTCTTCATAACTATGCATATATCGAACTGTCGATCGATGGACCATTCACAGTTTTCAAAAATCTCTATTCAGTAAAACTTCATATAGTTTGACTTTCTTTGAAAAGATTTTAATCCCATTTTTCTTGTCCTGTCAAATGAAATTCCGCCCGCCTTCCCTTCATCCGAGATTCGTTAATCCGGCTCTGCTTCACTCAGTTTGTTTGAGCACCAATTAATCCGATCTGCGGCATGACAATCATTTTCGAAAACAGTTCAAAAGTTGATTAACACGTATAATTTGCATTTATTATTTACTTATATTTTCTTTGCTTTATGATATTTTCAGAGCAATTCCAGGAATAAAAGACTTCCGTTACAAGATAGATTACTCTTGAATAACTTTTGACATTGATAGCAACACGTAATCCTAGCCAATCCCTCAACCAGACTGGATCTTGGAATCGCAGTGTTGGATTATCGGCCGGGCATTTGATTTTTCTTTCTTTCTTTCTTTTTCTATATTTCTGATAACAACACCATCTCACAGTTTTCTTTGTTTTTCTTTCTTTCTTTCTTTCTTTCTTTCTTTCTTTCTTTCTTTCTTTCTTATACCAATTCTATCTTCAATTTTCTTTCTTACGTCTATTCTTTCTTTCTTTTGTTTTTTTCTTATGCCAACTCTATCTTATAATTTTAATTCTTTCATTCTTTTTTCATAACTGGATTTTAAAATAATCCTTCTTTCTTTTATAACATCTCAATTTTACAATGTTCATTCTTTGTTTCTGTCTTTCTTTGTTATAATAGCTCTTACAATTATCTTTCTTTCTTTCTTCGTTCCTTCGTTTATTTCTGTCTTTCTTTCTTCCTTCCTTCCTTTCTTTCTCTCTTTCTTTCTTTTTTTTCTTTCTTTCTTTCTTTCTTAGAACAACTCTATATTGTAATTTTCTTTATTAGACATTTCTTTCTTAAAGCAACCCTATCTTACAATTTTCTTTCTTTCTTTTTATCCAAATTGCTTATTTGTTTGTTTCATTTTCCCTTTCTTATCCCTTTCCTTTCCATACGTTTTTCTTTCTTTCTTTCTTTCTTTCTTTCTTTCTTTCTTTCTTTCTTTCTTTCCCACACTTTTATCAGTAACTCTCTTCAATTTTTCTCCCTTTCTTTCTTTAATACATTAATTCTTTCTTTCTGTCTTTGATTAATATCATATCACGTTGAACCACCTATTACCGTATCATCACTGAAGGTAAGCAACGTTTAGTCTGATCAGTAGCTATATGAGAGACTGTTTGGGGATAACGTGTATTGTAAGTTTGGGTGTACAGGTTGAGCAATTGATAACAGCTTAGAATTTGAACGCACCGAGTCGCGTTCTAATTCTACCCGGGTTCGTTATTTTCACTTACGCGTAAATCCATTTGATAAAGTTAAGAATCAACCTCTTCTCACCACCGCTATGGGTTAATTAGTAGGATTTGTATCAGTAAAATCCTTATTATCCTCAGAAAATACTTGCAACCAAAAACGTTTTATAACATTAAATAGCCTAGAAAATGTTGATAAGACAAAAAATAAAATCAAGCAATCTTTTTGTTTGGCCCTTCCTGTTGTAAATGTAGAGGCAACCCGGAAAAAATAGTCTAATTCGGCATCGACCTACTGCTTTATTCTATTTACTGAACCTGTCTACTGCCGATTATTTGATTTTCGGGTCTTAGATGCATATACAATCCATAAATTGTACCACCAGTTAGAATCATGTAAAAATTCCTTCTAGCTTGTATTAGATTTTGTAATGAAAAGGAGTAATGAATAGCGGCTCGGATTGAGGAAACGGAGAGCTGAGTTCGAATTCCAGTCAAATCCGTTACATTCATTTACGTGTTAATAACCTTGGGAAAGGTATTAATCCTCTTATTCTCCCCTTGGGTAAATAGCAGGACAGACCGGGTTTTATACCCTTGGATGGCGTTGTAGAGTTATTTCGCAATGGAGGCTTGTATTTGAACTAAATCGATCCTAAATAGTTCGACGTACAAAACCCTAGGAACTTGATATAATAGGTATTACGCAGAGTAATCTTGTTGTAGTCGCTGACTACTTTCGTATTCGACTAACTGTCGACTATTGTCTTCTGACATCGACCAGTATTTAGTCACCCCCGCCCACGAGGGTATCATGTGGCACAAGGCCGGTTTAATGTGGGATCTCCTAGCCCGTGGGCTCGGCCAAAAACATACTCTTTGAACCCGTATAAACTGGTTCAGGGTCGGTTTACCTCCCTGAACAAGACTCAGCCCTTCGGCGTAGCCTCGTTCGGGTTCCTCCCCGCCCGAAGGCAGAGAGTTCAACCGTTCAGCCGGCCGTCCGACATCGACTGATCCTCGTTTCTCTTACTACTCTTACTTATATTAGGTGGGAGAATCTATTAACTATAGAATAGGTTTCACCATAACAGATGGCAACTGGTCTACGGCAGAAAGAAATGGCAAAATCCGCGAGAAAAAAATCTGTCTCGTCAGTCATGTATCGAAAGATACATGATCGCTTAAGAGTGTATAATGCATGACACATAGCTGACTGAATGAAATAATTTTACTGCCATATTTGATGTTTTAAAATTTCTATTACAAAATATATATATATATATATATATATATATATATATATATATATATATGTATATATATAATATAATATAAAAAGGTTCAAACAATAATAATCAGTTCTATTTATCTATATATAATCAGCTTTTTTACTCCGGCGTTTAAAAATGAATCATTTTTAATCATGGCGCGAATTCAAGATAAAATACTTTCCTCAATTACTTTATCTTTGAAAGCACTATTTTGTCTAAAATTTCGTGCAGGGATGACAGAAGAGGATCCATTATCTCTTGTTACTAAAGAGAGGAAGGATCAAGACTCTTTCGTGCGCCATGCAACAGAAATTTCCTACTTCCTTGCTATTCTTTGCGCTTAACCAAATTCCTCAATTGATCTTTGTCTACGCATAATAAATACAATGCGAAGCGCAGCGGGCCTAAAACGATGCTTAGAAATCCTTCTCGTGCATCTCTACAGAGAGAGTTCTCTCCCTTGGTGTATCTCGTACCAGACAATATTAAGCTTTAGCTTAATTATAAACATTCTTTATCTCATAGTTACTGATTTTTTTTCTGGTTAGATTATTTAATTTAACTTATCCTATTGCTGCTTTTCATCAGAAAGTTCCGTATTTTCTTCTTCATTCTTTTTCTTTATTATTATTATTATTATTATTATTATTATTATTATTATTATTATTATTATTATTATTACTTTTGTTGTTATTCTTACGTATATGAGAAATATTTTTAAAAGTGATTTTTAATACGGAAAAAAATATAATTATTATTGGATTAATCCATTACCGACAGTTTTATTCCTGGTAATTTGTCCAAGAGGAATAAATTGCAATCTATGGGGAATTTAAAATCATAGAATTCAAAAACTTAAATGGTGTAGTTAACAAAAAAGAATAAAATTATTCCAGACTGAACTATTCCTTTTGAAAAACTTTGTAAAAACAAATGATTTCAAGAATATCCAGTACAAACAATTGCATACATTGAATAATTGGCATGCATGAAACATAAAGGATAACTAAATAAAGCATCTTATATATATATATATATATATATATATATATATATATATATATATATATATATATATATATATATATATATGTGCATATTACAAACATCGCAGAAATTGGTTCCTATAAATTCACAAAAATAATAGTTGATTATCAACCCGGTTATATTTACGGGTAAAAAAAAACATAAACCTGATAATCCCCTCCTACCCATCATCTCACAAAACCATACTCTTATATGCCATATAGCTAAACAAATTAACAGTATAATTCAACCATACATGCCTAAAAAATACAACATCAAATCGACTACCGATTTCATACAAACTCTATTAACTTTAATAACTGTATAATGGTATCCCTTGACTTTGAAAATATTTTATTCACGTCCCCGACCATAAAACCATCAAAATAATTGCTGCCTATGTCTATAACCACCCTTCGAATCCCGCTCCTGCCATAAGACATACAATCCTAGGAAAGCTATTACTAAGATGCATTAACACAATTCCCCTTCTACGACCCACTAGGAAAAATATATACCGAAATCGACGGTGTATTTATCGTTTCTCATGTAGGTCCTACATTCGCCGAATTCTATGTGTCACACATTGAAAACACGATGCTTAATAACCATACTATTTGCACCAGATACGTCGACGATATCTTTGTAACAACATAAAAATATGATACAATGAATAATCTTAAAAATAAACATACAAGGAAAACTCTAAGTTAAAAACTTCACAGACTTTTCTCGGCTTATGCCGACTAATGCGACTAGATGTGACGAAGAGATCACGGAAGGCAAGGTCTTCATGGCATTGAAGAACGTCAGTAGAAGCAAGTCACCGGGTATGGATGGTTTACCCTATGAATTGTACTTGAGGCTGTCGCACATTTTTATCTCGATTTTGATGGTCACGTTCCACAGCGAGTTCTGTCACGGGTTCTTTCCCGACCGGATTTCAGTGGTGTGATCAAAATGTTGAAAAAGGGCAGGGTGTTTGGTGGGATTTGGATTATAGGCCCGTAACTGTGCTAAACACAAAGTTAAAGATTTTGGCCAAGATCCTGACGGAGCGTTTGAAGTCAGTTGCCGAGACTCCGTGGGACCTGAACAGACTTGATCTGTGAAGGGCCGAACTGTTCAGAGCAACCTGCATCTGATCCGTAGAGGTTCAAAAAGAAGGCGAGCAAGCCGCGCTGATCAATTTGGTCAGTCCAATGCATTTGATAGGGTTGCCCATCGCCTCCTGTCTGCGGTCTTGCAGGCCGCTAGATTTGAACCCGATTTCTGCCGGTGGGTTAGCCTGCTGGTCCAGTGATTTCCTTCCAGGTATGGATAAAAGCAGGATAGACTGGGTTCTATAGCCTTTGTCTAAGAACGGGACAACTCTGAAATCAAAACATGAGGAGGGACGGTTGCAGAACTTTTGTGGCACACGGTGAATCAGGTTTCTCTATCCGGTTCTTTAAAAAGTGTGTTTGGATCTGCACAAAAACATTCACCACTATAATCAAATAATATGTGCTGGTGTATGGCTATCGGCTCGTACATCGCATACGACGGGAGAGACTACACTATATATATATATATATATATATATATATATATATATATATATATATATATATATATATATATATATATGAAGATCGCAAAAGCGTCAAATCCAGGGTCACAATTTAACAATCAAATAAAATATGTTTGCTCTATCTCTGATATTTTGCGGGCATATAATATATAAATAATTATATATATATATATATATATATATATATATATATATATATATATATATATATATATATATATATATTAGGTTGGTGCTAAAATAATGAC
>OZ010605.1:26481262-26501262 GCA_963932145.1 Acanthosepion lycidas
CTATCATACTCAGTGTATTCATCTATCTATCTATCTGATTTAAATCATCATTCGAAACTATTCTAAAATTCTAAAATTATCACTGTTTTGTTTTACTTTAATGTTGCCATTCTTAAATCAATGGAATTATTGCAGTTTCTGGTATGTAAATATCTCGTATTCCAAACAAAATAAATCTCTGAAGAAAATAACAAACAATATCTCTCTCACCTTCTCTCCCAACTCTTTCGATCTACGTCTTTTCAAAACTATTTCATCAAAGTAACATGCGTTATTTTAAATATATGAAATGTCCCAGCAAACAGGCAGTGATAACAAGTTTGCAGAATATGAATGTCGTTTTTGAAATTCCATGTTTCTATTTTATGCAAATGGCTATTGTTGAAGGTATTCTGGGAGAATTGCGTGCAATTTTTTTTTCGATTTATCTTGTCAGCCAAAAAATTTCGAAAAACATACTGTTTATGTTTAAATTTGCAAAAATAAAATAAAAAAATATGACACATTCACTTAAATATATTTTTACCTCTAAGCTTATGATATTATCGAGTTCTGATGAAAAAGTATTGGGACTGACGCTATAAGAATAAAACTACAACACACAAATTCTACAAATAATATCCTACGACGTAGTTGCCTTCTGAATCCATACCTATTATCCAGTGTCGTTTTAATGATGGAAGAATTCACGAAACTTCTTTTTGGGGATATTGAGAAGTTGAATCGTTGCATTCTCTTTGACTTTCTAGACGCCTTGAATTTTTTTTTTCCTTTTAAGAGGAAGTTGTGTCCGTAAAGTCGAGATACAGGGAATATGGTGATTGTCGGATCTGTGGAATTTGGTGCCCGGCAAAAAAAAAAAAAAAAAAAGAAAAAAATGTGGCACAAGCCAAGGTCACTGATGGAATTCCTGTAGTGCTGTAAGGCGACTACACTCTTTAAGCACTTAATTAAACAAGCGATAATGTTATAAGTTAGAGTCCGTGCCCGACAGCGTTCAAGGTCTATCTATGTCAAGCATCTTCACGCTGTGTGCTTTTTTCCTTTATCATATGTTGTGACCTAGTAATGGTTAAGAAATAAAAAAACAAGAGGTTGCAAATAAATAGTGTATTGAACAAAAAATATAACAGAAATGTGTTACACGACTTGGGAGTGTGTCGGTTGCCAGGTAACCGGGTTCGGGTCTATCTACTTCCCCAGATGAAACTCTGCCCTCGACAGGGCCTAGTCCTGGTTCCTCTCTGACAAAAGCAAAGTGTTCGACAGGAGCATCGAACAGCCTTAGTATAACAGTGTATCACCGTTATATTTAACGGACTCCCCACATGGGTCGTATATGGAACAAGTCCGAGTTTATCGTGCGTTCTCCGAGCCCGTAGGCTCGGCCAAAAAAATTCCCTTCGAACCCGCATAAACGGATTCAGGGCCTGCCTACTCACGGAAGGAAACCTTGCCCTTCGGCAATGCTTCGTCCGGGTCCCTCTACACCGAGGCGGAGAGATTGACAGCAATGTATGATTTGGAGCACTCGTCCGGTTTCCTCTCTGATCAAGACAGAGATTTTGACAGTCGAACGCTCTATATCACTACGTGGGTCGTATGTGGCACAAGGCCGAGTTTATCGTGGGTTCTCCGAGACCGTAGGCTCGCCCAAAAATATTCCATTAAAACCCAAATAAACACGTTCAGGTCCTGCCTACACTGCGGACGAAAGCTTCGGCAAAGCTCTTTTTACTTAATCTAAGCTTTCGGCTTACATAAGCCATTATGAAAGACGTCAATTACTGTACAACATATTAAGCAATATACGGACAAGTCAGTGATGATAGTCTGTGATTGTTTATAGGGATGATTTCCTAGCAACGATAAACACGTGCATATAAGACGCTAGAAGCTAAAATCGCACCGCAGCTCTTGACGTCCCCCCCAAAAAAAATATGGATCAATATTGTGATTTTCTTTCTTCGTTTAATGATAATATTATTAAGCTTATCAGACGTTATGAAAATAATTTACATAAAATAAATAGACAACTCTTGTCTATATTATTTAATGAAACATGTATGAATAAAAGAATGCTGCCTAAATACACACAATATATATGTGCGTGTGTGTGTGTGTGTAATTATTATTATTATTATTATTATTATTATTATTATTATTATTATTATTATTACTTGAACGTTATATCTGTAGTCGCACAAATTATTTCTTAATCAGTATATTTATATTCGTCTACCGGCGAAAGCATTGTCCCTATTTGGAAATATTATTTAAGAAAAAAATGCGCTCTCCTGCAAATTGACAAATTCTCAAAAATAACTGATTGTTAAGCTCTGGAAAAAGGTAAAAATTACAGGAATGTCTCAGACAAACCGTGTATTCTGCTTACTATATTAGTTCATTCATTGTAAATTATACAAACTCAAAACTGTTGAAAATCAAAGAACAGGTGTTCCACAGAAATTTTTTGCAAGATCTGCGAGTAAAGTAATGTGTCAAATTGAACAAAATTCAATTGTTACTTGTCAGGATGATTTCTTTAATCAGGAATATGTGCGACTAAACGGACAATAAGCAATGAAATTCATAGGAACAATTTAAAGCCACGCTACCCTCGGAAAACTCTACTGCTATTAAAAAGACACAGATGCCAAGTTGAAATTCGTTCGTGAACATAAGGATAAGTAAGATCGTATTGGCATAGACTATTATGGAAACACGAAACAAAATCTGAGTTGTTTGGGCTTAATTCTAGAAATCATGTATGGAGGAAAGATGACGATGCCTTCGGACAACAGAACACAGTCCAATAGGGAAAGTTGATGGTGGCCGCATCACGGTTTGGGGATGATTTTTCTGCAAAAGGAAGTGGCAACATATCAATAATTGATGATAGAATGAATGCCGCATTACATCAAAATATTTTGGAAGCATATTTAATGATTTCGATTGAAAATCTTAAAGTTTCTCCTGATTGGATCTTCCATCTAGATAATGATGCACACTTCAAAATCTACGAAGAAATGGCTTGCAGAAAATAATGTAAATATCCCGAAATAGCCAAGTCAGTCCTCAGATTTAAAACCAGTCAAAAATCTTCTGACGTTATTTGAAAATTCAAATTCAACCGAGAACTCCAACAAACTTCCCGGATTTGAAGACAATATGCGAAGAATAATGGAAGAAAATACCAACTAAAATTTGCAAATCAATAATTGACAATTACAAGAAGAGTTCGTTTGCTGTCGAAATGAATAATGACTATACTACAAAGTATTAAATGAAGATTATGTATACTTTTTTGTATTGTACAATTATTTTTTTCACCTATTAAAATAGATAAATTGTATTTAATTCCATTAATTTTTTTTCTTTTCTATGGAAATAATTAACCGCGTACAGTTAACTACATGAAAAGTATGTTTGTTCATGTGTTGAAAATGCAATAAATTAAAAATTTGAACGTGTACGAATACTTGTTTCCCTCATTCCACGTGTGTGTGTGTGTGTGTGTATATATATATATATATAGATATATATAGATATATATAGATATACATACAGACACACTCACGCACACATATATATGTGTGTGTGTGTGTTTGTTTGTGTATGTGCTGAGAGTGTGTGTGTGTATGTGCTGAGAGTGTGTGTGTGCGCTGAGAGAAAGTGTGTGTGTGCGTGCAGAGAGAGAGAGAACGTGTGTTGTATGTCTATTCGTGTGCTTGTAAATAAACCAAGTTACTTAATTTATTTATATTTGAAATGAACAAGACAAGAAAAAAAAAAACTGTAAATATATTTGTCATTAACACACCAAAAACTAAAATAAATGCATTAAGGCCAGTGTACTAGCTCTACAAATAATTGGCAAATATCACGCAATTTCAAAGGCAATATGTCTAGGCTTGTTATCAGCAAAAGTTAACAAACCTTTGTTCATTGATGGAAATATTACAGGTGTAATTTTTTTCACCATGCTAGACTATTTTTCCCTCCGGAAGCACTTTGCAGTCAACGATCATTCAGAGGAACGATGCACCTGCAATCTAAAAACGTATCTTCAAAGACATTTGGCGTAGAAATTTACCAATTCAAAGGCTTCTTTTTCTTCTGTATGCCCTATCATTCCAGAACGAGGGCAATCGCAGCCCCCAACAATTTCTTATCCCTTGAATCCCTCAACATTTCACTTTTTCCATACACTACACCTATCATTTGGCCATAAATTTATTAAGCTCGTTACATAGGTGACCCGCTGACCCATTTGATCCCAGCGTTTCTGAACAATTTTAACCCTTGTGCCTGAGCTCCTGAGCAAAATTGGCAAATAATTGTTAGGTTATGTTTCACGGTAGATATAAAAATAGTTACAAGTGTCTACCCACCGTTCAACCGGTGGCTGGACATTAAATCATTTTTCTCTACCACCGTTTAACCGGTGGCTGAGCATTAAGTCATTTTTCTCTACCACCGTTCAACCGGTGACTGGGCATTAAGTCATTTTTCTCTACCACCGTTCAACCGGTGGCTGAGCATTAAGTCATTTTTCTCTACTACCGTTCAAACCGGTGGCTGGACATTATGTCTTTTTTCTCTACCACTGTTCAACTGGTGGCTGGACATTACGTCATTTTTATTTGCCACCCTAAAGCGGTGTTCAGGTTTCAATGTATTTTAAATTCGATATGTGACGTCACCCCTGGCCTCTCAGCCCCCGTGCTATCCTGTGACGACCAAAGTGACTTGGTATTGGTCACGGCGCCAAATGTGACGTTCTAACCCTTGGCTGATTCGGATGGGAATCTGATTAGATTCGGTATCAGCTTTGTCGTTTCCAGCTCGCCTCCAACGTCTGGTTAACGAAGTAACTCCTTTGATTTCTAGTCTAACCTACCCACGTTGTGATTTGATCTTAGGTAGACGAAATCAATGAGTCGCCGAGCCGTAATGCAAGCCGAATTCGAGCAAAGGCGACATCGCACAAGTATATGTAAAAGAAAATAAAGTAACAACTCGAAAGATTCAAATGTGTTAAAAAAAAGAATAACAAATATTTTTATATCTGGTTTCTGAATACAGGACTGCGTCTTTCTCCCGAAAAGTTGTTTTTCAATAACTGGTTTTTGGTATCTTCACGCGATATTCGTAAAACTTGTTTTGGTGGTGTGAGTCTAAGTCGTTCTTCAAAAATAAATTGTTTTTGGTTAGAAGTCGGAATGCGTGGATCTTTCAGTCAGCTGCGAGGCTGGTCTCCGAGCTCACAGCTCAACTCTGTCTGCGTCTGTCCGCGTCTGCTCTCTTCTCGGAACTGCAACTGCCATCTACGCGCTGCGACTCTGTTTATATGGATGCCGACCAAAAGGTTCCTCGATAATTCCAAATCCAAAATAAGGATTTTCTTTGTTTTCGGACAGGAAAATTTATCACTTTCCATTTTTGGAAGTTCATTACTTTCTGCTTTAGAGGGGTTCTTCAGGGAATCGTCCTCCCAAATTCTTCCCTTGTCATATTGGTATCTCACACCAATCCCCTTAGAGGGCGTCAACAGGTTTCCCTTCTTTCTCATAGTGGTATCTCACACCAATCCCCTCAGAGGCGTCAACAGGCCTCCCCTCCTTCTCATATGTTTACCTTCGCCCACCGCTCATGCCACCACTCAGCCAATCACGCTCGGCAGCACGGTTGTGGCCAGCCTGGCCACAGTTTACAATTATCGCTCAAAGAAAAAAATTATATTCTTTTATTCTTTTCTTTCTTTTCCTCGACCAGACCCCTACGTCGCGTAGTGTGGTCCTTAATTCCTATCTTAACCGAATGTCATCTGGAATTTATCAACGAGATTTTCGTCAAATGACTATCATCAGAACCTCCTTATATCCTTAACGACTTCGTACTTCTGTCGCCACAAGTCTGTTCAGGTAACAAACCTTTATCATGTCCATGTCTGGACATAAAACAGGTGTCTTTTCCCAAAACCAAATGATATCCCCGAAAAATAGTTAAGGGTTTATTGTTTCCCTTCCTTTTTCTCTAGGGTGGCTTCAGCTGATCTTTTTCTTCGTCTGTACTTGACCTAAATTTGTTTATCTTTTAGCATTCTGTTTTGTAGGCCACTAGACCAATTTGAAATTTTCATTATTGCCATGGGCAGATTGCTATCTTTTATTCGCCGCGTCATAGCATAAATTAATTTCGACAGATCCGAGATCTTACGAATTTCTTATCTTTCGCGAAAAAAAATACCTTTTTTTTTTTTTTGCAAATGAAAATAAAATCTTTACCACTTATCTTTGTTAAATCAATAACATCGCTCAGTATGTCTTTCGTGATAGCTTCTTCTCACCTTGAGTATTTCTCGCTTTTAATTTTCACGCAACCGCTAAATAGTGTCACAGATATGTCCTGTGAATGTCAAATTATCCCACTCGGAGAGATAATGATAAATGATCATCATTATGTCTCCGAGAAATTTCATCTCTCTCATTTGAATTCTGAGTTTAGTTGTCCTTTTTGTTTCTAATTGTCTTCAGACTTTCTCGTTGCTTACACGCTTCATCCATGGCAATCTCAGCATCCTTACGTAGAACTACGTTTCTGTTGGTTTCGCCCTCAAGTCTGAGAAAAGTGTCCAGCATTCACTGCCTTAGGGGGGAAATTATGCTACATAGGATTCTTGTCTTTGTTTCAAGTAATATATCCATGTTGCTTATTGCATTGATTAACTTTAGGAAGATATCTTTCGATATTCACATGCATGTTTTTGTTATTTCTCAAATTGTTTTCAAAACACTCCTCTGATATTTAAACTAGTGGACCTTTTATTTTGACATTTCCAGTTCATAGTCCGCATCCTGGCCCTTCTCTTGGTGCATATAAACACACATTCAGTTTTCTTCAAATACATCCTTGTGCAAATTAATTGAAACAACCGCTTTAGTTTCCTTTCTTTCACCATATGTTAAGTTTCAGACCAATTGGAGTAAAAGGATGTAATCGATTTCTATTTTTTCCTCAATTTAGGTCATTTGCAGTAGTGCGCAGTAATATGAAACTATTTTCGGAGTGTATGATGAAATTTGTTTGGCCTTGAAAAATACTCCCTCGTCCACGATTGCATCAGATTTCATTACACCAACGCACTATTGTCTCGACTGTCGATTCGTTGTCTTACAGCCATTGTCTGCAGTGGATGTTACTCCGAAGAAGCGTACGAAAGTTTTAATACTGCACGAACACATTGTCAAGCTTTACCAGTTAGCAAATCAAAGTACTATAGACTGGTTTGGAAACTCTTCTGATTTAAATCCAATCGAGAATCTGTGGTCAATTTGCAAGGAACAATTTTATGGAATGGACATAAGAAGAACTGTGTAATGTTTCATTGAAAAAATACGAAAAAATTAAATAATAACAAAATTATTCGTTTTGTTTCAATTAATTTGAAAAATGGTGTATTAATGGTGAAATATTTCTTCTTGTTTTTCCTCTCTTTCTTGTCTAGGAAGGACCTTAATTTTTCTTTTGTTTCTGCCAGCAATGCAGTGCATTCTTCATATCTTATTTATTTAAACTCAATGGTTTGGAATAACGAAACCAGTGATTTTGTCAGCTAAATTTCACAATTTTTAGCTGTTAGTGTATATTAAGAATATCATTTATAACGAAAACACAACAATTTAATAATTCATGAATTAACACTGTCCCTGCAGGACGTGGGAGATTATGACTCTTCACAACTTTCTATAGCGTTTAGCAATGTTAATCGTACTTCCGACTCTCTTCTCTGCCATCCTTTTAAGCAAGCTTTCTTAAATAGATGATCATGAACCTCCACACCTCCCTATGTAGCTCTTAGCGATGTTTATCTTTATACTCTGCTTATACTCCTTCTGTCATCCATTTACAGAATTTGTTAGGTGAGTGATCATGGATCTCCACTGCTTCCTATGGTATGTAGCTCTTAGCAATGTTTATTTTATACTATCCTTCACACTCATTCTCCTGCCATCCATTTACAAAATTTGTAATATAGGTGATCATGGATCTCCACATCTTCCTATGCTATGTAGCTCTTAGCAATATTTACTTTTATACTATCATCCCCACGTCCTCTTCTGCCATCCATTTACACAAGCTTGTTAATGTGGTAATCATGGCTCTTCCCAACTTCCTATCCTCTGTAGCCCTTAGCAATGTTTTTTCTTTTATTACCCTTTCTACTCCATCTTCTGCATCCCATTTAATCATACTTGTTAGGTAGGTGATAATGGTTCTCCTCAACTTCCTATCCTCTGTAACTCTTAGCTATGTTTATATTTTTACTATCCTTTCCACTCCCTCTTCCGCTAGCGATTTACACAAGCATGTTAAGTATGTGATAATGGTTCTCCACAACTTCCTATCCTCTATAGCTCTTAGCAATGTTTATCTTTTTACTACGCTTTCCACTCACACTTCTGCTATCCATTTACACAAGCTTGACAGGTAGGTGATAACGGTTCTCCACAACGTCCTCATTCTTCTGCTATCCATTTACGCATACTTGTTAACTAGGTAACCTGTTGTTTCTATTTTGCTTTGATAATGTCATGTTGGTGTCACATTTGCTAAGTCATCCTTCCTTATCAAGACATTCCAACGTCTTTTTTCTGTTTCTATATTTTTTTTTGTTTCCATGTTAAGGTACCCCCCCACGTTGTTCAAATTTTTCGTCAATGATATTCTCAGCATCCTTCTGTAGAACCACATCTCTGTTTTCTCGTCTCCACTTCTAGTTGTTCTGCCATTTTTTCTAAGTTTTTCCTGTTTCTTAATTCGTTGCTTAGCTTTTTGGGAGCTTTTTGCCATTTTTCTCTTCATGTTATGACACGCTTTATTTAACGGCGGGAATGAAGTGTTGAAAATTGTTAAAATGGTAGAAAGAAGTGAAGTTGAATACAGCGCCGCGCTCGAAACACGAAGGCTCAGAATAAACGCCCCTACTAGAATTCAAAACAGCAGAAATAAAAATGAAATACATCTTAAACAGTGTAAACATGAAGATAGTTTATCAACACCTAAGATAAACTCCATTGAAAATGGATAAAAAGTGGCCCGAACCCTTAGGACAATTGAAAATATGGACAAGTTTTGCGCTCTTTCACTCAGCACAAACGAAAAAATGTAAAACTGCTGGAAAACCACTTCCCCCTCTCTCTCTCTCTCTCTGTCTGTCTGACTCTCTCTCACTCTCTCTCTCTCTATATATATATATATATATATATATATATATATATATAATATATATAATTTTGTACATATAATTATATATATATATCTATAATTTTGTACATATATATATATATATATATATATATATATATATATATATATAAATTCGTGGCCTGACAAATGCATTAAACAGCCTGTCGCCTCTAAGTGCTGATTTCAAGGTTCACTTTTAGAAATACACACGCTCTATCTCTGATATTGAGCAGTTTATTCCATAAATATAGCACACTTTAAGACTATATTTCTTCATAATTATATATATATACATAATGATTATATATATATATATATATATATATATATATATATATATATATATTATATGTATACATATATTATTCAGTTATAAATATATATATATATATATATATATATATATTATATATGTATACATATATTATTCAGTTATATATATATATATATATATATATATATATATATATATATATATATATATATAATTGTCTCTTCGGACTGCAATCCCTCTTTAATACGAGTTTGGTCAAAATCTACCAACAAGTAACTGTGGTTAAGTGCTTTTTTAATTATTTTTTTTGTGTTGTCATACTTTTTCTTTGCTGGACAAAAATTATGTTGAAAGTGATTGAATGTTCTGCATATCCAACTGCTTTCGTCTATACTTTGAACCATTACCAAGGATAATTTTATCTTTTCATTTAACTGAATGTGTAGATTTTGTATGTAGAGTTATAGGAATATTTTATTTTCAAAACACGGTAGATCAATTATTGTTATTGACGACGATGTTAGCAGTTTTTAATTTTTAATTATTGTTAACTCATTCAGTTTTCTTTTCTTCGTCGACTGGAGTTGATTTTTTTTAAAATCCATTATCACCCCACGCAAGGCAATAAAGCCACTAAAACACAAGCTGTTGCAGAGTGTAGGAGAATTAGGAAAAGAAACATTAATTTAAATGGGGAAGGAGAAAAGAGTAATAAATAGAACAGTGGATAACGATTGATGTTGCTTTTAAATTTTTGCAGATAAAACATGAAACTGGAAGGGCGAGAAAAGAAACTTAGCATCAAATTTTTTTTATACTGTTTTTAATGGAAGATTCATCCTGCTTATAGTTACCGTGCTTTAATCTTTATAGAAAATGTTAATATTATTTTTCTTATCTGTATGTTCAGTGTTGCTATTGTTTATATAGATGAAATACTTGTAGATCATATATTACTAGCTTTTTCCATTGTCATCTGTACTTTGTTTTATTTATTTGGTTTCATGGATTTTTCATAATTTATTTTGACATTATGTATGGAATAACTAAGTAACTGGAGGACTTCAAAATAGTTTCACTGTATTTTAAATATAATTAGTAAACTTTAAAGAAATATACCTTATCCCAATATAAAAATTGACTGTTAGCTGTAGCATGAAACGCTTCTCTGTAAAATTCAACCATTCTCCTAATTATTCCATGACTCCTGACTGTTTTTCTTTGTTCAATAATTATGTTCGTGTATGCCTTTAAACGGTCTCACCAATGCAAAGCAGCAAAGCCACTAAAGCACAAAGAGTTTGATGCAATGGA
Organism: Acanthosepion lycidas; assembly: GCA_963932145.1. Classification (NCBI taxonomy): domain Eukaryota; kingdom Metazoa; phylum Mollusca; class Cephalopoda; order Sepiida; family Sepiidae; genus Acanthosepion; species Acanthosepion lycidas. The sequence goes on from OZ010605.1 coordinate 26,492,103, forward strand.
ATAACAAGTCAACGCCATGAATGATTACATTATAGGTAGTAAGTGCCTCTAAAGTCAACTGTCTACGAGAGACTGGGGAAGAGTGAGAGAGAGAGAGAGCTCTCCTGTTCCTCACTTGAACAGAGAGCAACACAGACGAAGCTTTGCCGAAGAGCAAAGTTTCGTCCGGGGAGGTTGACAGGTTTGCGGGTTCTAAGGGAATATTTTTGGCCGAGCCTACGCACACGGAGAACCCCCGGTAAACTCGGCCTTGTGCTAAATATATCCCTCGTGGGATGGCTGTTAAATTTTAAGAGTGAGCGAGAGACGAGGCAGGCACGTCCGACCTTCCAATTAGTGGCACTCACTACTAGACTGAATCTGTGTGTATAACTGTACCGTATTTCATATTGTACTGGTTGTGTACAATAAGTCTTTCTTCTATTATACAACTGGTGTTTAGTATTTATTCCCTTAGCACGGAATATAAGAGGGTTACACGGCGTGGAAGAATTGGGAACATAAACATTAATAATGAGCGGGAAGAAGAAAGAGAAGTCAGGTGGACAGTAGATAACGACTGATATTGCATTTAAATTTTTGAAGATTAATGTTGGCTGGAAAGCATGGAGCCGGAAGAGAGTTCCACATGCGACAGGTGCGAGAAACTGTTAGCATAGGATTCACGTTTACATTTAACCAGTTCAACTTTAAAATTATGAAACCTCGTTGCTAATCTAGTACTGCAGTTGTATTCATAAAGTCTAGATACTATAAGAGTTCATTCGAACAATTACCATGAAAGTATTTATAGACAAGTCACAGCGAAAGATCTTTAGAGTGGCGAGGAATTAACTGAAATCAAGCTGCCAGATCAGGACCAATAATTTTGCTGATTCTTCTTTGGATTTTATGAAGGAGCCCAAGGTAAATAGCAGCGACACGGAACCATATGAGGCAGCAATATTGTTAGCATGAATGAATAGTTGCGTTATAGATATGTAAGATAGATTCTGGAGAGAAAAATTGTCTAGCATGACACAGTGAATCAACTTTCTTCGCAGCTGACCTAGCAATGGATTCAGCATAGTTTTTCCACTTCATAAAGCTCAACAAGTCACTTTCCTGCTGATGGAAGGCAGAAAGGAATCTCTCACATGATTCATGGAAAGAAGTTTAGTTTTGAAGACGTTAAACTTAACAAGCCAGCTTTTGCCCCAGTTAACGCCAGACCTACTCTCGTGGCTGATCAGTGCGATAATGACAGCCAATGTCCAAAACAACCTCAAATCTGTCGTTAATGAAGGTATTTAAAAATTCGTACTTTTAGTGACAGTAAACACTGAGAATATTTTAAAAAATCGTAGTAAAATTATTTAAAATTAATAACATTGTTCTCTGTTGTCACACGTGATCATAAAACACTAGATCACCTTGCAAGCTTTGCAACTATTTAAAATTAAACTTTATTAAGCCATTTTTGTTGTTAGCAAACTGACTCTTTTATAATTAATACGGTTTTTCGTAGCGTAGTGCAACTCATTAAGAGATGCTTTCAAGTACGCCGATGCTATCACAGTGTACACTAGCGCCTCTAGTGTTTATATCGAATCAACACTGAGTAATCAAGGGAGACAACTAGACAACCAGACAGCGCTATTGCTGGATTTTGCTTTCATAATAGGATTTTAAAGAGATTTCTTTTTGCGTTCTCCTTTTTGCGCTGCACATTAAGATTAAGGAAAAGAGACAGAAAATAATAAGGAATTAAGATAAAAAGCGGGAGATGTAAAGAAGATACAAAAATGAAAGAGTTTGACAACGCTAAAAATATGGCGGCTACGATATATTCAAATAATAACATGATTTCTACATTCAGTTTTCTTGACACCATCAGACGTAATTACTTAGAAAAAAAGTGTTATCAGAAAATGAATGCACATTATTAAATACATATATATTGTACTGATATATATGTATTGAAATCTGTATGGCGGGTAATGTTTATTGCAATTTCTGAAACTGGTTATTTGTTTATTATAGCCAAAACCGAAAGAGAAAAATGTCTTTAGAAGCTTAAAAAGGGTTAGATTTATTGAGCCATTGCGTTTGACATGTAACACAATGTTCACACATCAAATACGGAATTGAGTCGTTTTTATTGTTTTAAAGAATCTACAGCTTTCCAAGCTTATGCAAAACAAAATTTTATTATAATTAATAAGCTAATATTATTTACTACATTCTTCATTGAATCATTTATTTTTGCATATTGCAGCCATATCTGGTTTTGTGATCCTTTGATTAAACCTACTTTAAAACTCGACTTTGTATCGCATCCGGTAGCGACGTGGCCACTCATTGCTGATTTGTTGTTTAATTTCTTTCTTTATCAGGACCAGAGGTCCATCCCGAACAGAAACAGTTTTAGTTTATTTTTTATGTGCCACATTTCTTCTATTTCTATTAGATTCTTGAAAGAATTCAAACAAGGGTCTGTAATGTAATCGGTCATGACCTAGCATCTCAGCTTCAGCATTTTTCTATCTTTGGGACGTGGTTTCTCTCAACGCAGCGTCAATTTCTTTTTTCATTGTTTTTTCTCCTCATTAAACTCTGACTTTCTTCTCTTTTGAAATAGCTTGATGAAACCGTAAGTTCTATTCTAATGGTTTCTTCTTTTGTACTTTTCACTCCCTCCACTCTTTCTGTTTCCCTGATAGCTATAATCTCTTCTGGTTTCTTACTTACCTGCTACCCACAATCTTCAAAAATTTTCAAAAGTTTTCCTGACCTCTGTTCTTTTATTTCTCTTTCTTTTCACTAATTTTTCATTCTCTTTTCACGCCGAGTAACGCCGTGCGACTTAGTGGCATTATCGCCTTACCTGGCGTGAAATGATTTTAAAAATATATTTATCTCTGGAAAATGTATACTCGCAATATGAGGTTATGTAAAGTTTGCGTTTTTTAATTTTGCTGATGACAAAATTTAAAACGCTTTAATTTTTAATTAAATATGGTGCTTATATTATGAAGCTATATAAAGTAATATAAGGGATGTAATTCTGAATTTTTATATCGGAAAGTTCTTTTCAGTTATAAATCCCACAATGACTAACAATTCTACACGAAACATAATTGTAATTGTTTTCATCTTCTGCAAATAGCAAGGATCGGTAATTGTGAGCAACTTGTAAGTGTTAAATAAAATAGCAACTTAGAAAATAGCAACAAAGAAAATTTTTATTTAGCATTAGAAAGAGACGGTGGATTTTTTTTTGTGTGTGTGTGTGGGGGCAGTTAATGAGGAAAGAAGGCTCTACATGGTTTAAAAATACTCCCTGCAAATATACAGGGTGTCACCAAAAATTCGACATTATTTTAAAAGCAATTATCTTGAAAACTACTAAGTCTAGCTCAATGAAATTGAACAGTTTACGTGTTGAGCATCGTAAGTTTATTATGGGACCAATTTTATAAGTGTTCAATATGTGCACCGCCTGTGACACGACACTCGTCAAGTTGGTAGTTAAGCTCTTGCCAAAACACATTGTAGCATGTCTCCGGTAACATTATCCAGTGCGGCAGTGATTCTCTGCTTGAATTCAATACTAGCAAGAAGAGATGGGGGGACATAGACTAGTCCCCCGCCCACATATCTCCATAAAAACACATCACACGGGGACAGGTCCGGTGACCGCGGCGGCGATTTCATCAAAAAAACTGTGTTCATCTCCACCACACCCGATCGATCTCTCTGGCAGATTCTCATTGAGAAAAGCACGTACTGTCCTCTTCCATTAAATATACAATCTTGATCTGTTTCTTTACATTCTATGAAAATTTGAGGTTATTTCAACAAGAATTGCCAAAATTATTGGCATGCGAAATTATATCAATTTTTTGGAGACGCACTGTATATGTATTAATACTGAAATAATGAAGGTTTTCAATAATATATACAACAGTTTTGAAATGTGGGGGATGGCATTCTGATATATAGTGATAAGGGTGCATTGGGCAAAAAAGTTGCGAACGGCCTACCTAGTTACCCAAGCAATTCATTTTTCATGCTTACCTTTTCCCAGGGTCTCTCTAGTTAAATTTATTGATATTTAGTATCTATGACTTTTTTCTTTAATACAAATGTAATAATGTGCCGTTCCCTCCATTTAAGCGTTCTACTAAGCTGGCATCTCGCTCACACCTTTTCACTGTTGAAACTGTTAAATGTAACCGTCTCTTCTACTTCAATAGGTTCATGTATCACACCTCTCGCCTGTGGAACTCCCTCCTTTTTTCCTGTTCCACGATAGCTATAATCTCTAACTATTTAAATGTAATGTCAATCGATGTATCTAGATGCCCTGATCTATCCCCTATCCTTCTCTTCATCCTTTCCGCTATCACTCCTATTTGCTCTAGCTCCAACTCTCTGTAACCCCTTGCGTGCTAGTGACTCCCTGTCTTGCTTGGGGTGAAAACCTTTAAAAAAATCCACTTCTTATTGAAAATATTTTTTCCTGCGGGTTCTTTTTTGATTTATAAACTGAAGGCTATCCTAGAAGTTTCCAATATCTCATAATAAATCAAATCTTCATCACAATTACCGTACATACTTGAGCATCATGCGACTTTTGAAGGCCTAATTTTGAAGCTAATTTTAAGTGGGGTCTCATCAGACACGAGATATAAAATTAGCGTATGCTGGCCCTGGCTACATCGTTGACCAAATTATATATGCATTTAATGTAGTCAAACTAGCATCAAAATTAGATCTTCAAAGTTCGCATGACAGAATTATATACGGCAGATGTATTTTACACGACTATCGCCACTAGAGACGTTAAAAGTTTTCCTTTATTTAGACGTAACTGTCTTTGTTTAAAAGTCTTATAATAATTCTATTTCTCATCGACAAAGACTATATATTACACTAGTATATTGTCGGTAGTTAGAGATATTGAAAGCCTTCGTTGACATAGCTTTTTATTTGCTTTGTTTGAAATTTCTATCATAATTCCACTTATCATCGCCAGCGACTATATTTTACACAACTATAGTCTCTATATGTGGAGTTGTTGAAGACTTTCTTTGATCTAACTATAATTGTCTTTGTTTAAGATCCTTGTAAAAAATCCATTTTTCATCGCCTGTTTACAAATAGTTTTTGTTCATTCGTGGTTCCAACTTTCCTAGGTTTTGCATTTCGAAAGGACCACGTGAGCAAACACTTTACATTTCACACCATTTGTTAGATAACATTGATCGTCTGCAAGCATTGATCCTGATTGCTTCAGCTGTATTGTCAAAGCCGTGCAAGTTCATCTCTCACGGAGAGGTTATTTTTCCCTAATACCCACTGTTAGTTACAGCCTGCAGAGTGACGGCTTGAATAATTGCGATGAAAACACAATTTAAATTAAGATTAAACAAACACTTGTCAAAATCAGTGTTTACAGATAAATTCAAATATTTGTTACTGGCTGCAGAATGCCAATCCTATCATTGCGTTGATAATAGAAAATAATTTATTCTTTTTAAAACCCAATGATAGTAGAAAATGAATATTTCTCGTTAGAAACTATCTAGCACATTTATAAATCCACCATTCGTCTGTGGATTCAGTATTGCTACCGTGCCTGTGCTCCTGCTGTTTTCGTGTAAGTAATAAGTAATTATTGTTAAATTGTAATTTTTTATTCATTGACTGGTTCGTTTTCTACGGTTTATCAACCCTTTTCAGATTATTTAAAGACAGAAACAATATTTAGACTGTGATATTGTTTTGTTTTTCTTTTAGATAATAATGGTTTAATGATAAAAATCTTACTAATTAACCCATTTTTAAAAGCGTTTCACCCCAAGCAAGACGAGAAGTCACTAGGACGCAAGGGGTTACAGAAAATTTGGAGCTAGATCAGACAGGAGTGATGTGGGGAGATACGGTGGATTCATACCTTATATATCGAATCCAACGGGAATTAGAACTCGGCTCTCGGAATAACAATTCCAAGCCATTATTCATTACACCACCCGCACATCAAATCTCACCGCACCAAGTATTACCATACACTACTTACATTATTCGGACTATTTTCCTCATCTATGTCGCTGTGTTTATTAAAACGTTTCGGTCGTTCTTCAGGTGGTTTCAATATCGAACTGAACCCTTTTTTTCGCTCACTGGGGTAGACTGTTCTAGTTCCACGTGCCATGTTAAGTCCCCTCTGAAATTTCTCCACTGCCTTAACCAAGCACTGAACTCACACTCCTTGGGTTCTGACACTGGATCTAACCAACGGCTTTATCCACTGTGTCATGTGTCCAAGGACACATGACACAGTGGATAAATGTCATGTTTGAGTTCAACACCCGGTTAAGACAGCGGAGAACTTTCAGATTTACAAAAGATAAATGGCATGGCACGTGGAACTAGAACAGCCTACCAAACTGAGCGAAATACAGGGTTCGACATTCTAACCACCTGAAGAAGGCCGGAGCGTACAACGGCCGAAACGTTGTGATAAACATTGCGACAAAGATGAGGACAATAGTCCCAATAATGTAAATAGTTTACATAATACCTAGTCTCAGAAATATAGACAGATAGTATTCTTATCTAACTATGTACGGGCCAGACTCAACGTTGCTTAACTTCGGTTATCGTTCTGGAACGGGTGATTTAACGTGATGTAGCAGTAATCTGTACATATTTTGAATCAGCCATTCGTTTATGCATTGAGTATGACAGACATGACTGGTTTGGTGGTATTTCTATGTCTATCTAGAATCCAAAGAAGCATCTGCAATATTATTGGACCTGGCATGACATCTCGACTTCAGTGACATTTCAACCGCCGTGACGTGGCTTCTCACTGTCTTTTCTATAAATATTTCCATTATATGTGTTATAAGCTCTCCTTCGGACGTCGAGCGCGTGAATTTAAGCGTACTATTGGATTATCAACTAGGTTTAATCATTTGACTGCTGAATACCTTCAACAAATCTTAATTCAATTCTAATAGTTTCGTTTTTATTACTTCTCACCTAGGGAACTCTCTCATCTTTCCTGACGCCTACAGTCTTCAAAATTTTAAATGCAGCGTTTAATCATCATCGTCTTTGTGATGTCTGTTCTTTTATTAACCTTTGTCTTATCTTCTCATTCTCTTTTCACTCTTAATAACCTCTTGCCTCTTAGTGGCATTATTACCTTGCCTGGTGTGAAATGATTAAATAAATATATGATAACTGAATACAAGATCATGTCTGAAACTCATACCACTCGTGTACGTAAACAAGATGGCGACAAACAGTTGATGCAATTGTTTAATAAATCTCACTTGCGGTATAAGGAACTAAGTAAATGGACAGTAATAATAATAATGGTTGAAGTTTTAAAAAAATCGAGGTTATAGAAAGAAAAAAAAACAATGAGAAAGAATATGAATGATGATAGGGAAAATTTTTTCTCCAAAAAAAAAAAAAAAAAAAAAAAATGTTGCAGCGGAGAGAAAGCTTGGCATCAACACCGATTCTTTAGAGATCGTTTCTGTTTGCTTCTCGGATTGGTGCATAATCGAAACGAATAATTTGGTTGGCCTTTTTCGCCGTCGCCGGTTTACAAAGGTCAAAGGTGACGTAAACAAGAACCTTTTTAGCGAGTCTCGACGGCAAGTAAAGGCCTCGAGAATCTCGTGCTGAAACGAGAAGCGCCAATCCGTTTGGTTTTCTTTGAAGATTTTTACTACACACACACACACATATATATATATATATATATATATATATATATATATATATATATATATATATATATATATATATATTTAAAAAAATCAGTCGCGTCATTTATTTTTGTATTTTTTGTTTACGTTAGAAAGTTTACTGGCGATTTAGAGACAATGTAAATAAAGTGAGACTTATAAACAGAAAAGAGACTGGAAGTTCAATAGAGAGAGGGTATATACGAAGAAAGACTAAGAAAGACTAAGAATGAACGAGAGTGAGAAAGAGCAATACAGATAAAATATAGATAGTAAGAGAAAGAAAATATAATCATTATAATTAAGGTGGACAAATACACTTTATATAGCGTGTGTATCAGCGAAATTGTCCAAATCGTGCAACTGCATAATTGTCCATCCCACAAAATATATAATATCTAAAAAAAAAAAAAACACTAAACTAATCGAGTTTTTTTTCCAGGTTTTCAGATGACTCATTTAGCGATCATGACACTATTTGTTGTAAGAATCGCTGAAGAACCCTTTGATTTATTCAGCTAGAAAGAGAACAGGTTAAAATCGTTTTGTGTCAGACACACTATATCTTCCAAAATGAGTAATGTTGAGAGGAAAAAGATCATTCCGACGTTCAGTAATGGTACCAACATTCATACCGTGGCTTCCATCTTCAAAGTCTATTCAAGAAACACCAAGAGGGAACAGTAGATCAGGAGGTCAGAACAGGAAGATGGACCATCATTTCAACTTAGAGCTAAAGAGATCGATTAGAAAAGATCCAACCCAATCCATAAGACGTCTGGCAAGTGAAAGATGAATTTCAGCTATGGTAGTCGAAAGAGCAATGGAAAAAGACTTGAAAATGAAATCCTACGTGAAAGCTGTGTGTCACCTTTTTACTCCAGGACAGAATGTCAGATGTTTCTAAACGGAGCTCATTTTCAATACATTGGAAAATGATCCTGAAATAATATCTATCTATCTATCTATCTATCTATCTATCTATATATATATATATATATATATATATATATATATATATATATAATATATATATATATATGAACATAATTTCAGTCTTTCATGACTTTCCGATATTAGCTATGAGTAATTAATGACGAACATGTCATTTTTTTATGATTGATTTCATCATGGTTTTTCTGTTAGTTTAGAAAGTAATTATACATTCTTACTGCTTCATGATGTTATAAAAACGTCGGAGAATCCCATTAAGATATGTTTAATAATTTGTAAGATACAACGGTTCAGAGCTTTATCTGACAAAGGGACAATTTTGCTTTTACATGATATTTGACAATTTTGCTGTTACACCCGATATATATATATATATATATATATATATATATATATATATATATATATGTGTGTGTGTGTGTGTGTGTGTGTGTGTGTGTGTGTGTGTGTGTGTG
>OZ010605.1:26506262-26511213 GCA_963932145.1 Acanthosepion lycidas
TATATATATATATATATATATATATATATATATATATATATATATATAGATATATATATATGTATGTATATATATATTTATATATATATATATATATATATATATATATATATATATATATATATATATATAAAGAAAGAAAGAAAGAAAGAAAGAAAGAAATATAATTGTTCTTATTAATATATTTTTTTGGTTTTTACAAAAGAGTGCTTTATGTAAACTTACAGAACATAAATATTACAAAGTAACTGATTTAAAATATGTTTTTCCGCTACATAGTAATAACCATGTTTCAAAGATGGAAGCTAAAACCTTCAAATTTAATTTTTTGATGAAATTAAAACATTAGTTCCATTTCATCTTCAAGCGAATATTGGAATAACGTATTTTCAAATTTACTGAGTTTTGGAAGCACTCATAAAATTCATAGTTCCCTGTTACCAAGGATACAGAGAAATCCAATCATTAAGACAAGGGGCGGTAGTGTGTTCATTGTTATTAACCTTTTTTGTATCAATTATGAGTTACTTTCGAAAAAAAGGTTAATTTTATGGAGGTATATATATATATATATATATATATATATATATAGTCGACTCTCCCGTCGAATTCGACGTATGAGGGTCAAGCAGACCAGTTTCCAGGAAACCGACAGCCCGACACCGGCACATGAAATTTGATTATAGTCGTGAAGGTTTCGCGCAGGACCATCCACACTTTTCGAAGGGCCGAATACAGAGACCTGGTGCACTACGTGCCACAATGTTCCCAAACGATCCTCCGCAGGTTTTTAATTCCGAATTGTCCTTCTCCTAGACCAGTTGCCATCCACGGCTATAGAACCCAGTCTGCCTTGCTATTTTACCCATAGCTGGAGGGAGAAGAAGAGGATTCACACCTTTCCCAATGGTATTAGCACGTAAGTGAATGTAATGGATTCGACTGGAATTCGAAGTCGGCTCTGCGATTCCTCAAGCCGCTATCCATTACTCCACCGTACCTATATATATATATATATATATATATATATATATATATATATATGCGATTGTGTATTTCGGCAGCAGTACCTCTTTTATACATGTTTCGTTAAAGACGACTGATTAGGTATGTTATTAAGCTATTTTTTTTTAATTTAGATTTACTTGTGTTCGTACAAGTGTTTTCTTTTCTGGACAAAAAGTGTGTAAAACCTATCCAAATTTTCTAAATATCTTTTATGAAAAATTATGAATTCTATATACTACTAACACACACACGCAACACAACTACACACACAAAAACAAAAAAAAACAAACAAAGTTAGGCGAACCTGAGGGTATCAGTAATTGCTCTAATATTGCTTAAGAGTTTATTCTGGTGTCGGGATGAATCAATCCTTTAAGTGAAAAAACTTTTACTTAAATTAATTCTATTAATGCCCTATCTTTGATATCTAGCACGTTATTGTAAAAACCCCTTGCCTTAAATCTCTTTTCTGTTAGACTTTTGGCTTCGTACTATCTTTGATATCGCTATTGAAGTCAGCACCATGACTAACGATTTTGTTTAGTATCAAATTTATCTGTCGCCCTTGCGTGTTGACTTCAATGTACAATTTTATATTTACATACTCTCCATCCTTGTTATTGAGCACATTAACTTCCAAATATAACATACTTCAATCTATATTTTATAAAACACACACACATACACAAACACACACACACACACACACACATATATATATATATATATATATATATATAAAGTATGTGGAGCAGTTTATTTTATGTTACAATGAATCATTCATAAAAAGAGTAAATTAGAAAAGTTAATGAGAGAAAGTGGCGAATTTACTTCGCTAACTGAATTTAAAAAAATGAAAAACATTAACCCACGAACCACTCGTATATCCTTGATGATGGCCGGAGAACCCGTCGAATGTACTTTGATATTTAAGGAAGACCTGATACAGTTTATAATTTTAAAAAACAAAGATCATTACATTCATCCAGTGGTTAGGTCTATAATGCATTTTTAGAATTTAATTAGCAAAGTGGATTCACCATTTTATCTCATTAACTATAGTAATTTACTTTTTGAATGAATAATTTAGACATATCATACCGAATTTGAATTTACAAAAAACAAAACAAAACGCATATACATAATCATTTAAATCCTTGAAGATGGTCTCAGATGAGATTGAAAGCACTTTGGAAAATAAAACTATTTGAAAGAAAATTTTGGTATTTTTCTTAATCAATATTCTAAGGCTGCCAAGAAATGAATCCCTAAACTTTAAAGGACAAACGAAAACAAATCGACATGGTATATCTAAATTATTTAATCAAATCTGTTTCAATGAAGATATATACTGCCAAAATATACATATCTATATATATATATATAATTATAAAAATGTATGTATGTATGTATGTGTGTGTAATCGGATGTTGTTCATGCATTTCCAGTTTTCATCCGATTTCGATGACCTTTTGTTTGACAGCCAATTTTCAGTGCCTGTTTTGAGTCCACATTGTTGGCGACAAAGGCTCTCCACTACTTCCTGTCATTATAACTCTCAGGAGCGTTTTACTATTTACTATCTGCTCTTGGATATATATCTTTCATAAAAGCTTTAATAAAAATAAATAGATTAAATTATTACAATGATATTTATTATTATGCAGTTAAATTTATATAATTAATCATATCTATAATTCTCAAAATGTGTTTGCGCGCATTCGCGTAGCCGGATATTGTTTATGTACTTCCGCAGTTTTCATTCGATATTTTGGTTTGATAGATATTAGGTTGGGGCAAAAATAATATCGTTTTTTGACGTTAAAAAATACGTCAAAAAACGATATTATTTTTGCACCAACCTAATAATTCTTCAGTGCCGGATTTGATTCCAAATTGATTGCAAAAAAAATTACAACCCTAAATGTTAAAATCGAAAAAAACTGATTTTTTGCACATCGCGCTTAAATCAAAGGTCAAATTTAATGTCTGTAAAAAAAAACAAAGCAGCGTTCAAATCAATTTAGAGAGTGAAAATCTAACGCAAAAGATTACGTTATAAACAAAAATTATCGTATATTATTATTATGCTAGATTGATAACGCAAAAACAGCCGTTTTCAGGGCCAACCCCAATTCAAATTGCTAAGCCCCATTTGGCGATATGCCTCAGTTACAGCCAATTGTTGTTACTAAGATTGATTTTCAGGTGGGCTGAATTTACACTTAAACTGCTTCAATTGACCAGTAGAAATCACCAGTAATGAAACACCCATAGAAGACGAATTAGACTGTTAGTATGTTATGAAATGAATACAGTCCGACAATTATTTTAATATATTTTTTTGTTTATACGTTATTTTTATAGATATAATTTATTTAATAAATCCTCTGCTTTTTTTTAATTAAACAGTATTAATTACATTTACCGGCCTGAATGTTCGAGAAATTTTGTAGAAAATATGTGACTCTCCGACAGGAATCGAACCTGTAACCTTAATTGGAACCATTTTTTGATCTGACCATCTGTTAACAATTCAGCCGCAAAGAAGCGTTTAGATAGCAAAGTCTAAATTACTGTTTATAAACATACACCTTCAGCAATTTTTCTCGATCGATCGTATCTACTCACGAAACTTATGTTAACGTAAATTACGACATCATATTACGAAAGGTATTAAGGAAATCCTCTCTATTTTGATTAAACAGTATTAATTACAATTATCCTCGAAGGGTTGCAGGTTCGATTCCTATTCGTAAAAGTTGTCAACGAAGTTTCACAAACATTCAGATCGGTAGATGTAATTATTACTGTTTAATAAAAAAAAAACAAAAAAAAAACCAAAGAGGATTTACTTAAATTACTTACTATAAAATAACGATATACAGAAAATATATATATGAACCTATAGACAATTTTCGCGACGTCAACTCATATATTATATATATATATATATATATATATATATATATATATATATATATATATATATATATATATATATATATATATATGCCAGAAACTCTGAGTAGGTATTTGAAATGAATCGATGTCGCAGGTTAGTTGCCTTACTTGGTTTGGCCATTGAAAACAGATAGAGAGGGGAGCCATACAATATTAGAATAACAGAGGGAGACAGAAAATCAGATAGTCACACAGTACTTCAATAAGAAAGAATGCGAAAGAGAGAGAGTAGGTGAGGAAGAGAGAGTAAAACAGATAAAGATGGAGAGAGAGAGAGTTCGTCAAAGAATCTGAAAGATTTATACAGAATTATAATATGATAGAAAAAGCGAGCGAAAGAGAAGCAAAAGTTGCAGAGATTGAAAGAGAGAAAAAGAAATATGTTGCAGAGAGGGAAGAAAGGGAGAGATAGAGAGAAATTAACAGAGGAAGTGGAAGAGACTGACGGCGAGAGAGACGGAAACAGATACAGTGGCCAAGAGGTAGAGAGAGAGAGAGAGAGAGAGAGAGAGTAAGCAACAAAGAAAGCGGCAGAAAGAGAGAGAAAGAGAGAGAAATAATTAGATAATATGGCAGAGACAGAGAGAGCAAGTCAAAAACCATAGTATTATACACTATTATAATAGAAGAAAGAGAGTGATAGAGACATAACGATAAAGAGAGAATAAGAAAGGGTCATAGATCACTAAAATAAGAGTCATAGTAAGAGAGAAGGAGAGAGAGTGGAATAAGCAATCACAAAGAGAAATATTATACGAGTAAGAGAGAGCGAGAGAGATGCAGATAGGGAGCAAGAATCAACGAATAAGAAAGATAAACATACAGCAAAAAAGAGACAGATAAAGAGAGAGATAGAGAAAGAAAGTCAAAGAAAGAATCAGTCCATACAGTATTAGCAGAAGAGGGGGAAACAGAATAAGAGAGAGAGAGACACACACACAAGCAAATAATCTGAAGATAGTCATACAGACAAAGAGAG